>OZ025293.1:218296109-218617154 GCA_964019185.1 Maratus speculifer | reverse complement strand
TACCGCGTGACTAGTGTGTGCTCTTAATACAAAGCGCATTAATGTGAGTAGATACAGAAAGCATGGGAACATGATGTGGGATTTAAAGCAAAATTTTAAGTATACTTTATTGATATGAATTTTGAATCATGAATATCAGATGCATTCAGATGAGTTCCACTAAATAATTGTTAACTTTGTGTTTTATTTATATTTTTCTAGTATTTATTTCTTTATTGAGAAAGTTTTAATTTACGAAGTGTCAGCCGAAAACAAGCACTGTACTATTTATACTGCTTTAAGAAGCGGTAAGAACTGAAATTGTCCGATTTTTCGAGGGTACTAAGTTTTCAAAAGCGAAATTATTTTTTATGGTTGCATTAGTATGACGGCAGCGTTACAAACTAAAATGTTTTATCTTTGTAATATATTTATTTACACATTGTTAATTGACAGTTCCTTTTTTTTGTAACAAGAAAGAAAAAAATATTTGCCAATTAAAAAAATAGAGATTTAATGTTAAGACAATACATTATTTTATCTACATATTTTTAAATGATATGATTATTTTTTTGTTTTTGTTATGAGACTCATGACACTGAAAAGTTATTGAATTATAGGGTTATGACTCAAAGAGTTTTGACGATTTAAGTCGCTGATGTATAATCATTTTGTAAATTTTCATTACAAATTGTGATGTAATTACGATGACTGCATAAATCAAGTCACGATGATGTTAAATTTGATATTAATTTATTTAACTGCATTTTTTATTAAAAAACTTCTTATTAAAAAACAACAACAACAACAACAAAAACATAGTTTTCATAAAAAATTATTGGAAAAAAAGCAATTTATTTCAAACGTTGTTTAGAATCAAGAAGGAACTAGTATTAAGATATTTCATTCCGATACTTCTACATTTATGTTAAATTCTTGTAAAAAATAGGGTTAAACTAACTGAACTTTTAAAAAAGAATGCCCAAATTAAAGCAATACTTAAACTGTCTTAAAAACTTAGTTTCCATTCAAATGAAATCAAAATAAATATTATACATTTTTTCTTTTATGTTGGAAATATTTGAAACACAGATTTTGTATGGTTACACAATATAAGCTACATGCAAAATGCATTCTTTTTTTTAAAAAATGGCTTAGGAATTATTTAGATTTTATTTGAACGGAACCTAAGCATTCAGGCAGTTTAAATATCATATTGTTGCATTATTTTTTTTTTTAAGTTCGATTAGTTTAATTATATTTCTCATAAGGATTTAACATTAAACGTAGCAGCAGCTGAATGAAATATCTTAATATCAGTCCCATTTTGGGCATAAACAATGTTGGAAAAACAATGTTTTTTCTTTTAAATTGTTAAGGTTTTATCTAATTTGTAATAGATGTCTATTATCAATATTTAAAGAATATAATGTATATGTATGTGTGTGTATGTATGTAAGGTGTGTTTATGTCTGTCCATCTAAATTAAAAATAAATTATGTTGTTAAGTGCAGAAATTAAAGCAAACAAAGCATTTTTTTTTTGCTCTTTAAATTAACGTACCTTATCTCAATGAATTACTTTATAACATTAAATTACATAAGAAAAAGTTTTAATGTATAATATTGGTGTATTTTTTTATGACTTTCTCTAATGTCTTAGTGATAACAAAGAATATAATGTCTAACTTTGATTTCAAACGTCAGCTACTTTTTGAAATGTTCTCAATTATATCTAATCAATAGCTCCATTACAGAAATGAAAAACTGATCAAACTGAAAAGATACCAGTCATTTATTTATCTAAATTAGTTACATTTTAAAAAAGTGAATTAGTAAGAAAAAGTGGCTGATTTCAGTCAATACATATGCGTTAAACAAAACATAATAAAAAAAATCGTAATTAAAATGAGTATAGATAAAGGAAATATTAAGCGTAATCTTAAAGATTTACTATTCGCTGAGATTTGCTATTCTGCATAATTATTTTTAAGTACAGAAGCTCACTGGAAATTAATGAGGGATTTTACGATTCGGCGCTAGAATGATACGTATGAGAGACAAAGTAATCTTGAATGAAAAATATGTTTTTTAAGAATAATACTCTTTTCAAATAAATTGATGAAAAGTAAAACAGTCTACCTACTAAATTATCTACTAGACTCAATCTACTAGATTATTATATAATGCAATGAAAATAAAGAAAAAATTGCTATTTCGCAAGAAAATTATAGTTAAAGTCGGTTAATACTAGATGCTAGGGACCAATAAAATTTCATCTATAAGCCATTGATTCTAAAAACTGCGAAGAGAGTAAACATATTTAAAAGCAAGCACATATTTTAACTGCATACAGTAATTATTTACTCTTATTATCTCAGAACTAAAGTGAGTTTTATAACATTTAGTTAAGAATAAAATTCTGTCTGTGCGTTGTGAGTTTCATCATTATCAGTTTTCAACTTAGTTAAAAAGTTTTTATGATTTGGTTTGTCTGTTCATCTGTCCATGTAAATATACTCGTACTTTTATACTATTGATATATGTTCATGATGTATACTATGAAATGATTGGATTCAATACGAACTATGTAGCAATAATAATTCATTTACGGGAGATTTCAAAAGAATACGATTGCATTATGATCAAACGAAAAAAATCACGTGCAGTGTATTAAATGATATTTTATGCGATTAATCATGGCTTTTTTCGCTAAATATTTTAGGCTATTTCAGATGTATTGAAATTGATATAAATCACTGAATTTCTCTACCACATTATTACTATTAAACAGAGCATTCATAGCATTTATCGTTCATTTACAGGGACAAGCAAAAGAAATCAGTCGCAGTAACTGTCTTTGAGTAATAATTACTGCGACTGCTACTTTTTGCATGTTACGCGTTGCTTACAAATTCGATACCTAAAATACAGGGCTGGACCATCGAATTCACGTGCCATTCATTTTATAAGCGAAACCTGCTTAAGATGCCACTCGAGTCATTCAAAAAGATCCTGATGGTGATGTTAAGATCGTTATTTTCAAATAGCTCGGTAAAATTTTATTATATTTAAATGATTTTTTTTGCATAAGATAGCTGAGGACGATCTATAACTGGGATTGTTTTTACCTTTTCGATTTCGGTTAGATTTTTTTTTTATTTTGAAAGTTTCAATATTAGAACCGGTTTCAATCGGTTCCGAAATTTAAAGTAATTTTTTAAGAAAAATCTGAAACCAAAATCGAAAGAGTAAAAACTAGCTCGGTTGTAGATCGTCCTCAGCTATCCTATGCAAAAAAATTCATGTAAATATATTAAAATTTGAGCGAGATATTTGAAAAACTCCCCTATAAACTTAACATTATCATCCAGATCTTTTTGAGTGACTAGTGTGGACTCTTAAGGGAAATTCTCAATTGTAGCAGGTATTTTCGAAATAAACTGAATTTTTGTATGCATGTAGTTTAAATATTCAAATCCCTCAAGCTTCTATTCAAGTCACATACAGAGCTACTCAAAGTCTTTGTAATCTACGGTTAAAAAATGAATGATTTGTGGAAAGGGTAGTGTCTTCTGTGTGTTTTAGTTCGTTATTATGATAAAACGAAAAAAATTCTACCGCTCGAGAGCTATGATGAAGAGTTAACATCAGTGACAAAAATAAATAAATAAATAAATAATAAAGCATTGGATTTGAAACATTAGTTTTTCTTTCCTATTTCTAGTTTGATTTTTTGTTGCATAGAATTTGCATTAAAAAGGACAGAGTTTTCTCTAGTACCAGCATCCTTCTTTTGTAGTTCGTAAAAGTATAAATATAGTAATGTAGTACACATAAAAATCCATTTTTAATGTGTGATTTTCTCATTTTAATCGTTCCTTCATTTTAACCGATATTGTATTAAATGAATTCGAGTATATATTAAATTTGTTTTATGAAGTTATCTTTGGATAAATAAAACATGTCTTATGGAATTTTTTCTTAGACTATTCTAAAATTATCAGCCCTTTGTTTTTTTCACTATTATTGAAGGTTAGACAATCTCCATGAACTTTTTGAATCTGAAAAATCTAATCTTAGCTTTATATGATGTAAAATATATTTCCTGCTCCGCCCCTTCAGTAAGTTTTTCAAGTTTATTTTTCTCATAACTTAGCGACGAAATAAAAATGCAGTTTGATTTTGAATGGCTGGACATTCTCTAGGATTGCTCTAGGATTCATGTAGACATTTAATTTTAAAATTTCATAACTGGCGAAATGACAGTCATTTAAAAAATAATAATAATAGTAAGTATGTTAAAGGTTAGTGTTTTATAAGGAGTTGTTAGAAAGTGATGGAAATTTTTTGCCTAAGCTCCAGAAAATGCATTATAATCATCATTATAGATGACCGCCCAATCGGAAATGAGCGGCGCATACTCACTATCTTATGTAGAAAATTTTCAAGTTTTTACGATTCAATAATATCACGAAGTTCTTCTAAACTTAAAAAAATATTGAGAAAAAATTCCCGAGTTTTTATCCTTAACCTACTACAATGGAGAATAAATTCAGAAAGAACATGTTTTTTTTTGGCCAAACATAGAAAATGTCCTCTTAAAAAAGTATTTACATGTAAAATGAGAAGAGATATACTTTGAAAAAACTTCGAACTTAAAAACCAAATTTTATAACTTTTTAACTAAAATAAAAAATTGTAACATAATAAATTTTATTTTCTTCTAAATCATACAAAGAAAAAACTCTCCTTTCATGACAGTCCATCTTAGTCAGATATGCAACTTTCAAGATTTATTATCCAGAAAATCGCATCCAGTTTCATAAAAGCATTGAAAAATGAAAGTATTTTCTTTTCCTCGGTGATAGTTTTACTGATATAAATAAAAAAAGTATGCTAACATTTTTCCACTACAACGTACATTTTACTTAAACTTTAAGTAAAATAGAGTAACACTTGAAAAGTAAATTCGACTATTATGCCGAAATTTTCTTTTTGTATGAAGTGAAGTAATATACTATAAGAAAGTAGACTAATTTCTAGTAAAGTAAATAAAACATTTAAAACTGGTGAAAACGCAATGCATGCATAAGAAATAATTCTATTAAATAATAAAAAGAAGATTTTCTATAAGTTATAAATTAATAAATTTAATAATCTTTAAAAACTTCGCGAAAAATAGCTGTACCACATTAAAAAAAAGGAACTTTGCTTTTCTTTTGCTCAAGTAATGGCGTTGCATATTTTTCTCTGTTGATGGAGAAAAATTAATACATTCAAAATAATTTGTTTCTCCTACAATTTTTATTGTAAGTCTGGGAATTTAATTTTAATAGAATTTGAAAAACATTCATTCATTCAGTACATTTTGCATAATAAATATTACCATAAAACTTCATAGCAATATTCTGACGTTAAACGTAACGTAAAATTATGAACTATGAATATAAGGTGGTCTGGTGTAACAACGCCAGGCGGGGTAATAAAGGCAAGTGCTAATATTATGCATAATTATGAAATAATCTGGTAAATGACACCCATGTGCTCTGCGCAGAAGGGTTTTGAGTCATATAAATCACAAAACACAGCTTCAAGTTTATTTGTTTCATTTTTAGGTCTTATTGTTTTTACAAGCAACTAAAATTAACGCTTGATCTAAAATTTGCGAGATACGTTTTGTGATGTGAAGACTATTTTTTTTTATCCGGAAATACTTTGTTAATTACATAAATTTGTAGTACATTTCATGGACTTTCAAAATGTTGTTGAAGATTTTGTATATCTTCTCGAGATAATTTGTAATTTAAAATGTACAGCGCAATAACTATAACGGGTAATGCCAATCCTTGGCATTAATACCCCGGTTGATTCCCTACAGTGGACAAGCTACATCCTAAATACTGATTCAAATAAACACAGTTAAAACTGTGCAATGTTTCTAATAATTTTATTTAAGCGGTCCTTATTAAGCAAAAAGAAGCTCACGGATTTTGCCTCACCCCCCCCCCCCACACACACACACACACCACACTTTTATTTTTCGTACACTTTCACAAAAAATTGAACATTTTCAATAGCTTAGAATGCAATTTGTCAATTTCTAAGTTTGTAGAGTTTGTATTTTTAAAAATGGGCAAGCTACATGCAATTATTCCATCTTATTTCATAGTTTTATTTGCATGGCGTTATTACCCATATAGGTGGTTAATAACGCCAAATAGCATTGGTCAAGAAATCACGCCATTACATTTTATGAATACATATCTGTTAAATTATTTTATTTTATATAGATAGTCAATGAGTTGCTGTATCAAATCATATATTTGTTTGAAAAATACAATCTAAAACTGAGCCGTGAAAGTTGGTAGAAACTTAATGTGGCGTTATTACCCCAGGGTACCTTATATAAATTATTACTAATTAAATTTTTTGGAAGTTAATTTTTTAACTATATTTTCGAATTATTTGTACTTTCAAAATAAAAAAAAAATCATAATATTGAAAAATTATATACCTTTTTTTATTGTACAAGATTTTTAAAGATTACATTTAAAAACAATTACTTCTAAATGAAAAATCATGATAAAAAACTTTTATCGTGAAAATTGACCAAAAAAGCTGTTTAGTTTTAGATAAAATTCCTGTTATTTTAGGCAACAGCAGAATTTTTTGATTTAGCCTTCGATAGGGTATCTTAAGAAAAGACTTTTGTAGGAAAAGTGAGTCATTTTACCCTGTATAAAAAATCGAAAAACATTGCGCGCTCACTTTACTCGGTATATGCAATGTTGAACTCCTGAATCTGGGCATGAATGTGGTAATTACATTGAATTTAGTCTCCAGATATTTTCCTCATAATATTTGTGATAATCACGCTAACCTCCGGTCTGACTGGAAACTACTTCAAATAATAAAAATCTAAATGCGAGCTGATTTGTTTTTCAAGAAAATAAATTTCATTTTAATTCTTTGAGGGGCAAAGCACTTCTATTCATAAAATTCTTAAATGGTTGAATGACACCAGAATTTAAAAACAAATAAATTTTTTTTAGGTACTTAATAAAATTAAAGTTTTCATTTGAAAATTCTGGTGTCAATGTTGCATTTCGCAATTAAAATTACGTGGGATATATTTTATCCCACCGCCCTTTCAAGGAGTTAATACTTTATATTCTCAATTTTGAATTTAAAAAAATTCACTTGAATAATTATTTACATTAATGTCTAGATATTCAGAACAACATATATAACTATAATTTGATTTTTAGATATATTTTAAAATCAAAACTGGTTCAATAAATTGATATTTAGAGCTCCTTTTATAAAATATTAACAAGACTAATCAGATTAACAAAAAATACTGCTATGGAAATATCACAATTTTTAAAAGACAAGTGTAAATAAAAGTATTCTAATCCTATCAGCAAAAGAGAAATATTTTGTAGATGGGAATTTTTCGCTTAACATATTTTAATAGCTAAGAGCTACGAACAAGGTAAATGGTTTAAAAAAACAATATTAAAATGTATCCAGCTTCGACTGTTTCACTGCGCTTTATAAATATGATTATATAATAAATAATATTATTATCATTAAAAGTAAATTTGCAGAGTCTTGTGTATTTTTAATGATGTTATTTTACAGAGTGTTTTGTAAATTTACCGAATAACTTCTCTGTTATTTAACAGAATCTAAGGTACCCTGGGGTAATAACGCCACGTTAAGGTTCTAGCAATTTTTACGGCTCAGTTTTAGTTTGTATTTTTCAAACAAATATATGATTTGATACAGCAACTCATTGACTATCTATATAAAAAAAATAATTTAACAGATATGGATACATAAAATGTAATTGCATGATTTCTTGACCAATGCTATTTGGCGTTATTACCCACCTATATGGGTAATAACGCCATGCAAACAAAACAATGAAATAAGTTGGATTAATTGCATGTAGATTGCCCAATTCTAAAAATACAAACTCTCAGCTCTAGAAATTGACAAATTGCATCCTAAGCTATTGAAAATGTTCATTTTTTCGTGAAAGTGTAAGAAAAATAAGGGTGTGGTGTGGGGAGGGGGGGAGGATGAGACAAAAGAATATCAGACCGTGAGCTTCTTTTTGCTTAAAAAGGAGCGTTTAAATAGAATTATTAGAAACATTGCACAGTTTTAACTGTGTTTATTTGAATCAGTATATAGGATGTAGCTCTGCCACTGTAGGGAATCAACCGGGGTAAAAATTGCAAGGATTGGCGTTATTACCCCGTTATAGTTATTGCGCTGTACATTTTAAATTACAAATTATCTCGAGAAGATATCCAAAATCTTCAACAACATTTTGAAAGGCCATGAAATGTACTACAAATTTATGTAATTAACAAAGTATTTCCGGATAAAAAAAATAGTCTTCACATCACAAAACGTATCTCGCAAATTTTAGATCAAGCGTTAATTTTAGCTGCTTGTAAAACAATAAGACGTAAAAATGAAACAAATTAACTTGAAGCTGTTTTTTGCGATTTATATGACTCAAAACCCTTCTGCGCAGAACACATGGGTGTCATTTACCAGATTATTTCATAATTATGCAAAATATTAGCACTTGGCGTTATTACCCCGTCTGGCGTTATTACCCCAGGGTACCTTATATTTTTCTAATCTCGGTAGTTTTACATAAGTTATAAGATAATGGAATGTCCGTAGATTCTCTGTAATTTCACTGAAAAAAATCGCAGTGTGCCTCGTTAAGGAAGGATATTTATGAAATTTTGCTATTATGAACTTTGTTTGCTGTTTGACACACTTTGCTTGAGATATTTTATATTGTTGGATAAACATCGAAATTTCAATCTCATCACTTTTAATTATTTCGTGTGGAAAATAAACGAATGTGAAAATAACATGAGTCAATACGATACATTCGTATGGAAAACACCATGAAAAACGTACCATTAAATACTTGTGTATGCAAGAAAAAGTGTAAAATGCAAAGGTCTTACCCTTTCTTAAAATAATTTTTAAATAATACATGTTACTTTTTACATTTGAGAAATAAAATGTATACGCAATCTAAGGTACCCTGGGGAAATAACGCCAGGCGGGGTAATAACGCCAAGTGCTTATATTTTGCATAATTATGAAATAATCAGGTAAATGACACCCATGTGCTCTGCGCAGAAGGGTTTTGAGTCATATAAATCGCAAAAAACAGCTTCAAGTTAATTTGTTTCATTTTTAGGTCTTATTGTTTTTACAAACAACTAAAATTAACGCTTGATCTAAAATTTGCGAGATACGTTTTGTGATGTGAAGACTATGTTTTTATCCGGAAATACTTTGTTAATTACATAAATTTGTAGTGCATTTCATGTACTTTTAAAATGTTGTTGAAGATTTTGGATATCTTCTCGAGATAATTTGTAATTTAAAATGTACTGCGAAATAACTATACCGGGGTAATAACGCCCATCCTTGACATTAATACCACGGTTGATTCCCTACAGTGGCCGAGCTACATCCTAAATACTGATTCAAATAAACACAGTTAAAACTGCGCAATGTTTCTCATATTTCTATTTAAACGGTCCTTTTTAAGCAAAAAGAAGCTCACGGTCTGATATTCTTTTGCTTCATCCCCCCCTCCCACACCACACCTTTATTTTTCTTACACTTTCACAAAAAATTGAACATTTTCAATAGCTTAGAATGCAATTTTTCAATTTCTAAGTTTGTAGAGTTTGTACTTTTTGAATTGGGCTATCTACATGCAATTATTCCATCTTATTTCATAGTTTTGTTTGCATGGCGTTATTACCCATATAGGTGGGTAATAACGCCAAATAGCATGGGTCAAGAAAAAACGCCATTACATTTTATGAATACATATCTGTTAAATCATTTTATTTTATATAGATAGTCAATGAGTTGCTGTATCAGATCCTATATTTGTTTGAAAAATACAATCTAAAACTAAGCCGTGAAAATTGGTAGAACCTTAACGTGGCGTTATTACCCCAGGGTACCTTATAACTTAGTTTACTTTTAGATGGTAAAATAAAATAAATTCATTTTTAAGAGGAGGAAAAAAATATGCAATGTGCTTATTATAAACAAATATCGAATATCAATTATGTTTATGAGCCCATGAAAACATTGAGTTATTTGAAAATTCATATCCGTTGACAAGACAATGTTTTGAAGAATAGGGTATGTTCTTCAAAAATTTTCTGTCAAAATTTTGCTCAGCTTCTTTTTTTCGCCATTTCTTTCGTTTTTTTTTTGATAATTTTATCTCGATCGATATTGAGAGTCTCGTTTCAAGGTGAAAAACTACTTCTGTATTATCAATGTAGTGTTGTTTTTTTTAATTTTAAACAACAGTTTTCACTTAAATCAAAAATGTTCATCTCATAACATCTGCATTATTCATTCTGAGACTCGTGAATTTAAATAGCTGTTTGAAATTTTTTTCACAGCCATATGAAAAATATGCCATCCGTGCGATAAAAAAATATGCATATAGAAAAGGAAAGAAGCGGAATGATGAATCGCACAATAATTTTTTTTTTCATTTTTATTTTTAGAATTTGTGTAATTATCGCAGCAGAATGATAAGATTTTCACAAATTTGTGACTTTATTGTTGTATTTGTTTCATAAATAAAGTTATAATTTAACTTTCTGCTTGTTGTGTTACAAAAATCTGATTTGTTTTGTTATGAAGTTATTGATCAGAATTTCATTCTTTATCCTCTAAGATTTTCAAAACATCTTGTTCTTTAAAGCAAGTTTATATGTTTATCAGCGGCTCTTTAATCAAATCGTTAAAGTAATTATTTTATTCGCAGCCAAAGATGTGTTAAAATTTTTCTTAATTTAAATAAAAATAATAGGAGCAAACTGATGCATGATGGATTATACAGTTTGAAAGCTTTTCTAGATGAACAGAAGTTTTTGTAACCATTGTATTATATATATATATAATAATAAAAGTTGTAGAAAATATCCTTGATGAGAGTTTTCTGGAGTTTTTATGTGTTGATGTAAATTGTAATAAATCTGCTATGCTTATTTCAAAAATATTATCCATTTTTATGTATTTTTAGGATTTTTTACAATTAAGAAACTAAGAATTTGGAATTTGAGAATTTATAATTAACACAACATTCTTTAAAAAAATATACAAAAAAAATCAGATAAATAAATAAAATGATACATATTTATATGTGACTGCATATTTTATAAGAAATTCCATTCTTATACATACAGTAGAACTACTTTTCTTTGTCAGCAAAAGAACGCTTGTGTCCTTTAAATTTCAAAGCGGGTTTAACGTCTTTTTTTTTTTTTTTTTTTTTTTTTTTTTTTTTTTTTTTTTTTTTTTTTTTTTCCTGGCAATAATCTGTTAACATATTGACATTACAGTGTCTTTGATAGCATTTTTCCATGCATTTTTTGTTGTGCTGAAATCTTTCACCTTGTTCTTCCCTCATTTCTCCAAGATATTCAGAAAAATATTGAAAATGAGGGTACAGAAAATGTATTTTTAAACTCAGGTTACATTCTAGTTTTTAAAACTTTTAAAATTTTTTCAAGAGTTATTGCATAGTTAGAATCTTTGTAATTTCCTAAAAATTTCTGAATAATGTCTTTGAGGCAACCCATGCATCTTTCTCGAATGATTTCATATGTTCCTCAAATTTTTCATCCTTCATTAACCGTCTTATATCTTTGCCGACGAACACGCCTTCTTTGATTTTATCTTCCGGTAAATGTGGAAAAACTTAAATATCGAAAACAATCCTCTGTTTTATTTAAAGCTTTTACGAATTGCTTTATTAAACCTAATTTAATGTACAGAGGATACAAGAGGATTTCTTTTGGGTCAATTAAGTTCTGCCAAATCAAGTTTTTTATCCTGGATTTAAATCTTTTCTTGCTGGCCATTCTTTCCTTATCCAGTGTTGGTGTTAAGTTCGGTTGTTCCACTCGTACTACAAACAGGCATTTTCATGTAGCTCGCTTTATTCGCTTAATAACATTGATAAAATTTTAAAATTCCCCACAGATTTGCCATTTAAATTCTTGATATTTAATAATACTGAGGAGAAAATCAAAGTTATCATATAATTGTTTAAAAAATATTGAATGAGTTACAGTAATTGAAGATAAAATTTTACCATTATTAAGTGAGGCTCCTTTTTAACTTATTTTAATATAATCAATAAATAGTCTCTACAGAGATTTTTCATGATCAGGGATGGAAAATAAATGAGTCAAGTCCAGGAATAATATCTGTACAATAAACAAGTGAGTATTCATGGGGAAAATACTTGGTAAAATCTTTTTCTCGATTTCTATACCAAGAATACCTGTTCCTCAAGTGGGTGAATTTTTATTATTAAGAAACTGACAAAACAAAAGTAAGATAGCAATAAACAAATAAAATAAATGTATGTTCCCACTACAAATGCGTGGAAAACTTTTGCGCTTTCTCAGACAAATATTAACACATAACAATATGACAACTATATTTATATTTCATATTCTATAGTGCAGTATTTTATTTTACATTTTGTTAATGTCATTTAATAAATATTAGACATTAATTTCATTAAGAGGCACTCCCTCCTTTTTTGTTTTGTGAAAAAACTGTGGATGATAGCAAAAAACTAACGTCATATCTGTGATCAGCGTGCCTAATTTACTAAGAAAAAAGTGCTATTTTACAAACCCTAGATTTGTGTTGACCTGTGTTATCAGTCACTCAGGAAAATTTCACATGTATAGCAGTCAATAGTTATTATTGATCAAAATAGCGTCATATATTAAAAACAAATAGCAGTTAAAAATTAGTGTCAGAGAAAATAATTGTTAGGACAGTTTAAAATGAATTTAAAGCAACGTTTATATATAAAAAAAACGCATGCAGCTGCATAATACGCATTAAATGGATGTTCATTAATTTTACACTAATAAAAGAATAACACCATGGATTGAAAATACATTAAAAATCTTTTAGAAAGTTTCAGCTTCATTTAATAGAATTGTTAGTGTTATTATGATTCAGTAATTAATTGTTTTTCTAAATTGACGTTTGGTGAATGTATCCAGGGAGTACTTTTAAAAGGAAAAATATTCACCCTTGTCATTTTTTCCAAAGGCAAAACTAGAACGATATAAAGCCACCTACACTGTTAAAAATATGCGGCATTTTATCCAGTCATTTGACCGTTTTCTACAAAAAAAGTAAAACAACCGTTTTTTTACGTTATTTTGAACTGTTACTGGTTTTTCAGAAAACGGTGAAATGACTGTACAAAATGCTGCAAGATTTTTAACAGTGTACAAGCAATTCAAAATCGAATGCATACATCTTATTTCCAAGCACTTTGTAACGATTTTCTAAAAATCAAGCGTTCGTAAGGGAACAGAAAATTTACGCCTGGTTGCAGACGAAATAGAAAAAACAATTCATTTAAAATAAATTTAAATTCTATTTATATTTTTAATAATTTTTTTATTATTGTGCATCTTGGTCATTGAAGCATATCATTTTAAGATTGAAATTGGAATTATATTTGATTATCTACTTATAATAAAATGCGACTGAAGAAAAATGTAGGAGCGGTTCCGGGTCGAACCATTCTGACCTGGGAATCGACTGTAGCTAAGCGCCACGTTAGGCTTAGTTGAAAAAAGATGCTGAAATGATGCTTTTATAATTTTTTCCACTTGAAATAATGTTTGTTCAGTATATTTTCATATAAACATGTATATGATACTCAATTATATTGCATAAAGATAACAGCGGAAGTGTAAAATGATAAGTTTTTTATCATTTAAGAGTACGATTGTATTTTAACGACTCAAGGCGCCGTCTCGTTTTCATTACAATATTTTGGTGCTGCCATCTATGAACTATTTTATAAGTATTTCTCCCAGTCGATAGATCCTGAGAAACAAAGGACTCGCTGACCCGTTTTTAAACAATTGTGCTACTCAGCGGTTGCGGATTTGAATTTAAATTTAGATTTATTAATTTTTTTTAAGATGCTACATTTATCCGCCTAATTTCTAAAATTTCGTTTTTTATTATAAATAAAATAAGCTTTTTTTCCCCTTCAAGTTGTAATGGATATACACTATATTGCCATTGATTATGGGACACTTGCGATTTTAGACATTTTACTAAATATCTAGAAAAATACATGAGAAATCATCTCGAAACTCTTGGTGTATAAATATAATAGTATACATCATACATCTCCGTGAAGATTTCTTCCCGAAACTCCAAAGGGGACCGTCAACAAATTAAAAAAGAATGAATATCTTTTGAATAACCCTGTCAAAACTAATGTAGCAAAAGCGCTCAAACTCCAGATTATGATTGAATGCTTTATTGTAATACACTGTGTTCATTTTTATGTAAATAGCATGCATACTCGCAGAGTAATTAAGGTTTTTATAAAAATGGTCCCAAATTTTTCCAAGTTTTTCCATTATAATTTTCAGAGTTCTTAATATAAAATAATATTTTTTTCAGAAAATATGACAAACAACATTGCACATAGTACCCTGTAATCAGAATTAAAAAATAATACAAATTGTATGAAAAATGAGTAGGTTTACTATATAATTTTTTACTGCGCATGCGTGAAAGATATCAAAATTTCATTTGCATATTATGTTAGCTAAATGTATAGAGCAACTTTTGTAAAAGTCTCAAAATCATAGCTTGAAAATTCTGAAAGTAATCGTCTATACAAAAAGGACAAAATCCGTTGTTTCCAAAATGAAGCAAAAAAATGAGGGATTTTATCCAAATGCAGTAGTACATCCCATATTGTGTATTCTATATTGACACTAATCAATGAATATATGGATACAACCCCTCTTGTTTTTGCTTCATTTTGAGAATAATGGATTTTCGACTTTTGAATTGACGATTATTGTCAGAATTGTCAAGTTATGATTTTGTGACTTTCACAAAAATTGCTCTATACATTTAGCTAACATAATATGCAAATGAAATTTTGATATCGTTGACGCATGCGCAGTAAAAAATTATTTAGTAAACCAACTCATTTTTTATACAATTTTCATTATTTTTTAATTCTGATTACAGGGTACTGTGTGCAATGTTGTTTGTCATATTTTCTGAAAAAAATAATATTTTATATTAAGAACTCTGAAAATTATAAGGAAAAAACTTGGAAAAATTTGGGATCATTTTTATAAAAACCTTAATTACTCTGCGAGTATGCATGCTATTTGCATAAAAATGAACAAGGCTTATTACAATAAGGCATTCAATCACAATCTAGAGTTTGAGAGCTTTTGCTACATTAGTTTTGACAGGGTTATTCAAAAGATATTCATTCTTTTTTAATTTGTTGACGGTCCCCTTTGGAGTTTCGGGAAAAAAATCTTCACGGAGATGTATGACTTATACTATTATATTTATGCACTAAGAGTTTCGAGATGATTCCTCATGTATTTTTCTAGATATTTAGTAAAATGTCTAAAATCGCAAGTGTCCCATAATCAATGGCAATATAGTGTATAAGGTATTATAATGACTTATTAGTATAACTGAAATTTATTTTTTCAGGTGCTCTTAAGTATCTTCTTTGATGACATTAACATATTTAGTGAATGATATTATACATTCCTTACATTTAAATGACATTTGATGAAAAACATATATTTCGCATACAATGCAAACAAATTTCAAATAAATATAATCTAAGCTTTTAAAAACTGGTACATTTAATTTAAAATTTTACAAAATAATAATAATAATAATATTTTTTTCACAATTTACGGATTGAATTTTGAAAGTTCCATAGCTAAATTTTTTTTTAATTGATTTTGATTTAAATCAATGCCTCCTGCTTCTGCTATTTTCTATAAGAAACTGCGATCTAAAAAAAATTTGTTTTGTTTATAAATAACTGCGTATAGATGGCTCCAAATCCAAATTTTAAAACAAAACACAAAACTTCGTAATCGATGACTAAAAGCATCGGACTAAGAATCTATCATATACCCATGACTAAAACCAATACCGAATCATACTTTTAATAAAATAATGTATTTTAAAATTTAAAAAACTTTGATATTTAATTTTAATGTTTTGTGAAATTTTCAGAAATTGAGTTTTATTTAACTAATTATTATTATTATTATTTAAATAAATACTACTCTTTGTTTTGAAATTAAAATTTGTTCAAAAACTAAATATCAAGTAAAAATTAGAAAAAACCTTCATCATTTGTATTTGTAGAAATTTATTGCTATTTTTAAAATGTGCTTTCCCCAATACAAACTTTTCATTAATAAAATCTTCTTTCTGTTTGTTTGTATGAAGTATTATGAAAATGAAATTCTTGTAAAAATTCCACCATTTTTGACGGTATTATATTCTGGTCATTAATAAAAAGGGAGAGAATGAAGCTCCACGCATACGGACCCACGTACATAAGTTGTAAAAAAACCCCCAATGTATTCATTTTCATGTTAAAAAATATTTAAGCTATTTTGATTTAAAACAGATTCCACTCTATATCTGAACCTAATATTTCATTTGTAGTCATCCCGAAACTGAGAAAATAATTTTAACTTAAAAGGAGAAAGTACGTATTTTGTCGTATCTCTGAACTTACTAATCTGAAATAATAAATAAAAAAAAAGTTAAATAATGTGGTATAAGTGAGGAAAAGTTAGTCTACAATGCATCTATTATGCGAGATTTCGCTGTTCTAAAATAAACTAAAAAGGCCTCCCGACCAGTACCGGGAGGAAGAGGTAGCTTTCATATTCTTTATTTTAAAAAAAATCAAGCTCAACTTCGTGGATTATGATACTAAAAGATTCAATACTTGTTTTTGCCAATACTGAATATAAATGGAAAATTAATCAACTTTATGCAAGCTGGTTTTATTTAAAATGATTTATATATGATTGCCAAATTCGGCGATATCATGAAGTGCCTGCTATTTTTAAATAACATGATGGGGGAAACTAAGCAATGAGTTGGATTGAGATCGTAGTAAGTCCTGTGCTCATGCTCACTTACATCGAAATCAGTTGATATATCCGAGCGCTGTCGCATGCAAAGAGATTTTTCAAATTGTCCCCCTATTAAAAAATTCAAACTGGTATTTATAAGACATTTTTTAAGTTAAAAACAAAACAAAAAATCCGTCGAATTCTTTGTATCAAGGTCAAAGACATAAGAAAAAATTCAAATTTTTTGTACATTATTTTAAAATTAAAAGAGAAATTCAAATGGCCTCCATTTATAAACAAAATGTCGGATGAAATTGGCCAATGAACGCGGTCGAGACATTTGTATGTATGTACAAACCAAGCTACATCCAGATCGGTTCATTAATAACCCGTGTTATAACGTGACAAAAAACAGATGACTACAAAAATATGCTTCCGGCCAGTAACTGGAGGAAGATGTAGCTTTCATATTCCTTACTTTATTTAAAAAATTAAGTTATATTATTCAATCATACAAAGCCCAAATTAGTGAAACACGATAATAGAAGATTCATTAATTGTTTATATCAATAATGAAAAATGAATGGGGCTTTCGAGAAATTAATCAACTTTATTAAATAATGGTATTAATCAAATAAATCGCTTTAAATCGCTTTAAATAAATTTAAAGCGATTTATATTTGATCACCAAATTCGGTGATATAAAGAAGTGCCTGTTATTAACACCATGAAACAACATGATAAGTAAAATTAACCAATGATCGAGATATTAGTAAGTTCGTTGCACATACTCACTCGCATCGAAATCGGTTGATATATACAAGTGTTGTCGCAAGCAAATAGATTTTTTCAAAATGTCACTAACTTTAGAAATGCAAAGTATTATAACTCAGCCAATTTTGAAGATAACAACCAAACAAAAAATGCTCTGCAATCTTTATATCAAGGTCAAGCGCATAGAAGAAAAATATTTTTCAATTTCTGATATTTTGTATTTAATTTTAACTCATTAATTAAGAAAAATTAAATGGCCTCCATTTTGAAACAAAATGACGGATAATGCTGGCCAACGAACTCGGTCGAAAAATATATATGTAGTATGTACACACCAAATTGCATCGAAATAGGTTGATTAATACCCGCGTTATCACGTGATAAAAATCAGATCATTCCAAAATGTCAGCCATACTAGAAATTCAAAGTGTTATAACTCAGCTACTTTTTAAGATACAAGCGAAACAAAAAATGCTCTGGAATCTATGTATCAAGCTAAAACACATAAAAGAAAAATATTATTTAACTTCTATCATTTGTGTACCTTAATTTAAATTTAAATCTTTTTTTAAAAAATGTAAACGGTCGCCATTTTGAGACAAGATGGTGGATGAAACTGGCAAACGAACTCGTTTAGGTATCGGTATATACTATGTACACACCAAGTTATATCTAAATGAGTTCATAAATACACGTGTTATCACATGACAAAAATCAGACCGTTTCAAAATGTCAACCACACTAGAAATTCTAAGTGCTATAACTCAGCCATTTTTAAAGATATAGCCAAAATAAAAAATGCTCTGGAATATTCATATGAAGGTTAAAAAATAAAAGAAAAAAATATTCAGCAATGCCTAATTTTTTTTAATTTTAAATTTTAATTTTTAAATTTTAAATTTTTAAATTTTAATTTAAAAAAATTAAATGGCCGCCATTTTGAAACAAGAGGGCAGATAATGCTGGCCAACGACCTCGGTTGAGACATTAGTATGTGCTATCTACACACCAAGTTTCATTCAAATCGGTTCATAAATACGATAGTTATAGCATGACAATTATCAGATGTATATATATATATATGTGTGTGTGTGTGTATACGTGTGTGTGCCAATTTGAACGGGGGATGGTTTTGCGGTCAGGGGGTCATGATCGGTGAAAATATACCAATATTTTCCGGAAGTGCTTTCCTCTGGGCGGCTGCAATAGGTAGCATTTTACTTTTTGTAATTTTACTTTTTATAACTTTTTTACCTAAAATATCAGCCATACTAGCAATTCAAAGTGCTATAACTCAGCCATTTTTTAAGATACAAACATAACAAAAAAATAAAAGTTAAAACACGTTAAAGAAAAATCTTTTTTTCTTCCTAATTTTTGTGTACCTAATTTCAAATTTTAAATATTTTTTTTTTAATGACCGTCATTTTGAAATATTTAAAACTGGCCAGCGCACTCAGTTTAGACATCATTATATACTATGTACACACCAAGTTACATCGAAATCGGTTCATAAATACGTGACAAAAATTAAACCGTTTAAAATTGTCAACCACACTAGAAATTCAAAGTGCCATAACTCAGCGATTTTGAAAGATATAGACAAAATAAGAATGCTCTGGAATTTATGTATCAAGATCAAGCTCACAGAAGAAAAAATATTTTTTTCTTTTTTCTTTACTTTTTTTTTGTACTTAATTTTAAATTTTTTTAAACCTATTTAAATGACCGTCATTTTGAAACAAGATGGCGGATGAAACTGGCCAAAGAACTCGGTTCAGACATCGGCATATACTATGTACACACCAAGTTACATCCAAATCGGTTAATAAATACACTTGTTATTACGTGACGAAAATCCGATCGTTTCAAAAAGTCAGCCACACTAGAGATTCAAGATGCTGTAACTCAGACATTTTTTAAGATATAAACAAAACAAAAAATGCTCTTGAATCTTTGTATCAAGGTCAAACATATAAAATAAACTTTTTTTTTTTCAATTTCTAATTTCGCTTGTACTTACATTTAAATTTTAAAATAAAAAAAAATTAATGGCGGCCATTTTGAAACAAGACGGCGGATAATGCTGGCCAACGAACTGGGCGAGATATTAGTATGTACTATGTACAAACCAAGTTTCATTCAAATTTGCTCATAAATATGATAGTTACAGCATGACAAAGAATTGATATATACAACCCTTGGCAAAAAGTTTCCGATCATTACATCAACACTACCATCTTTTGTAAGAAAAGATTATTTATTCTCACTGCATAAAAATGAAACGACTATTAGCGATAATACATTTGTGTTACATATAATGAACAACAATATGCAATAAAGAAAAATCACCATTCATCAATTTATAAACAGAAGAATTGTGATTGAAATTTAGGCACCAAAGAAAAAATTATCCGATCATGCTTTGATTTGGAAAAAAATAACCAATCATTGTAATTATATATTTCGTAAATCCACCATTATTTCGGATGACAGTCGAATTGTTAGTGGACTGGACTCATTAAGATTTTTACACTCATTGGGAGTAACTTCACCCCAGCATTCCCTTATAGCTTTGCGTAAGTTCTATGGTTTTTGTAATTCATCGAAAATCGATTTTTAAAAAAATATATTTCACATATTTTCGATGGGATTAAGATCTGGACTATTGAGCGGTCACGTCATGGTTTGAATTGTTAATTACCTACATTTTGAAGAAATTTCTTCATTGATTTGGTGCGTTGAGGAGCTAATTGTCATTTTGAAATAAGAAGTCATTTTGATTTCCGAACTATTGATCGATGCTGGGAATCAAAAAATCCACTAAAATGTCAATGTAAACTTCAAAGCTTACTGTACGTAACACAATACACAACTTGCCGACGCCTTGTGATGTAATACAACTCCAAACTGCAAATGCAGGTGAAAATTTAGTCTTCGTATTCATGAATTTATCATTGAACTTTTCACCAACTCTCCTCCAAACAAATGTTCCATAGTCATCACTTTTACCGATAGATATGCGAAATTCATTGCTAAAAATGACTTTATTTTATGTATCAAATGGCTAGTGCACATGTTTTTTGCATTATTGCAGGCGCTCTTTTCTATGCTTCTTTATCATGTAAGATTTTGTTTTAATTTTACAAGATTTAAATCTTGCTATATTTAGATGATTACATACTGCGGTCACATGCCTTTACGTTATACTTAGACCATTCGGAATCAAGTTGTTTTGAGGTTGCTCGCCTCTTTCTTTTCGATATTTTCACAAGTTTTCTTTTCCTTCCTAGGTATTGACATTCGTAGTCGTCCACTTCGAGGTAAATTTCCCACGCTATTAGTCAACTGATATTTTTTCCAAATATCGCATACTGCACTTTGAGTACAATTTCATAAATCAGCCACTTTCCATTGTGAATGTACTACTTCTAATAATTAAATCATGCGGATTTTTTGATCGCGAGACAGGTTTTTCACACGAGTCATTTTCCAGCACTTCAGAGCTGCTTTTGATCTCGCAACTGGGAGATTTCTTCTTTTAAATAGGATTCATATATCATATGCTTGAAAAGGCACTCTAATCTATCTTCAATATGCAAATTTCAAACATTTTTCCTAAGTGATCGATTACTATTTTCCAACTTGGATCTTGATCGGATATTTTTTTTCTCACGGGGAAACATTTTTGCGAGCATTATAATTATAAATTATATGATTGCAATATTGAATTCCCTTTTTATTTATATTTTAACATTCTTTCTTTTATTTGGCATATTGCAAAATGTTCCTATGCTCTTGAATCGCGAAATATACGCTTAGAAATACAAAACGCCATAAACTTTATAACAGTGATCAGAAACTTTTTGCTAAGGGTTGTATATATATATATATCTATATATATATATATACCGGGTGTCCCAAAAATGACTGATAGATTTTAAAATTCAATAACTTGCAAACGGTGACAGCTATTTAATAAATTTTGCAGGAGGGTTATGTATAATGTCAGATGTTTTTTACCGTAATTTTTTATTTTAGTTCGAATTTCAAACAACAGGTGGCGCTGACGGCGATTGAAGGCCAGGTGATCAGTGCTGAGTGAGGCGTCGTCGACCTGGCCTTCAATCGCCGTCAGCACCACCTATTGTTTAACATTCGAACTAAAATAAAAAATTACGGTAAAAAACTCCTGACATTATACATAACCCTCCTGCAAAATTTTTTTAAATAGCTGTCATCGTTTGCAAGTTATTGAATTTTAAAATCCATCATTCACTTTTGGGACATCCGGTATATATACATAAAACCATTAATTCTAAAACAATATATGAACTATTGATTTTATTACAAAATTACCAATTGAAACATGGCAAAAAATTGAAATGAATACAAATAAAATTTGCAGAACAAAGCAGAATTATCAGGCCCACAAATACTTTGGAAGTACAAATAAAGTGTGTGGTTTCATCTTGGCATTAGCCACGAAAAAGCAAATTAATATGAATTTGTGGCTCCCAACACAGACAAAACCAAAATTAAAGGAGAAAAACATTAAAAATTAAGCATAACAACATTATTAAATTGGATAGAAAAAAAAACAGAAAAAACATAGCATACACTATAATTTACCCTAAAAAGATGTAGCACAAAACTAACCTAACCTGAACTCAATATCTTAGTATAACATGAAATAAGGAATAAATTAGCTATATAATATATATATGCGTCTTATACACTTAGAAATAGTATTTTAGGTATTATTCAAATTGTTAAACGTTAGGTACAAGTTAATCATTGAAATAATTATTAAATTATATTAACAGATTTAATTGATAAAACTATACAATTATCCATACATATGTGTTAATTGAACATCCAATAAAAAATGTATAGCAATTAAGAAAATGACCCCCCCCCCCTCAGTTTTTTTAATAAATTAAGCATTGCTTATTATCCAGACAACACCGTCCTCGTCTGTACTCTAACATATACCTACTCAGCCAGCCTATTATATATATTATATATATTTTTTTTTTGCATTTTTAATTTTTAATTTATTATTATTATTTTTATGTTTTAATATGTTTTTTATACATTTTTTTTCGCAATGTGTTAATTATTTTTAAGATCATGTAATTACTAATTGTATATTAAAGAATAAATTAATATTTTAGGAAAACCATTATTTAATGCATCAAAAATTACCTTTTTAATATTTGCATTAATAAGATGAGGAGAACACAAACATTTTATTCTATATAAATGATTGAGGATTATATTACGATATACAGAATTATGAAGACAGGTTTTAAAATTAGTAAATGTATTAACTTTAAAATTAAATTCATTCCGTTTGTCGTATATATCACTTATTAATTTGTTTTCTTTTAATATAATTTTAAGATCTAAAATGTTAATGACATTGTTAGAAAACAGTGTTTTTGTAAATTCTAAATTGTCTGGATAATCTACTGGAAATTGAAATATATTTGTATTTTCAGTGGCAATAAAAATTATATCATCAATATATAGGTATAAATGTATTTCATTGTTAATATGTTTACGTTCATATGACATAAGTCTGATAATAAACTAGATGCGCGACCACCTTGTGGTATACCAATATTTTGTAGATAAATTATGTTATCTTGCAATATAAAATTATTATAGACAATAAAAAGTATGAAAATAATCAGTATCGATATTCGTTGATAAATTCAAATCATGCTGATATTTTTTAAATAAAGCATTTATTAAATTATGTAGATCTAATAAATCTATATTATTAATATATATACACTATATTGCCATTGATTATTGGACACTTGCGATTTTAGACATTTTACTAAATATCTAGAAAAATACATGAGGAATCATCTCGAAACTCTTAGTGTATAAATACAATAGTATACGTCATACATCTCCGTGAAGATTTTTTACCGAAACTCCATAGGGGACCGTCAACAAATTAAAAAAGAATGAATATCTTTTGAATAACCCTGTCAAAACTAATGTAGCAAAAGCGTTCAAACTCTAGATTATGATTGAATGCCTTATTGTAATACACTGTGTTCATTTTTATGCAAATAGCATGCATACTCGCAGAGTAATTAAGGTTTTTATAAAAATGGTCCCAAATTTTTCCAAGTTTTTTCCTTATAATTTTCAGAGTTCTTAATATAAAATAATATTTTTTTCAGAAAATATGACAAACAACATTGCACACAGTACTCTGTAATCAGAGTTAAAAAATAATGAAAATTGTATACAAAATGCGTTGGTTTACTAAATATTTTTTTACTGCGCATGCGTCAACGATATCAAAATTTCATTTGCATGTTATGTTAGCTAAATGTATAGAGCAACTTTTGTGAAAGTCACAAAATCATAACTTGAAAATTCTGAAAATAATCGTCAATTGAATAACTTGAAAATCCGTTATTCTCAAAATGAAGCAAAAACAAGAGGGGTTGTATCCATATATTCATTGATTAGTGTCAATATAGAATACACAATACGGGATTTTACGACTATTTTTGGATAAAATGCCTCATTTTTTTGCTTCATTTTGGAAACAACGGATTTTGTCCTTTTTCTATAGACGATTACTTTCAGAATTTTCAAGCCATAATTTTGAGACTTTTACAAAAGTTGCTCTATACATTTAGCTAACATAATATGCAAATGAAAGTTTGATATCTTTGACGCATGCGCAGTAAAAAATTATTTAGTAAACCTACTCATTTTTCATACAGTTTTTATTATTTTTTAATTCTGATTACAGTGTACTGTGTGCAATGTTGTTTGTCATATTTCCTGAAAAAAATATTATTTTATATTAAGAACTCTGACAATTATAAGGGAAAAACTTAGAAAAATTTGGGGCCATTTTTATAAAAACCTTAATTACTCTGCGAGTATGCATGCTATTTGCATAAAAATGAACACAGTATATTACAATAAGGCATTCAATCATAATCTAGAGTTTGTTTGCTTTTGCTACATTAGTTTTGACAGGGTTATTCAAAAGATATTCATTCTTTTTTAATTTGTTGACGGTCCCCTATGGAGTTTCGGTAAAAAATCTTCACGGAGATGTATGATGTATACTATTATATATATACACTAAGAGTTTCGAGATGATTCCTCGTGTATTTTTCTAGATATTTAGTAAAATGTCTAAAATCGCAAGTGTCCCATAATCAATGGCAATATAGTGTATATATATATATATATATATATATATATGTGTGTGTATATGTGTGTGTATGTGTGTGTGTCAACATTTGAACGGAGGGTGGTTTTGAGGTCTGCCGGTCATGATAGGTAAAAATATACCACCATTTCACAAAAAGTAAAAAGCTACCCATTGCTTTCTTCCATGCAAAAGCTATCTTCCAGATAGCTGCAATGTGCAGCTTTTTACATTTTGTAATGAAAACTACCTAATATATAGCTATTTATTGAAGTTCAGTTATACAGAATGCTGGACCAAAATTCCTTTTTAAAATATGCGAAAAGAAATTTTAAAATTCAAAGATTGAGCGACTGTATTTTACACGAACTGGACTTTATCTTAAAATGTCGTTCTTTCTTACTGCACGTTGGATGTTCATTAGAATCTCATACCTTGTCGTGGAACCTGATTTCAGTCTATTTTTGGGTCTGTTATATTTTTATTTTCTTAATAAATGGCAGTTACGGACATCAGTCTTGTATCATGTCGGACAAACAGCGTTTATGGTCGGTCTGCTTTCTTTATTTTCTTTTCTTTTACTTTGCTGTCTGTAGACTGGATTTTTAATTGAATTCTTTGTCAAGTTTGAGAAACGTATTTTACCTTAATCCAAAAAATCCGAATAGGACCGATTCTTGTTTTTCTTCAGACGATTGGATTATTTTTGTGTGTTGTATGCAGGTAGATTTGAAGGGGGTGCTATTATTTTAAGTGAAACTCTAGAACATACTCAGTTAGCTAAAAACCTTTGACTTACTTTCAAAATCAATAACAAAGTACTTGATCTACGAGAATGTAATCTAGACTAACGGGATTAATATATTTCAAAATTCGTCAAGGATTTTCGATTACACAGTCAGTGTACTATATCTTCGTTTAAAAAAATGGTATATGCATACTTGATCTGAACGCCACCTGCAGAAAAAATTAGTTCTATCTTTAGTAGAATGAAAAATTTTCGATCTGGAAAATGAAATCTAGTTACTGAACTTGAAACAGAATTCTATTCCGAAATCAATCTACTGCAAAAAAATAGTAAATATATATATGTATATGTAAACTGATCCAACTCGTCGCAAATGTCACACTGTCCACAAACTGGTTACACACACTCTGTCACTACAAAATTGCCTCAGTGCCGCGTTGCAGAAAAGCTAAAGAACAGGCATAACGATTTCACATCCACGTCACAGTGACTTCTCATCGACACGGCGAGTTATCACATGAAATCACAGTGTGACATCACTTTCCTACTTGAGTGAGATACACGGGTAAGGACGGGTCAAAAATCAGGTCACAAGGAAAATGTAGGTTTTGATATAAAAATTTGATTTCAGAATAAATTAGCCGACTCAATGAGCCTAGGTCAGGTTCGGTTATAATTTTGCCCCCAAATGGGGTGCAGAATACTCTCAAATTTTTCACTCTTCAAAAACTTGTCATAATGTGATTACCAAAGTGGTCACGGTGTGATGCCACTGAAGGTTTTTAAAACGGGAATAATGACTTCATATTCGCGGTTCGAAAATTATAATATTACGTGAATGTTACGTTTCCTTGATTTCTCTATTTAGCTACAACAGGGTGTCAGTGGCACCTCATTAACCTAATTCTGATACTGGCACTCAAATGACCATATCAAACTTGATATACATGCTCATTATTTTCAACAGTACGAAATTATGATCAACATATTCGCTTGAACATAATTTAAAACTATTCAGATGTTACAATCCCAAAACTTTCTTCTATCTTATGCATGTTAATACTTTCTAAAAAATAAGCATAGCAGAGCTACCGGTTAGGTGGTTTAAACCAAAATCTCGTCAGCAACAACTTATGTCAACTTTTTACTAAATCTGATGTTTGATGAAAATCCGTGTTCAGTTTTAATTTAAATTTTTGAGATTGTGTCAAATTGGTTTTTGAGATAGAACTATCAGAAAATCTTTTAAAAAGTCTCCATAACAGCTCCACATTTTTGGATTATGTTACGACCAAAAACGAATCAGGATATATTTCTTATCAGGTACAAACTGAATCTGATGTTTGATGAAAATTCATGCATTAGTCTTTGAGATACATTTATTGCGAGATCGTTAATAAGACAGCATAGCAGCGCCATCTGTAGGACAATCTGCTTGTTAACCGTGTAGCGACAGTATAAGACTTGACAAAATCAACAGTGGTGTCACGTATCTTTTGAGAACAAGCAAACAGATCTCATTTGAAAAGGAGTGGATCCTGAGAAACTGGTTAAAAACGATGTGTGGTTCAAAAATCCTAAGTTTTTGACTGAATGAGAGTATCCCAATCACGAAATTTCTGCATCCGTCATTCAAAGGAGTTTTCACGAGAGCTTAAATATTTAGAACAAAGTGACTTATCTGTTCTTAATGTTATTTACTTAAAATTTTTATTACAAAAGAAGTTCAATATAATGAGTTTCCAGAGAAAATTAAGTGCTTAATTCACCGAAAGAATGTTTCCGATAAAAATAAGATGAAATGTTTAAGTACTTTTTCAGATAGGCATGGAATAATAAGGGTGAACGGTAGAATAAAAAATTCTATTTTAAGTTTCAACAGAAAATTCCCAATTATTCTATCTAAGAGCCATAAACTAAGTTCATTTTAGAGGCATAGCATAAGAGATATTTTTAATTAGGCCCTACTGCATTAATACATTATGTTAGGCAAAAGTTTTGGATAATTAAGGGGAAAGCAATGTATAGGATACGTTGTGGTCACGATTGCATGAATTGTTTCAGAGTTAAACCCGTAGAAGTTGAACAATTAATAGTCAATTTACGAAAAGAGAAGACAAATCCTGAATTTCCATTTAATTGTTCAGGAGCTGATTTTTGTGGCCCACTATTTATTAAGTATAAAAATCAAAGGAAAGGAGTTTATAACAACTTATATATGTGTATTTTTTGTATGCATATTCACAAAAGCCATTCGTCTCGAAATAGTGACTGATTTAACACCGAATTACTTTGTGGCATGTTAAAAGATATTAAAGACTCGTAGAATTTTGTGTTCGAAATTATGTTCGGATACTGCTACATATTTATAAGAACTAACAAACAGGTTTTTAACCCTCTAAGTGTTTGGCTCGTAATATTCCGTACACTAAGCTCCAGGTTTAACTGCAATATAAGCAATGTTTAAGATATTATAATTCTATAAATTTAATGAATTTTCAAATCATTGAAGGAGGATTAAGACTCTCAAGGATTACATTTATATTCCTAAATAAGATATTTTATGTAATATTGAAAGAATCATATTTATTAGCATTTAAGACAAAATGCAGAGAAAACAACATTACAATTTTACCCATTTGCAAGACGCTTGGAGGGTTAAGTTACATGACTTATTTTTGATACCCGATGCGACGCTTGTAAATTATATGTCATCTGAGGGAATGTCTGGATTTTACTTCCGCCAAGAGCACCGAATTTTGGTGGCCTCTGGGAAAAAGGTGTGAAGTTTCTACACTACCATTTTCATAAAGTCTTAGGGAATTCCAGGATAACATATAAAGAATTCCGAACGGTCTTTACCAAAATAGAAGGTATTTTAATTTCAAGACCACTTGTACCTTTTTCGTCAGATCTTGCATACATATATCTTTCTGTGTTTTATTATTATCAGTATATTTTTCTTATTTCATATTTATATTACAAATAACTGTATTATTTCTGTTTGAACGTGGGGCGCGATGTTCCGAACCTAATGGCATGTGCTGTACCAAAGTGCCATCTGTAAAAAAGTATAAAGAAACTTGTGTCCGAAAGTCTATGGAAAAGTGTTGAGTTTGTGTTGAAGAATGGCGATGTGCCATTGCAAGTATTTTTTGAGTTTTCTTTGTGTAAATAAATAATTATGAGTCATCTACAGTCAGCTATAAAAGTGGTTGTGATTTTCAGACTATTGGAGACAAGACATTTCCGTTGTTCAGCCTGTAATTCGGACGTAAGACTGCACGTTAGCATGTATTAATGTGTGTGATAGCTTTTTTAATAGTAAACTTTACCTTCCTTCATCATTAAGAAATTTGATTTGATTGCCTCATATATTTTACTGTATAGAAGTTGTCGAGCTGGATTTTTTAGCAGTTTTTCAATTTAGGAGTAAATGATACGATATTGAGTTGTGTAAGACATTTTCTTTCAACATCACTATTTATACATCTGATTGGACACGGTTTATTAGAAAGACGCTTCGAAAATTCTATAATAATTGTTGCTGTCAAAGGCAGATTAAACCAAATGAGACATGACATATATTTGTATATATGTAATTTACTACATAACATGGCATTCCTGGGTTTTCTCCTTTTTCTTCCAGCACCGTTAGACGCAACGCTTCCTGGGTGTATCCAAATGGAAGTTGGATGTGTCCAAATGGAAATATATAGTCCAAAAGTCGATAGCACAAAATCCTGAGTTATTGAGCGGGAGAAAAAACTTTATATCACAGAAGGGCAGTAACAGGGGAAAGTAAATAACATGTTTGGTGGAAGCGAAGTGGTGCATAAGCTAAAAATTAATGCCACTAGTGGTTTGCTCGTAGACTTATCATTCTGTTCGCCGTACAATTATTTCACAACTTTTATTGTACGGCAAAAACAATAATAAGCCTACGAGTAAACAACTAGCGATATTAAATTTTGGCTTATGCACAACTTTGCTTCCTGAAAACACGGATCATTAGTTTCCCCTTTTGCCAATCTTCTATAAAATAAATTTTTTTTTCTTGTGCTTAGGTTTTTGTGCTGTCGGCTCTTAAAATGATAGTGAGGAATAGCGGAAAGTGCCATGGGATGATTGCCTTTAAATCTTCCATAATTGCAGGCTTGTTTAAAAGGCCTTTTTTAAGTATACTTCAAAAAAATCTGCTGATAATTAATTTGTCAATAGTGATCGCCAAGAAGCTATTGAAACTAACGTATTATCAAAAAAGAAATTAAAATTGCCCATGCGTTACACCTATTTAAACATATTGTTCCATTTTACTACAAGTAACCATCCATTCAATGAGGTTAATCCATTTGATTCACAGACTATTCCAGTCCAGTTATCCTGTTCTCGTGGATCACGCTGTAAAATGCATAAACTTGTATTTAAAAATTCAGGACAAATGAAGTCTGCCTCGTTATAAAAGGATATTTATGCAATGTGGCAGTTATAACTTTTGTTTGCTGTTGTTTTTTATCGACTTATTTTACACTATTGGCTAAACAGCAAAATTTTAATTTCACTGCTCTTAATTATTTCGTATGGAAAATACACCAATGTAAAAATTACACTAGTCAATACAATACATTCGTATGACAAACCCATGTGAAACGTACCATAAAAAACTTGTGTATAAATAAAAAAGTATAAAATGCAAAGCTCTTATCCTTTCTTTACTGAATTAAAAAATGAAATATGTCACACTTTACATTCGGGACGACCAAAAAAATGTATACGCAATCTATAACTTAGTTTACTTTTAGTAGCAAAATAAAACAAAAATCACTTTTAGAAGGAAGAAAAAAATGTGCTTATTATAAACAAATATCGAACATCAATTATTTTTATAAGCCCGTGGAAACATTGAGTTATCTAAAAATTAATTTCTGCTGAAAAGAGAATGTTTTGTAAAATATAATATGTTTTTCATAAAATTTTCGGTCAAAATTTTGCTAACATTCTTTTCTTCTCCATTTCATTCTTTTCTTTTTTGATAATTTTATTTCGATCGATATTGAGATTCTCGTTTCAAGGTGAAAAACAACGTCTGTATTATCAATCTTGTTTTCTTTTTTAATTTTAAAAAACAGTTTTCACTTAAATCAAAAATGTTCATCGCATAACATCTGCATTATTTATTCTGAGACCCGTGAATTTAAATAGCTGTTTGGAATTTTTTCACAACATAGTGAAAAATATGCCATCCGTGTGATAAAAAAATATACATATAGAAAGGGAAAGAATGGGAATGTTGAATCGTACAATAATTTTTTTATTTTTTTTAGAATTTGTGTAATTACTCGCAGCAAGAAAGAAGATTTTCACAATTTTCCCTTTTTTTGTTGCATTTCCTTCATAAAGTTCAAATTTAAGTTTCTGCTTGTTTTGTTAGAAAAACCTATGATTTGTTTTATTATGAAGTTACTAATAAAAATTTCATTCGTTGTTTTCTTAAAAATTTTCAAAATATCTTGTTCTTCAAAACAAGTTTATATATTTTTCAGCAAGTCTTTTGTCTAATCATTCAAGTATTGATTTTATTCGCAATCATATATATGTATTAGAAAAACTTTTAATTTAAATAAAAATAACATGGGATAATTAATGCATGACGAAATTTATATTTTGAAACCATTTTTAAATAAGCAGTAAATGTTATAATCATTAAATTTATTTTTTGAGGAAAAAAGTTGTACTGTACCCTTGATAAGAAAAAGAAATTAAATCATTACGAGATTCCGAAAATGTCATATATTCACTATTGATTAAAACAGTTATATACTAAACAGAAAAAGTACTTATAAACTAGTGTCATTGTAAAAAAATGTTAGGATAATTTAAAATTAAAATTTACAGCAACGGTTATCAAAAAACGCATGCAAAAGCAAAATACATTTTAATGGGTGTTCATCTGTTTCAAACTTATAAAATAATAAAACATAGATAAAAAATATTTTAAAACGAATTAAAAAAGTTTTTACTTCATTTAATGGAATTTTTAGTGTTATGTTGATTCGGTAATTAATTTGTTTTTCTAAATTGTCGTTTGGTGAATGCAATTTGCTTCTGAATGGAAAAATATTTACAATTGTCATTTTTTTAAGCGGAAAATGAAAACGATATAAAGCATACAAGCATTCCAAAATCGAAAGCATGCACTTTGAAACGACTTCCTAAAAATCACGCATTAGCAAGTGAGCAGATAATTTACAGCTAGTTAAAAAAAAATGGAAAACTATTCATTAAAAATAAGTTAATAAACTATTTATAATCTAATTATATTTTTTATCTATTTAGATTATAATGAATCTCAGATATCTAAGCATATAGTCTAAGATTAAAATTGCAATTACGTTTGAGTACCATTAATAAAAAGGAAAAGATTAGCATTCCACGTACGTGAATCCACGGAGTTACGGGGTTAAAAATCGACATATTCTCTTTTTCATGTGAAAAAAAAATCTGGACTTTCCTTACTTAACACCGATTGTACTCTATATTTGGCCCTAATATTTCACTCTTGGTTTACCAGAAACCTGAGAAAATAATTTTCTACAACCTAACCCTCAAAAGTATATTGTAGAAGCCCCGAACTTATTAACGTGGAACGGTAGATAAAAATAAATTAATGTGATATTCAATTGCAAGTGAAGAAAAATTAGTCTACAATATACCTCTTATGTTAGTTTTAGTTGTTCTAAAATAAACTAAATACATAGGTATCCATTGAAGTTCAGTTAACCAGGATGCTGGACAGAATGCTCTTTTTTAAGAGGCAAAAAGACACATTTTAAAATTCAAGGATTGGGCGACCAGATTTTAGCCGAATCGAACTCGATCTTATTAGATCGCTTTTTGTATTTTTTTTTCTCTCTACTGCACATTGATGATCATCAGAACCCAGCATCGGGTCGGGGAACCAGATTTCATTCTGTTTTGGGGTGGGTTGTATTTTTATTTCCGCAATAAATGGCAGTTGCGGATTTCAATCTTGTATCACGTCGAATAAATAGCGTTTATGGTCTGTCGGATTTTATTCGACTAAATTTAATGTCGGATTACATAATTTTTTTTAAGTGCAGGAGCATTTAAATAAGATCTTATCATTTTAACGCCACTGATCTCATAGATTTAGATATGAGTAGGGTAAAATTACCAGTGATGGCACGGTTAAGGACTAATTTTCGGCTTTTAGTTAAGGTCGCGGCTGTCGGTCTAATCATTCGAAGTTTTCCGTGGTTTTCTTTGAATCTTGAATTCCTTTGCGTAAATACTTGTTAGGTTCCCTTACTAGAACCCCACGGAGGCCAAGCTCCTCCCCCCTTTGTTTGGGCCTATATCCTTTGTGTTAATTATTGGCCGTTATAAACATAGCCAACTATACAAAGTCTTGTGTATTTTCAACGACGTTATTTTACAGAGTCTATTGCAAATTTACCAAATAACTTCTCTATTGTTTAAAAGAATCTAGATTTTTCTAATATTTGTAATTTTACGTAAGACTTAAAATAATGGGTTACGCGTAGAATTAAATTCGGGCATTAAATTTGGTTGAAAGTCCTGCATGATGTGAGCTATAAACATGCTAGATTTTTTTCCCTTACAAAAATTGGTAAATCTCTATAAATATACGTGCTATTCTTACACAAATGCGTAAACATGTTGTGTAGTATTCATATATTTCTATTCTGCAACCATAGATCATTTCGAGCAGTTTAATTTACAGGGTAATTCCAAATATTAATAATATTTTTGACATTTTGTTCGCCCCTTAATCGTTCTCCTTATCTTTGATAAATATGAGGTTAAATATATTCTTCACAATCCTGAAGTTCCAAAAAAAAATCCGACAAGCACATTTTTAAATATTCGACAAAAAGTTTAAAATTGAAAGTATCTTGTAATTAATGGCCATATAACGCATTCGTTTAGATTTAGGAATAATTTTAATTTTGTAACATGATAAAACTTTATTGAAACCGATGAAATATGAAGATTTTTTAAAATATTGATTATCTCCTTTATAATGCAAATTTATAAAAATTAAAATCAAACGCTCATTTTCACCATGTTCCAGTGTCGGCAATTCCTAAGTTTAAAAATGCCCTTAAATATATAATGCTGGCCAAAGTATTATTTATATGTAACGGCATTCGTGATTTTTTAAATTTCCTTCTTAATTAATTTCACTGCAAAACAATTTGAAAAAGTAAATAAACAACAGTTTTAATCACATGAACTTATATTTATTTCATAAAAGGACATAATTTTTACAATCTTAGAAACATTATATTTCACCAGGATATAACATTTATTTCATTCTTAACATCTTTGTGAAATATTCACAAACACAATATGAAATTATACAAAGTAATGGCAGTTTAAAATCGATCTTTCTTGAGAAGTTATTATACTTTCTTTCACTTGGACAGTTTCGATCTTTTTTATTTTTTTGAACGATTGTCACCTTAGATGATGAAATATGTGCAAAAAAATATTTCAAGTAACTTTTTTTACAAAGGATCTAGCAAATAATAAAAACATAAAATTGAAAAATACATTTACCGATACGGTATTGAATTTCCGTGAAATGAGAAAAGGGACAGTAAAATATGGTGATACAAATATGATTTTTTAAATAAGAAAATTGTATTCGAAGTTTCTTTTTATAAATGGAACACATAAGTTTAAAATAAACATTTGTGAACGGATATTTTTGGATTATAGCTAAAAATCCATGAAGGTTAAAATTACTGAAGTGAGAACACAGGGAAAATTATTTTAAGTTTCCAGTAACAGGCAAATATTTTTTCCCGTATAGTTTTGAAAGTGATGGTTGTGAAGACAAAATTTTGCTGGGATATAGCATGCATATTATAAAATGCCTTAGGCAATTTTGCACTTGCTTAGACATTTTACGATGTAAAAGAAGAGAAAGCTTTGTATAAAAGCTTCAAAGAAATTAAAAAGCTTCAATCCTGAGTTTATTCAAGGTCTTTACTTGAATAAACTCATCGGACGTTTCGTCAGAAAACTGTATTCTCTCTCATACATACATTATATATCTCATACATACTATTCGCCAATGCTTGAAAATTCGATATCATAGTACCAAAATTAACCAAAACAAATTTGCATACATTTGGTACAACACGTTTCCGAAAAATTAATTATTTTAAAACGAGCATATTTTAGGGGCTGTATCCAAATTGAAGTTCGGTACTCGATTGTTGACGGAGAAAACCCCTTCTTAATCTAAGTATCTTTGGCACAACTCAAGAAGTCACTGAAGAGTGTTAAAATAGGATAGGATAGTATAAGAAGTTTCAGAATATGTAGTCACTTCTATAGTAGACGGTTCCTTATGCCACCATTTTGCCGTTTTTAAGCATAATTTGAAAACCACGTGGAAGACAAATTTGAAAATTTGGATTTCTATAAATCAAGACTTAATATATCTAAATCCACCAAAAAATTTATAATGAAATTTATAAGCCATCATAACTTTTCCGAATATTAATTTCATAATTAATAATTCATATCATAAAGTTATAAAAATTATAATTTCAACGTATTTATGTTTGGGTATTTTAGTTTGGGTTACATTCAAAATTTTCAAATATTCTTATAACAATGTATTAAATTATCGTTTTTGCTGCAAAATAGTAACTTTTTTACTTCTAATATTAGTAACCTGTTCGACAAAATGGCTTTAAAATTATTTTAAATCATTGTTGATGCTATGTTTTTTCTTTCTGTAAAAGAAGAAAACTGTTAAATAATACACATATATATATATATATATATATGCATGTATGTATAAGTATCCATCCCAATAACAATTTTTTTTCCAAAATCAATCTTACTATTTTGGCATTAGTTTCTCCACTGTGTTCTCACCCGTGAAATTTTAATTGTTTGTTAAAAATACAATAACAGCCTTTTTTAATATGATAATTAAAATATTTATTTGAAGCTCGAACTTTCAGTTTTGGTATGCTTTCTACTCTGCGTTCTCATTTTTAGTATCTAACTTCTTTGTAAAAATTAGAAAAAATGATAAAATTGTATTAAATTTAAAAAAGAATAAGGTAACTTTATTTTGAATGTTTTACTTACTAATCCGTCTTGAAACAGCATTGCACGCAACCCTTCATAAATACAAAAATTAAAAAGAAATTTATCTAGAAATGAATGATTTTATTGACACCACAATACATCCGTCCTAAGAAATTGTGCAGTAATTCAACTATAGATGAATGTGACATACTTTAGATAAGGATTTTACTTTAAATTATGAAAACGGAATTTTTTGTATAATTATGGTAAGAAAAGCAATTTTTACTGCACTCGTAGTGTTCAAAGTAGTAGGCATATTGATTTATAATCTATGATGTGCTAAAAATTTAAGATGCTGCATTTCAACTTAGGACGGTAGACTGTGAAGACATATTTACATCACAACAATGATTAATAAGTTCATAGCATATATTTTATGGGCAGTTACAGTTTCAATTAAAGGTTTATTTTTATTTTATTTCTGTGAGATGAATTTCCACACACCAAAAATATAATCCTGTGTTTGAATGTTTTGGTGTTGTGGCTTAAATCAATATCAGTACGATCAGTTTGTGAGGTCACTTTATTTAAAAGCAATGATATCGAGGCGAAGTTTAACACGAGTAACATGATTCGTAACTTGAGTTCTTTTGCTGCAAGATTCAAACACCAGTTTTACTCACAGTGACTGATATGATAACGAAATATGTCTTGATTGCACAAAAATTCATAAGACAGGGAATATCACTTATTGAAAGTAACATCAACATTTATAATACAAATTTAACAGTCTACAGGAAAATTGAATGGAGTGGTACTGTCCTGTGTAATTGTCCGGAAGTATAAATTCTTGTTTGGGACGGCATTGTTGGCTCTTCTCTTATGGCAACACCATTTAGATGTGGTTGATATGTCAATCCTACATATGAGTGCTTTCTTTCAGTAGTACCGCTGCTTCCAGTTTTTGAAGAAGATCGGCTTGTAGTTGTTGTGACAGCTGAAGAACTGTCTCTTGCAGTAGTGGAACTGTCTTTCCGATTACGGCAAAATAAAACCATGCCTAATAGACCGGCCACTATAATTGTGCCACATACAATAGCAGCGATCAATAAAGGAAGAGGAATCGATATGCTGTTTTCTCCGAATGAGTCTGGATACATCCCTACAAAAATGAAAAATCATTAAAAATGAACTGTAACAGAAATTAATTTACAAATTTTAAAATAAGATTATTGAATAAAAATCTACGGGGTAGATCAGAGAGTAATGCTTAAATCTGTTGCGAACTGCATGTATTCGTTATTGAGTACCGGGTATTCTCTATAATACAAAATGCTGAATCGTTACTTTGTAATTTAACTCGTAACTCGTTACTGCATTAATATATAGCAAAACTAAATGAAACAAACTTCAAACGCTACCTTCATTGCGTGATTCATGAATGGAACCGTATAGTCTGATAAAGAAAAGTAAGAATTTGTGTTCGGACTTTAGACTCGGAATCAGTTGTTTTCACATTAGTATCACATATAGGTTTTTCATATAGTCGTTTCGTTACCTCAGCACATGTGGTCAATAGCAGAATTGCTTTAAGAAGAACGATTGCTATGCGATCGTTTATTCGTTCAGGGATTGTATTTTTTATGTTACACTGTTAAAAATTTTGCACTAGTTTGAATCAAATTTTGGTGCTCAGTAGCTGCCACCATAAGATCGTGAAATTTCGTACAAGCATTTGGAGCTTCTATTTCAACCTCGTTCCAACTATTCGTACTATGCTTCAACAGGAGCTCCAAATATTAATTCAAGATTTCCCCATCTTATAATGGCAGCTATTGAACACGAAAATTTGGTTCAAACTAGGACAATATTTTTAAGAGCGTAAAGATATGAGTTGTCACATGCATTTTTAAAACAAACAAATTAATTGGTTTATTTTTCCATTTTTTTATTTATTTTTTCTTTTATTCATTTTTTACTAAGAGATATTTACATTTCCATGTATTTAATATAAAAAAAAGGAATCAGCAATCTAAGTAATAATGGGACATCATGTATTCATCATTTAAGATTTAAGATTTTAATTAGACTATTTTTGTATTAATTACGTATTTATTCTATAAAAAATTCTCAAAATTTTATTGCAAAATAAACGAAAGCTTATAAAATAATAAAATATTCGTTATAGCTGTATTTTAAGAATGATAAAGTATTTCTGGGACAATTTCTATTTGAAGGGTCGCCATTTAAAAGCATTCATTATAACTTGAACTTTAATGAATTTATCAAAAAATTAAAAATACTATACGATTCCATACCATTGCAATTGCCATTATACATTAGACTTAGTCTATGAATGTTTTCGGTAGTTTTCAGGTGTTGGGCGGGGAAAATATGTTTTTGAAAACTGACTTAATTCTTGTTTTCATTACAGACAGGTTCCGTTGTAAAATATTCTACTGGTTTCAGTAAGCAGTGGACAGGACACTTGTATTAAGATATGCATTTGTTATTTTTCACTTTTATTTATACAGTGTAATATGTCTTGAGACGGAATCGCTTAAAACATCGATAGAAGTCACCTAAACACTCCATTTTAGACAGATATTTATTTTTAGTAGATGAAATGGCATCGTATTATTTTCATGGAAATTTACCTTGGGAATATTTTCTTCAAAGAAGAATTCCACTTTTATAGGATGAATTTGTTTATTATTAAACTGTAATTGTTTACATTTTTACACAAATTTCCGTCACAGAAAGATTTTATACAAAATTCAGTTATGGGTCTAGCTTACGGTAACGAATTGAAAGACCTCATATTCGGTATATCAGTAGATTTGTTGTAATCATGTGACCATGTATTTCATATGTAGCATTTTAAAGGTCCAGCATTTTCTAGTTTGTTAAATTTTAAACCAATGACGGTACATGAAGATAGATTTTATCTTTAATATTTTAAGGAACAGTTAGAACCAATGAGCAACACTCTGAAAATTAGAAAATACACCGAATGTATGTGCACTTGTATTTACGATTAATTTTATTATCCCATTTCTAAAGAGTAACAAAAGTAACGAGTACCGATTAATTTATAACGGGTAGTGAATTTTAAAGTAACTATTGCACACGAGTGCTAATTTAGTCGCTACTTTCACAACACTAGTAATGATTGTAAAAAGAAAAATCTTACATTCGTTGTTTTCTTAAAAATTTTCAAAATATCTTGTTCTTCAAAACAAGTTTATATATTTTTCAGCAAGTCTTTTGTCTAATCATTCAAGTATTGATTTTATTCGCAATCATATATATGTATTAGAAAAACTTTTAATTTAAATAAAAATAACATGGGATAATTAATGCATGACGAAATTTATATTTTGAAACCATTTTTAAATAAGCAGTAAATGTTATAATCATTAAATTTATTTTTTGAGGAAAAAAGTTGTACTGTACCCTTGATAAGAAAAAGAAATTAAATCATTACGAGATTCCGAAAATGTCATATATTCACTATTGATTAAAACAGTTATATACTAAACAGAAAAAGTACTTATAAACTAGTGTCATTGTAAAAAAATGTTAGGATAATTTAAAATTAAAATTTACAGCAACGGTTATCAAAAAACGCATGCAAAAGCAAAATACATTTTAATGGGTGTTCATCTGTTTCAAACTTATAAAATAATAAAACATAGATAAAAAATATTTTAAAACGAATTAAAAAAGTTTTTACTTCATTTAATGGAATTTTTAGTGTTATGTTGATTCGGTAATTAATTTGTTTTTCTAAATTGTCGTTTGGTGAATGCAATTTGCTTCTGAATGGAAAAATATTTACAATTGTCATTTTTTTAAGCGGAAAATGAAAACGATATAAAGCATACAAGCATTCCAAAATCGAAAGCATGCACTTTGAAACGACTTCCTAAAAATCACGCATTAGCAAGTGAGCAGATAATTTACAGCTAGTTAAAAAAAATGGAAAACTATTCATTAAAAATAAGTTAATAAACTATTTATAATCTAATTATATTTTTTATCTATTTAGATTATAATGAATCTCAGATATCTAAGCATATAGTCTAAGATTAAAATTGCAATTACGTTTGAGTACCATTAATAAAAAGGAAAAGATTAGCATTCCACGTACGTGAATCCACGGAGTTACGGGGTTAAAAATCGACATATTCTCTTTTTCATGTGAAAAAAAAATCTGGACTTTCCTTACTTAACACCGATTGTACTCTATATTTGGCCCTAATATTTCACTCTTGGTTTACCAGAAACCTGAGAAAATAATTTTCTACAACCTAACCCTCAAAAGTATATTGTAGAAGCCCCGAACTTATTAACGTGGAACGGTAGATAAAAATAAATTAATGTGATATTCAATTGCAAGTGAAGAAAAATTAGTCTACAATATACCTCTTATGTTAGTTTTAGTTGTTCTAAAATAAACTAAATACATAGGTATCCATTGAAGTTCAGTTAACCAGGATGCTGGACAGAATGCTCTTTTTTAAGAGGCAAAAAGACACATTTTAAAATTCAAGGATTGGGCGACCAGATTTTAGCCGAATCGAACTCGATCTTATTAGATCGCTTTTTGTATTTTTTTTTCTCTCTACTGCACATTGATGATCATCAGAACCCAGCATCGGGTCGGGGAACCAGATTTCATTCTGTTTTGGGGTGGGTTGTATTTTTATTTCCGCAATAAATGGCAGTTGCGGATTTCAATCTTGTATCACGTCGAATAAATAGCGTTTATGGTCTGTCGGATTTTATTCGACTAAATTTAATGTCGGATTACATAATTTTTTTTAAGTGCAGGAGCATTTAAATAAGATCTTATCATTTTAACGCCACTGATCTCATAGATTTAGATATGAGTAGGGTAAAATTACCAGTGATGGCACGGTTAAGGACTAATTTTCGGCTTTTAGTTAAGGTCGCGGCTGTCGGTCTAATCATTCGAAGTTTTCCGTGGTTTTCTTTGAATCTTGAATTCCTTTGCGTAAATACTTGTTAGGTTCCCTTACTAGAACCCCACGGAGGCCAAGCTCCTCCCCCCTTTGTTTGGGCCTATATCCTTTGTGTTAATTATTGGCCGTTATAAACATAGCCAACTATACAAAGTCTTGTGTATTTTCAACGACGTTATTTTACAGAGTCTATTGCAAATTTACCAAATAACTTCTCTATTGTTTAAAAGAATCTAGATTTTTCTAATATTTGTAATTTTACGTAAGACTTAAAATAATGGGTTACGCGTAGAATTAAATTCGGGCATTAAATTTGGTTGAAAGTCCTGCATGATGTGAGCTATAAACATGCTAGATTTTTTTCCCTTACAAAAATTGGTAAATCTCTATAAATATACGTGCTATTCTTACACAAATGCGTAAACATGTTGTGTAGTATTCATATATTTCTATTCTGCAACCATAGATCATTTCGAGCAGTTTAATTTACAGGGTAATTCCAAATATTAATAATATTTTTGACATTTTGTTCGCCCCTTAATCGTTCTCCTTATCTTTGATAAATATGAGGTTAAATATATTCTTCACAATCCTGAAGTTCCAAAAAAAAATCCGACAAGCACATTTTTAAATATTCGACAAAAAGTTTAAAATTGAAAGTATCTTGTAATTAATGGCCATATAACGCATTCGTTTAGATTTAGGAATAATTTTAATTTTGTAACATGATAAAACTTTATTGAAACCGATGAAATATGAAGATTTTTTAAAATATTGATTATCTCCTTTATAATGCAAATTTATAAAAATTAAAATCAAACGCTCATTTTCACCATGTTCCAGTGTCGGCAATTCCTAAGTTTAAAAATGCCCTTAAATATATAATGCTGGCCAAAGTATTATTTATATGTAACGGCATTCGTGATTTTTTAAATTTCCTTCTTAATTAATTTCACTGCAAAACAATTTGAAAAAGTAAATAAACAACAGTTTTAATCACATGAACTTATATTTATTTCATAAAAGGACATAATTTTTACAATCTTAGAAACATTATATTTCACCAGGATATAACATTTATTTCATTCTTAACATCTTTGTGAAATATTCACAAACACAATATGAAATTATACAAAGTAATGGCAGTTTAAAATCGATCTTTCTTGAGAAGTTATTATACTTTCTTTCACTTGGACAGTTTCGATCTTTTTTATTTTTTTGAACGATTGTCACCTTAGATGATGAAATATGTGCAAAAAAATATTTCAAGTAACTTTTTTTACAAAGGATCTAGCAAATAATAAAAACATAAAATTGAAAAATACATTTACCGATACGGTATTGAATTTCCGTGAAATGAGAAAAGGGACAGTAAAATATGGTGATACAAATATGATTTTTTAAATAAGAAAATTGTATTCGAAGTTTCTTTTTATAAATGGAACACATAAGTTTAAAATAAACATTTGTGAACGGATATTTTTGGATTATAGCTAAAAATCCATGAAGGTTAAAATTACTGAAGTGAGAACACAGGGAAAATTATTTTAAGTTTCCAGTAACAGGCAAATATTTTTTCCCGTATAGTTTTGAAAGTGATGGTTGTGAAGACAAAATTTTGCTGGGATATAGCATGCATATTATAAAATGCCTTAGGCAATTTTGCACTTGCTTAGACATTTTACGATGTAAAAGAAGAGAAAGCTTTGTATAAAAGCTTCAAAGAAATTAAAAAGCTTCAATCCTGAGTTTATTCAAGGTCTTTACTTGAATAAACTCATCGGACGTTTCGTCAGAAAACTGTATTCTCTCTCATACATACATTATATATCTCATACATACTATTCGCCAATGCTTGAAAATTCGATATCATAGTACCAAAATTAACCAAAACAAATTTGCATACATTTGGTACAACACGTTTCCGAAAAATTAATTATTTTAAAACGAGCATATTTTAGGGGCTGTATCCAAATTGAAGTTCGGTACTCGATTGTTGACGGAGAAAACCCCTTCTTAATCTAAGTATCTTTGGCACAACTCAAGAAGTCACTGAAGAGTGTTAAAATAGGATAGGATAGTATAAGAAGTTTCAGAATATGTAGTCACTTCTATAGTAGACGGTTCCTTATGCCACCATTTTGCCGTTTTTAAGCATAATTTGAAAACCACGTGGAAGACAAATTTGAAAATTTGGATTTCTATAAATCAAGACTTAATATATCTAAATCCACCAAAAAATTTATAATGAAATTTATAAGCCATCATAACTTTTCCGAATATTAATTTCATAATTAATAATTCATATCATAAAGTTATAAAAATTATAATTTCAACGTATTTATGTTTGGGTATTTTAGTTTGGGTTACATTCAAAATTTTCAAATATTCTTATAACAATGTATTAAATTATCGTTTTTGCTGCAAAATAGTAACTTTTTTACTTCTAATATTAGTAACCTGTTCGACAAAATGGCTTTAAAATTATTTTAAATCATTGTTGATGCTATGTTTTTTCTTTCTGTAAAAGAAGAAAACTGTTAAATAATACACATATATATATATATATATATATGCATGTATGTATAAGTATCCATCCCAATAACAATTTTTTTTCCAAAATCAATCTTACTATTTTGGCATTAGTTTCTCCACTGTGTTCTCACCCGTGAAATTTTAATTGTTTGTTAAAAATACAATAACAGCCTTTTTTAATATGATAATTAAAATATTTATTTGAAGCTCGAACTTTCAGTTTTGGTATGCTTTCTACTCTGCGTTCTCATTTTTAGTATCTAACTTCTTTGTAAAAATTAGAAAAAATGATAAAATTGTATTAAATTTAAAAAAGAATAAGGTAACTTTATTTTGAATGTTTTACTTACTAATCCGTCTTGAAACAGCATTGCACGCAACCCTTCATAAATACAAAAATTAAAAAGAAATTTATCTAGAAATGAATGATTTTATTGACACCACAATACATCCGTCCTAAGAAATTGTGCAGTAATTCAACTATAGATGAATGTGACATACTTTAGATAAGGATTTTACTTTAAATTATGAAAACGGAATTTTTTGTATAATTATGGTAAGAAAAGCAATTTTTACTGCACTCGTAGTGTTCAAAGTAGTAGGCATATTGATTTATAATCTATGATGTGCTAAAAATTTAAGATGCTGCATTTCAACTTAGGACGGTAGACTGTGAAGACATATTTACATCACAACAATGATTAATAAGTTCATAGCATATATTTTATGGGCAGTTACAGTTTCAATTAAAGGTTTATTTTTATTTTATTTCTGTGAGATGAATTTCCACACACCAAAAATATAATCCTGTGTTTGAATGTTTTGGTGTTGTGGCTTAAATCAATATCAGTACGATCAGTTTGTGAGGTCACTTTATTTAAAAGCAATGATATCGAGGCGAAGTTTAACACGAGTAACATGATTCGTAACTTGAGTTCTTTTGCTGCAAGATTCAAACACCAGTTTTACTCACAGTGACTGATATGATAACGAAATATGTCTTGATTGCACAAAAATTCATAAGACAGGGAATATCACTTATTGAAAGTAACATCAACATTTATAATACAAATTTAACAGTCTACAGGAAAATTGAATGGAGTGGTACTGTCCTGTGTAATTGTCCGGAAGTATAAATTCTTGTTTGGGACGGCATTGTTGGCTCTTCTCTTATGGCAACACCATTTAGATGTGGTTGATATGTCAATCCTACATATGAGTGCTTTCTTTCAGTAGTACCGCTGCTTCCAGTTTTTGAAGAAGATCGGCTTGTAGTTGTTGTGACAGCTGAAGAACTGTCTCTTGCAGTAGTGGAACTGTCTTTCCGATTACGGCAAAATAAAACCATGCCTAATAGACCGGCCACTATAATTGTGCCACATACAATAGCAGCGATCAATAAAGGAAGAGGAATCGATATGCTGTTTTCTCCGAATGAGTCTGGATACATCCCTACAAAAATGAAAAATCATTAAAAATGAACTGTAACAGAAATTAATTTACAAATTTTAAAATAAGATTATTGAATAAAAATCTACGGGGTAGATCAGAGAGTAATGCTTAAATCTGTTGCGAACTGCATGTATTCGTTATTGAGTACCGGGTATTCTCTATAATACAAAATGCTGAATCGTTACTTTGTAATTTAACTCGTAACTCGTTACTGCATTAATATATAGCAAAACTAAATGAAACAAACTTCAAACGCTACCTTCATTGCGTGATTCATGAATGGAACCGTATAGTCTGATAAAGAAAAGTAAGAATTTGTGTTCGGACTTTAGACTCGGAATCAGTTGTTTTCACATTAGTATCACATATAGGTTTTTCATATAGTCGTTTCGTTACCTCAGCACATGTGGTCAATAGCAGAATTGCTTTAAGAAGAACGATTGCTATGCGATCGTTTATTCGTTCAGGGATTGTATTTTTTATGTTACACTGTTAAAAATTTTGCACTAGTTTGAATCAAATTTTGGTGCTCAGTAGCTGCCACCATAAGATCGTGAAATTTCGTACAAGCATTTGGAGCTTCTATTTCAACCTCGTTCCAACTATTCGTACTATGCTTCAACAGGAGCTCCAAATATTAATTCAAGATTTCCCCATCTTATAATGGCAGCTATTGAACACGAAAATTTGGTTCAAACTAGGACAATATTTTTAAGAGCGTAAAGATATGAGTTGTCACATGCATTTTTAAAACAAACAAATTAATTGGTTTATTTTTCCATTTTTTTATTTATTTTTTCTTTTATTCATTTTTTACTAAGAGATATTTACATTTCCATGTATTTAATATAAAAAAAAGGAATCAGCAATCTAAGTAATAATGGGACATCATGTATTCATCATTTAAGATTTAAGATTTTAATTAGACTATTTTTGTATTAATTACGTATTTATTCTATAAAAAATTCTCAAAATTTTATTGCAAAATAAACGAAAGCTTATAAAATAATAAAATATTCGTTATAGCTGTATTTTAAGAATGATAAAGTATTTCTGGGACAATTTCTATTTGAAGGGTCGCCATTTAAAAGCATTCATTATAACTTGAACTTTAATGAATTTATCAAAAAATTAAAAATACTATACGATTCCATACCATTGCAATTGCCATTATACATTAGACTTAGTCTATGAATGTTTTCGGTAGTTTTCAGGTGTTGGGCGGGGAAAATATGTTTTTGAAAACTGACTTAATTCTTGTTTTCATTACAGACAGGTTCCGTTGTAAAATATTCTACTGGTTTCAGTAAGCAGTGGACAGGACACTTGTATTAAGATATGCATTTGTTATTTTTCACTTTTATTTATACAGTGTAATATGTCTTGAGACGGAATCGCTTAAAACATCGATAGAAGTCACCTAAACACTCCATTTTAGACAGATATTTATTTTTAGTAGATGAAATTGCATCGTATTATTTTCATGGAAATTTACCTTGGGAATATTTTCTTCAAAGAAGAATTCCACTTTTATAGGATGAATTTGTTTATTATTAAACTGTAATTGTTTACATTTTTACACAAATTTCCGTCACAGAAAGATTTTATACAAAATTCAGTTATGGGTCTAGCTTACGGTAACGAATTGAAAGACCTCATATTCGGTATATCAGTAGATTTGTTGTAATCATGTGACCATGTATTTCATATGTAGCATTTTAAAGGTCCAGCATTTTCTAGTTTGTTAAATTTTAAACCAATGACGGTACATGAAGATAGATTTTATCTTTAATATTTTAAGGAACAGTTAGAACCAATGAGCAACACTCTGAAAATTAGAAAATACACCGAATGTATGTGCACTTGTATTTACGATTAATTTTATTATCCCATTTCTAAAGAGTAACAAAAGTAACGAGTACCGATTAATTTATAACGGGTAGTGAATTTTAAAGTAACTATTGCACACGAGTGCTAATTTAGTCGCTACTTTCACAACACTAGTAATGATTGTAAAAAGAAAAATCTTACATTTGTTCGCAAAACCATGTGTTTTATGATCTATTCTTTTTCAACCATGAGAGATGAAGTGATATGATGAAGTGATACACGTGATAAAAGTTTTCCTGGATGTTAGATTTAATCAATTCCTGACTTTTCTCCTACCGATGAGCAGTAAAATTGTTTGTTTAGCCAGATAATTTAAATTTGCCACTTTTTAACAAGGCGCATTCATCAACAATTTTATACTGAAAAGGTCACCTGAAAATACAATTTGACATCCTAGTTATAACATCATCCATAAGACATTTTGAAACATTACCCTGTGAGATATCCTGAGCCTCATTGTTGAAAGACAAATTTGTCAATTTGACACACATTCTTTGGTTAAAAATATCCATAAGAATTTTCGAATAGAAATCTTCGCTTTATTTAATGGCAGAGATTATTTGATTTAATTGAAGAAATATTCCTATTTGAAAATTCTGGTAGATGTTTTGAATAAATACACTAACGTACATTCATTGCGAGTATACTCGTCAACAGTCAACAAAGCGATAAACTTCTATTTAAATAAAGCTGTTGCAGAAAATTCTCTTTAAGGGTGTATTTCGATCCAAACTGCCTTTTTTCCGATTTATTTTTAGATTCATTTGTGCTCTCAAATGCACCAAACATTCAAATTCTCTTATTTAGAAACTACACAAGGTGCCGTGATTGTCAATTTTTTGATAAATGTAGAAAATGTTGCAAAAAAATGCTGTCAAAAACGGCATTTTGGACCAAATTTTCCGAAGCGGGAGGTCTGCGAACGAAAAAAAGGGCATCCTGAGAAAATAATTGCTTATAAATCAAATTCTAATTAATTCAGCGAAAAATTACTTCACACGGCATCTTCTACATCACTTCAAAATCACCCCAGCAAGTTTCATGTTTCTAGTTTTAAAAATGAGTCTGAAAACATATCGGAAAATTTCGAGCTGTTGAAGGTGGAAAATCATTTTTTCGAATACGCCCTTAAACTGAAATAACTACTCAAGAATTTGTGCACGTACACTTACACACAAAGAAACAAGTATATATGAATTGTCACACACATAGGTATAAAAATAAAAATGGAGACTAATAAATAGATTGATAGTGTAAAGACAATTAATTTAAAATTATTCTATAATGAAATGCTCTCAATCAATATTGGATAAAACACATTTAAAAAATTTGCCTTCTTAATAACTTATAAGTGGCTAACCTATCCCAGATCAAAGTCTATTAATCCGACTTTAGAAGCGGCATCAACTTTGCATACGACAGCGAAATGATGGTCTTATCGTAAAATATATTGCCGATTGTGTTTCATAATTGATCGCCATAAAAGATGAACACAATTATCAACAACAAAAGAAACCTTCCTAAGAAGTAATAATATGATATTGAAAGGGTACCGAATTCAATGATTGAAAATATGTACACTCGTGCAAAAAGACAGAACACACAATACTATTTTATCACTTAAGTTCCGCAGAGATATGCTGGAGAAAATACAGATAGGGAATTGTGCATACTTTCTAAATGTATTTTCAATATCTCAAGTAAATGTCGTCTGTTTTGTTAAAAATTGCTTCAACTTGAATTTTGCAAATAGACAGCTAGTTGTGATACTATTTTGAGCTCCATGGATCAAAACAGTTGAAAAAATGTATAGTTAAAATAAGGTACCCTGGGGTAATAACGCCACGTTAAGGTTCTACCAATTTTCACGGCTTAGTTTTAGATTGTATTTTTCAAACAAATATAGGATCTGATACAGCAACTCATTGACTATCTATATAAAATAAAATAATTTAACAGATATGTATTCATAAAATGTAATGGCGTTTTTTCTTGACCAATGCTATTTGGCGTTATTACCCACCTATACGGGTAATAGCGCCATGCAAACAAAATTATGAAATAAGATTGAATAATTGCATGTAGATAGCCCAATTCTAAAAATACAAACTCTACAAACCTAGAAATTGACAAATTGCATTCTAATCTATTGAAGATGTTCAATTTTTTGTGAAAATGTAAGAAAAATAAAGGTGTGGTGTGAGAGGGGGGGATGAGACAAAAGAATATCAGACCGTGAGCTTCTTTTTGCTTAAAAAGGACCACTTAAATAGAAATATGAGGAACATTGGGCAGTTTTAACTGTGTTTATTTGAATCAGTATTTAGGATGTAGCTCGGCCACTGTAGGGAATCAACCGGGGTACTAAAGTCAAGGATTGGCGTTATTACCCCGGTATAGTTATTGCGCAGTACATTTTAAATTACAAATTATCTCGAGAAGATATCCAAAATCTTTAACAACATTTTAAAAGTACATGAAATGCACTACAAATTTATGTAATTAACAAAGTATTTCCGGATTAAAAAAATAGTATTCACATCACAAAACGTATCTCGCAAATTTTAGATCAAGCGTTAATTTTAGTTGCTTGTAAAAACAATAAGACCTAAAAATGAAACAAATTAACTTGAAGCTGTTTTTTGCGATTTATATGACTCAAAACCCTTCTGCGCAGAGCACATGGGTGTCATTTACCTAATTATTTCATAATTATGCAAAATATAAGCATTTGGCGTTATTACCCCGCTTGGCGTTATTACCCCAGGGTACCTTATATAGTTTATGTACTTTTAGGTAGATTTCGTAAGAAATAGTACCTATTGCAATCGCACCAGTTTATCTATCTATCTATCTATCTATCTATCTATGTATATATCTCACTTTTTTATGGACACGATAACTTCTATAATTCTTCACCAATCTCCACCAAACTGGTACATAAAATCAAAGGGGATAAAATTTTGGCTAAGTTCGTTAATGGGCAAAATCGGACCAAGGGGGTCGGAATAGGGGGCGTTTTTGTGAAAACCGAAAAAACGTCATAACTTCATAATTAAAGTAGATATCGAATCGGTTTAAAGTTTATATTACTTCTTAAAAATGGGCAAAAAGTATATGCATGACAGATTTTTGATAAATTTAGAAGTGGGCTCAAGAGGCGAAAAAAACAGGGATTTTGAGAGAAAAAAATTCATAACTTCGTCAATTTTCAAGATATTAAGTCCAACTAAATTTTTTGTAAATGGTCTTAAAATTATCTAAAACTTTTGTATTTACAAGTTTTTGATAGGACCAACTTTTACCGATGAAAAAAATTAAAAACGAAAAGAAAAAGGGCGCTGAAAAAAGAGAAAAATCCATAAATCCGTCAGATATCAAATCTGATATCAAAAGATAAGATTTTAAGATATCAAATATGATTAAATTTATTTTACATCTTCTCAAAAATATCTACAACTTTTATATTGACAAGTTTTTCATAGGACCAATTCGTATAGCAAAAAGAAATTAAACAAAAATAGGAGTTGGAGAAAAAACCTCAAATCCAAACTGCTTATATTCTGACTCATTTTTAAATTCATTTTTGATTTTAAACACATCCAAATGGTAGATCCTCTTATTTAGAAACTGTATAAAGTGACGCATTGGTCAATTTTCTGATAAAGACAGAATATATTTCAAAAAAGGCTACCAAAAAGGGTATTTTGTATAGAATTTCCGAAAGTCATCGGGACTGAAAATTGAAGGAAGTATTCAAATAAGAAATTGCGTTTTTTTCTGATTCGTTTTTAAATCCATTTTTGTTCTCAAACGCATCCAATTTACAGATCCTCTTATTTAGGAACTATATAATGTGATGCATTGGTCAGTTTTTTGATAAAGACGGAATATATTTCAAAAAAGGCTACGAAAAAGGGTATTTTGAACAGAATTTTCCGAAATCATCGTGACTGAAAATTTAAGAAAGTGTTCAAATAAGAAATTACGTTATTTTCTAACTCGTTTTTAAATTCATTTTTGCTCTCAAATGCATCCAATTTACAGATCCTCTTATTTAGGAACTATATAATAGGATGCATTGATCGGTGTATGATAAAGACAGAATATATTTTGAAAAAGGCTACCAAAAAGGGTATTTTGAACAGAATTTCCCGAAGTCTTCGTGATTTGAAAATTTAAGGAAGTTTTCGCATAGCAAATTGCGTTTTTTATGACTCGTTTTAAAATCCATTTTCGCTCTGAAACGCATCCAATTTACAGATTCTCTTATTTAGGAACTATATACTGTGACGCATTGGCCAGTTTTTTGATAAAGATAGAATATATTTTTAAAAATGCTGTCAAAGTGAGTATTTCGCTCAAAATTTTCCGAAGCTATCATGATTAAAGAATTAAGGATGTATTCAAACAACAAATCGGTGATTTTATGACTCATTTTAAATTCAATTTTTTTTCTCAAAAGCATTCAAGTGACAGTTTTTTGTTATTTAGGAACTGTATAATGTACTGTTTTGGTCGATTTTTTAATAAATTCAGAATCTATTTCAAAATATGTTGTCAAATTGAGCATTTGAGCTGAATTTTTCTTAAGATGATTCTGATAAAACCAGTTTTTGCAGAAAAATGAAATTAAAAATTTTTCATAAACGGCCAAATGAAGTTATTAAACTGGGTTTATCTCTAATCATATATATTTTTTTTGTTGAAATGAGCACTTTTCGAAATCTACCTCCGCCTATAGGCCCAGCCGACAGGGATTTTTCTAAATAAGCATACAGTTATAAAAGAAGTAAGAAATTTTATCATTAAATTTTAAGAAATAAAACTAATATTTTTGAATGAAAAGCATAAAAAAAGGATCCAATTGTCACCAATAAAATTTTAAAGAAAATTGAAATGTAAAATAAGCCAGCTTAATAGAATCCCATAAAATGATTTCTTCGAGTTTCTAAATTTTTTTTCTGAGGTCGTTTGATAATAGAAGACGATACATTATACCTTTCAAAAATAAAATTTCTCAATATCATGAAAATTAATGAGCCAAAATATATTAGTCTATACTTATGTTTTTTACGATTGTTTTCCGTTATATGCAAAAATTAAGTCATAATCATGCACTATTAATATGAATTTACTAGTAATTAAAAATATGTTCGTAAAGGAGAAAATGTTTGGTATGTGTTTAGGTCAATCCTTTCTACCTCATTAAAAAGAAGAATATTTCCTGGATGATATTTAACCCTTAAATGCATATTGTATCATTTTCGATACCATAAGTGTTCCCGATTTATTGGGGGTTTTATTCACATATTACGTATGCTCACCAGAAATTGAAAAGAGCAATTTTCACTTCGCTTTAGACTTTGGAGTAAGGAACAACTATTTTTTGCCGGTATTTTTTGCATCTCATTAAATGTTTTCGTAAGCTTAGACTCAAACTTAAATTTTGAGCTCAAAATCTGAAAAGTGGGGAGTGGTTAAGCAGCACAAATTGAACTGTAATCAGAGGGTTCAAATTTCAAATGGTTATAAAAAACGAAAAAATTGGTTCATTGATTTGTGCTTTTCACTAAACTTATTCTTTATGTTGGTATTTTCTTAAAAATAAATTATAAAGATAAATTTCAAAAAATGTCGATAGGGGGCACTTTAGACTTTGGAGCAACGAACAACTATTTTCAGGATTTCACAAATATGTTCAGGAGTTGAAATTTAACACTCCCCCTCCCCTAACACAATTCAATTTTTCGCTACTTAAACACTCCTAACGATACAGAATTTGAGCCCAAAATTTAAGTCTATGCATTATAAAGCATTTAATGAAAACAAAAATAACAGAAAATAAAAAAATAACAGTGATAATGAGAATAAAAAAATAACAGTTAAAAATAGTTGTACGCTACTCCAATATCTAAGGCGCCCTCTATCGGCATTTTGAGAAATTTATCTTTAAAATTTATTTTCAAGAAAATGCTGATTTAAAAATTAGTTTTAGCGAAAACCGCAAACGAATCGACCAATTTTTCCGTTTTTTATAATCATTTGAAATTTGAACCCTTTGAACACAGTTCAGTTTGTCTACTTAACCACTCCCAATTATTCAGATTTTGAGCTCAAAATTTAAGTTTAAGTCTAAGCTTGCGAAAGCATTTAATAAGGTGCAAAAAATAACGCCAAAAAAAGGTTGTTCGTTAATCCAAAGTCTAAAGCGCCCTCTGTCGGCATTTTTTTAAATTTATCTTTATAATTTTTTTTCACGAAAATACCTAATACAGAGTAGTTTTAGTGAAAACCGCAAATCAATTGACCAATTTTTCCGTTTTTTATAATCATTTGAAATTTGGACCCTTTGAACACAGCTCAGCTTGTGCTACTTAACCACTCCCAGCTATTCAGATATTGAGCACAAAATTTAAGTTTGAGTCTAAGCTTACGAAAACATCTAATGATATGCAAAATATACCGGTAAAAAATAGTTGTTCGTTAATCCAAAGTCTAAAGCGCCCTCTATCGGCATTTTTCGAAATTTATCTTTATAATTTAAATTCAAGAAAATGCCGACATGAAGAATAATTTTAGTGAAAATAGCAAATCAATCGACCGATTTTTCCGTTTTTTATGTTTATTTGAAATTTTGGTCCCAAAACTTTAATGGCGGCTATCTCCTTTGGAAAACGTTTGGGATCCTTGGTCTGCTATTTAATATTGTTTGTCTTGATGTCTACTATCACACCACTTTTATTGTAAAAAAAAATTAGAATCACCCTGTAAATATATATATATATATATATGGGTGATTCTCAAAATAGGGGACGATTTCAAAAATGAAATCTTAAAAAAATTATTGTTAGCAAAATTTTTGAAAAAAATAGGTGTTTTTAATATAGTATTAGGTATACTTTTCATGTAGTCAGCAGAGCTAAATATTTAAAAATTAACTTAAAAAAATAATTAGTATTTTTTGAGCCATGCTAATGACAAAACAAATTGCATGGAATAAATATATTATGAAATTTTTATTTTCTTCATGTTTAAATATTTTTTTTCTATATTTATTAGCCTTCCTTTTCAGCAAATGGTTTCCATTTTTACATATATATATATATAAGGAGATTAAAAACATTACCAAAGAGCAAACTTTGTTACATGAGCAACATTCTGACACTAACAATGTAAGAAGCTGTCTTCGTGATTTTGCTACAGATTTAATGCATATTTTAGGGATAATAAATGTAATACCTAAATTTATACGTAAAATTAAACATTATAAAGAATACAATATAAGCACTGGTTACATTTATGTACATAGAAGTCTTTAGCATGGACAGAAAAACCATGCTAATGACACTGATATCTGCCCATGCTAATGACAAATTTTAATTTAAATAAGATTATGAGCCATAATATAATCACAATGCAATAGTCTTTTCTGGGGCTTTTTAAAACTCAAAAGTTCTATGCAAATAAATAAAATAAAAATTTTAACTATAAAATAAACATGAAAATTATTATCCATTCTAATGACATACAATTGATGTACGCCCCTAATATCCAACTTCTATTCTTAAAATACAATACATGCTTCTATTTTCTGGCTGGGATAAAATGGCTACTTGTTGCCATGGAGAAACTTTATATTTTCAAACTTTTGTCATATGTGAAAATGAAATTTTGATTAATAACCAGCTGTTTTAGTATGACCTTGTTTTGAAAATAGAATATGGAGGACAAACTTTAATTCTTTTTTTATGTACTATAATTTTATTTTTAAAAAGAAATTTATTGGATAAATCCTCTCCTTGATTAATATAAAGAAAGAATAACATTTGTTTATTTTATAAACATGATACTAACTCTTATAAAATGCTACTATACACAAGGCACAGCTGCTGTGGACATCCATGCTAATGACATTTTGAAGCTTTATTCTGTTATTTTAAGGTGTTTTTAACTAAAAAGTGAGTAATTCTTGAGTGCAAATAATGAATAATATTAAGAAAAACATATCTAAATATAAAAACATGACAGAAAACCTCTCAATTTTTTTTGTATAACGAAAGACATAAATTGTCCCCTATTTTGAGAATCACCCATATATATATAGTTACTAAAAATTTTAATGAAAACTGGGATGCCTAGAACATTTTGTGTAATAGTAATACGGGTTAGAAATAAATTTTTAGTAAAATGACTAATATTAGTTGATTCTTTTGTAAAGCAACAGAAATCTGTAGATTTACAAAACTAGTTTTGTAGATTTCCATCATTTTTTATACAGTGTACAGATAAAGGCTCAGTAAGCATTCAGATTTCTATAACTTACAATCTGTAGAGTTACAAATTTATTTCTATTTATTCATTTATTTTTGCAGTGCAGATGTTTAAAATACTCTACGTTCTTTCAACCATTGTACTTTCAATGAGCACAATTTTTCTAAATTCTACAAACGTTTATCTACCCTTCATTTTTTTTTTTTTTTTTTTTTTTTTTTTTTTTATTAAAACGAAATATGAAATCTAAATTTTTACATCGTCCTTTCGTAGCTATATTTATTAGAAACAAATCTTCGTACTTTAAGTTATAAGATGAAAAATTATGACCTAGTTACAGCTACTTAAAAGCAAAAAGAAGTCTCTCTTTTCTTCTGAGAATATTATTTCACTGATAATTAACAGTGAAAAATTCAAATAATTGGTTGGAATAGCATCTGCAGACGAGAGATAAAGACACTGCAATTGTTGTTTTTAAAAACTATAGAAATAATAATTTAAATTTCCATTGCTAATGAGTAATTGAAAAGATAAAAATAAAGGATCAAATTAATCTAAGAGCTATCGCACAAGAGTTGTATTTCACAAGCTATTGGTTATTCCCTCGATACTTAATATTTGAGTTTAGAGAGCGTTTTAAAAATTTAGATATAAATAAAAAAAATAAGTAAATGCGTTTTGAAATTGTAATAGAACTTACGTGCCAAAATTGTATTCCAGCATGTCAAAATATAAAAATTTCTGTTTAGAAAATATTGGTACAAAAAATAAAAAATTAAAAAGCTATTAGGAGTAGAATATTTGATTATTTACTATATTGAATAAAGAAAAAAAAATACCATATAACCAGAAGAAAAGATTGAAAGTTTATGAAACGTTCCCATCGGAAAATTATATATACATACGGAATTCCTAAATTATTTTTCTAAATATTAAAGGCACAGTCCGTGGAAAAAAGTAAATACCTACTAATAACTCCTCAACAAATTATCATAGAAGAAAGTTACTGGTAATGCACGATTGCAAGTAAAGTTTACTTTTAAATAAGTTATATGAAATTTGCATAGGGAACCATCTACATATTAAAACGACCCAAACTTCATCTTTTTTCAATGGCAATGACAGTTTTAAAAAGATATTTCAAATTTTCGGCTCAAACTATGCCCAAACACCAAATTTCAAGTCATTTGAATGATGAGCGTTTTGTATTATAAACTTCACAATTGAGTGTTTCTTATATTAAATTACATTTTCATATTTTTATTAATATCTCCTAAAATGAAACTTCTAATTGCTAACTTTTTATGTAGAAATAATATTAAAATGCCGAAACATAAATGCGTTGAATTTGCAATTTTTATAATTTTTGATATGAATTAAGAATTATGAAATTAATATTTCAAAAAATTATGAATTACAACCTACAATTTATATGATGGATTCGATTAATATAATACAATACAATTAAAACAATATATTATATCCTGTTTTATGGAAATGCAAAAATTTAAATTTTTCTTCCAAGTAGTTTTTTAAATATTCTTAAAAAAAAATGGCAAAATGATAGTTTAAGTGACCATCTAGAATAGAAGTGACTGGATATTTTGAAACTTTTTATGCTATCCTGTAATCTAGCAGTCTTCAATGACTGTTTGCGAGGTGCCTACGGTACAGCACTTAAAATATGATCATTTTAAAATAAATAAATTCTAAGAAACTTGAGGGACGAATTACATTAAAAAAACCTTTAGGCTAATTGAAGGGTATAGAGTTCATTTATGCTGTCAGTATTGCGTACTGCTATTGAAAAAAAAAAAAAAAAAAAAAAAAAAAAAAAAAAAAAAAAAAAACAAAGTTAGGATTTATTTTAATATGCAGATGGCCCCCTAAGCAAATTTTATACGCATAATTTAAAAGAATACTTTAATTACAATCGTTTGGTTCAGTAACTTTCTTTTACGTTAATTTTTTTACGAGTTAGTAGGAGCGTTTAATTTTTTTCCCACGGTTATACATAAATATTAAGACAGACATGAACACAATTAATGCAATAACCGAACAAGGAGTGAAAAATTAGCCGGGGCAAGGATTTGAACCTAGGTTCGATGAATCATTGTATTTCATCTGTTTTAATATATATGTACCTTTGTTAATTAATTAAATTTTAGGCGTTAATTTATGTGTTATTTAAATATACACTATATTGCCATTGATTATGGGACACTTGCGATTTTAGACATTTTACTAAATATCTATAAAAATACATGAGGAATCATCTCGAAACTCTTAGTGTATAAATATAATAGTATAAGTCATACATCTCCGTCAAGATTTTTTCCCGAAACTCCAAAGGGGACCGTCAACAAATTAAAAAAGAATGAATATCTTTTGAATAACCCTGTCAAAACTAATGTAGCAAAAGCGCTCAAACTCTAGATTGTGATTGAAAGCCTTATTGTAATAAGCCTTGTTCATTTTTATGCAAATAACATACATACTCGCAGAGTAATTAAGGTTTTGTATAAAAATGATCCCAAATTTTTCCAAGTTTTTTCCTTATAATTTTCAGAGTTCTTAATAAAAAATATTATTTTTTTTTTCAGAAAATATGACAAACAACATTGCACACAGTACCCTGTAATCAGAATTAAAAAATAATAAAAACTGTAAAAAAAATGAGTTGGTTTACTAAGTAATTTTTTACTGCGCATGCGTCAACGATATCAAAATTTCATTTGCATATTATGTTAGCTAAATGTATAGAGCAACTTTTGTGAAAGTCACAAAATCATAACTTGAAAATTCTGACAATAATCGTCAATTGAATAAGTCGAAAATCCGTTATTCTCAAAATGAAGCAAAAACAAGAGGGGTTGTATCCATATATTCATTGATTAGTGTCAATATAGAATACACAATATGGGATGTACTACTGCATTTGGATAAAATCCCTCATTTTTTTGCTTTATTTTGGAAACAACGGATTTTGTCCTTTTTCTATTCACGATTACTTCCAGAATTTTCAAGCTATGATTTTGAGACTTTTACAAAAGTTGCTCTATACATTTAGCTAACATAATATGCAAATGAAATTTTGATATCTTTGACGCATACGCAGTAAAAAATTATATAGTAAACCTACTCATTTTTCATACAATTTTTATTATTTTTTAATTCTGATTACAGGGTACTGTGTGCAATGTTGTTTGTCATATTTTCTGAAAAAAATATTATTTTATAGTAAGAACTCTGAAAATTATAATGAAAAAACTTGGAAAAATTTGGGACCATTTTTATAAAAACCTTAATTACCCTGCGAGTGTGCATGCTATTTGCATAAAAATGAACACAGTGTATTACAATAAGGCATTCAATCATAATCTAGAGTTTGAGCGCTTTTGCTACATTAGTTTTGACAGGGTTATTCAAAAGATATTCATTCTTTTTTAATTTGTTGACGGTCCCCTATGGCGTTTCGGTAAAAAATCTTCACGGAGATGTATGACGTATACTATTATATTTATACACTAAGAGTTTCGAGATGATCCCTCATGTATTTTTTTCAGATATTTAGTAAAATGTCTAAAATCGCAAGTGTCCCATAATCAATGGCAATATAGTGTATATCGAAAAAATTGAATGATAATTAGATAAATTAAGCCTGAAATACAGCTTAGCGTACAGGTAAAGTGATATCTCAGATTTGCCTATTACTTTAAAAAAAATTTTAATTTGCATTTGGTCAAATATGGAGACTGTCCCTAAGTTTGTTTTGCTGTTAAAGAATTATAGAAGGTACAATTCCTATTTGGATAGTACCTTTGGGCGTCTCAGTGGCAATTTGATGATTAAACAGCATCAAGTGCTTCAGTACGTTTTCGATTGATAATACTACGAAATACAGTTTGCGACTGCGATTAGAATAAAAATATTAAAGTCACTATTTGTTGTTGCATGACATTAGGTGTCATAATCAACCATACATGTATATAAACATGCAGAAGCACAGACGAAATGGAACCACGCACAAATATATAATTTTAAAATATGACCTGTATTTTTTTTGCGCGTAGTATTTTTTTATACTTTCATAATATTTTATTCTCTGAAAATGAAAGAATTTCATATTCTGTATAATTACGCACATATGTCGCTCTAAACAATATCTTTTAGAAATTACGTTTTAACATAGAGTTTGAATGATATTAAATTTTACTTTCAAATAAATCAATTTCCTTTTAAAATGTTTTAAAATTTATTAGACAAAGGAACAATATCATAAAACCTTCTATATTTAGAACAGACTTCGTTCATTTCATTGTAACCATGATTAAATTCAAACTAAACATGTTTAAAATTTTATCGAGATAGAAATACCGATTATTTCTTCAATCAACAACTAATGTCGTTAATGCAAGGTGAAATATTTTCTGTTTACTTATGTTAATTTAATAACAATACTTTTTGCTTTAAAATTATTTTATTTGAGTCGTTTAATGAAATTTTTAAATATAAATTTACATTACAAAAATAATGCGCTGTTTTTCAGATCAAAATATTTTTATTAAATATTTGCTGCATATTTAATTTCTGATTTAATTAAGAAAATGTAAATTGTGTTTCATTAAATATACGATTTGGAAAAGTAATATGCATATTATATTTGCAAGACACGTTTTAAAATAATGTATAGAACTTTCTCTAGATTTCGAATACAAAGCATGCTAGATAAAAGAAGTAACATTTTCTTTAATTCCGTATAATGTTAGAAAAGAAAATAAAGAGATATATTTAGAGACGAATAAAATGATATTTTAGAGAGATATATTAGTGCCATTAAAAATACGACATTGCAGTAATGTAACTTGATATTATCTGCAACTTAATTAAATCGCACTGGAAAAAGAAATTGCAAAAAGTAACGTATATCCTTCATCTGTGGCATAAAATATGTGTTTTCTGAAAGACAGTAGAAGAGTAAAAGAAACGTAATTTGAGATATATGGGGTTCAAAATCAAGCCAGAGAATGTATGAATAAGTGACCAGTATTTTTTACTTAACTTGTAATAGGAATTCCTTAAGAAATGTTAAAAGTGAAGGGAATTTTGAAGTGATATAGTGACATGATACGGCATTCACTCATACATATTTTATAAATTGCACGCAATGCTTAACGATATTTTAGAATGATTAAAGTATGATAGACGAATGAATGGATTTGAAAAATGAGCAGAGACTGAAAAATTATGAAAGAAGTTCAAAAGTATTTTAAACTGCTGCAGCGAAAACAGCTTATAATTATTAAGATTTATTTCGTGTAATCTTCGGAGAGAAATTATATAATAAATGTGATAATAAATGAGATATTATGAACTTATTTAAACTGTTTTATTACTTTTAACTTTCTATTGTTTTACTTAAAAATAAATTAAAATAACTAATTAGAATAAGTAAAAAAATAAACTAAAATAAATCAAAATAACTACTGTTCATTGTTAAAAATAAATCTGTGAATTCATGGTAAAGATACTTGCAGCAAAGTTGACGGACTCTTTCCGTTCGGTTAGTAGTTTTTCCGTTTTGGGAAGTAAAATAAGGAAAAACTCCGTTTGAAGAAGTGGTAACTTTCCGTATAAAGTTCCCAGTTTGAAAAAGCCTGCTAAAAAAGTGTACAAAAAAGTGCACAAAATCTGAGAATATTTGGCACCTCTCATTATGCTGAAGGTGATAACCAAGCCAAGTGATAAAAGATGAAAAAAACTGGTGGCACCACCTTTAAAGAACTTTGGAAACACCTATATTTACTAATGTACGAGAATATGTAGGCATTTTTTTCCTCCGATGGGGACAGAGCTCGGTATATGGGGTGAGGGAAACTAATGTTCTTCCTCCTAGCTTGCTACTGAGGCCGTCCGTGTTAGTAAAGTATTTCAAATACATGTAATGGATGATGAAGCTAATTCTGCTGTGCGTTGATGTTTTTATAAGATAGAAGATAAATTCATTGATGCTGTGATAATTCCTTCAAGTTTTAAATAACATTTTCAATTTATTATTAGGGGTTTTCTATCGTTAATGGATAATTAGAATACGGCTTGATTAATATAATTCATCACTGGAATTTTCTTTTCATAATTAATTGTTTGAATATGGATTGAATTATTTGTTGCAGATAAATAAACCATTTTGAAGTGTATTTTGCATAGAATTTATCAATTTCAGGTGAGGGTTAAGATTTTAAAATTTTAGTCTTTATTGGAAGGAGAAATCAATTATGCATATTTTCAATTCGATTGTTATGAACAAATTTCTTAAATACAAAAGCGTTCGTTGAATTTTGAAATCTAACTGACTTAATTTTCTTTTTGACCAGTTTTGAAAAACACTTTTTTTTTAATAACTTAAAGAAATTAAACACTAAGAGAATGTACAGTTATGAATTTTACGATTAGATCAGAGCATTTTCCCCCTAAAATCCTTCATGGAAATTAGTTTAGAGTGTTTTTTCTTAGATTTGTGTGTTAAAATTTCATCTAAAACGGTTGGACGGAGCCAGTACTGAATTTACATTTTTGTAGCCCGGAAATGAAAGATATCACCTCCTGATTTAAAAATTTAGCTAAATATTTTTTCTCTGATGTTAATAAACACAGTAAGCTTAATCTTTTCGAGTAACTTAGAAAAATTAAATATTAAGAGAAAGTGCAGATATTTTTTTTAATTAGAGGAGTGGTCTTTAAATCCACCATGGAAATTGATTGTTATTTTTTAATATATTTTTAAATATATCTTAAACGAGTTCAAGTGACAATGTTTAACCCGTTTGCTGCCGCTTACGCGAAAGAGCGTGATATGGCGCCAACGTTAAGGGGCCACTCATGCGCCAGCGTGGTATGTGGGGTGATGTCCAATAGCCAGTCACACGCTGGCGCGGGAAAATCTTTCACTGATTCTTTGTTATAAAAAGTAAATCGGCTTCTGGGAAAAACTCACTTCTACAGTGCGGCATTATCTAGCATCACAACTTTACGTAAGCGGCAACGAACGTGTTAATTTAGGTGGCGGTGAGACAGCTATTTTCTCGTACTAGATTTTGAAATTTAATAAGTAAAATTTTATTTTTTTCCGATTATTAAAGACATTGTAAATTCATCGTTTTCAAGTCAGTTAATATAATTTAACAGTTAGAGGAAGATCAGTTAAAAATTTCCCGCTGTGTTGGGGTGAAATAGGTATTCTTAATCTGTTTCAAAAATTAAATTTTAATTCTGTTTATTTTTATGTTTATGTGTAAAAAAACTAAAGCCAAATGGGTGGTTTAAGACTGTCTTGAATTAAGGAGGCGGCAACACTCCTCACCACAGATTTTAAATTTCAGTGCATAAAACTTTCTTTTTCTCCACTTTTTAAAGACTTTTATTTTTTCTTTCGAGTAAATTCTAATATATAATTACTAAGAAAAAGGAGAAATAAAAAATTTCCTTTAAAAGTGAGGAAAGTGTCTTTCCCCCTAGAAGTCTCCCATAGAAGATCAATCCCTCAACATATTTAACCCCCCCCCCCCCAAAAAAAAAAAAAAAATAAATAAATAAAATGTATTCTTTATATCACGCAAAACTGCAATATACAGTAAAACCTCATAATAGAATCTCTTGAATAGCTGACACATCTATTTAGCGAACGCTTCTATTTTTCTATTTTTAACATCTATATGATTGAACATTTTTAGCTGTTTGCGGCAAACATTTCCGAAGCGGACGAAATCCGCGCTCCTGAGGCGTCTGTTATTCAGAAGTTTAACTATTCAGAATTTTTAGCTCATAAAAGGCACAAATTTTTAAAGCATTGAATATACACTTATTTTGTTCAAAAATAGCTCCAAATATTTTACAAAAGTCGAAAATTCACTTATTTTATGCAAAAAAAAAAAAAAAAAAAGGGTGCATAATTTTTGAAAACATAAAGTATACTCTTATTTGTAGTCATAAAAGATAGAAATAATTTGCACAAAAAGTGTATATTTCTCAGTTTTTATGCACAAATTTTGTACAATCCATCATTTTTTGAAAAAGTGCACTTTTTTTTCAACTTCGTCGGTATAAAGTTGTTATAAAGTTTTAAAGAAATATAACAATCTTTAATCTCGGTGACAAAAAGCAATAAAGTTGCAATTCATCAGTACTATATATGTCTCACAAAAGAGCCAGGATTCTTTGGATGAGTTCCTTTTTTCATTTCTGTGCAGCAAAATGTCAGTTTTGCAAATATTCAAAATAAATTTGCTGAAAATAATAGAGTATCTCCTCTGTTTCCTTACATCTCCGCCTGATTTGATCATTTCAGGAAATATGATGAAATGTTCTGATTTTTAACGTTAAATGTCCTTTTGCCATGAAAAGGGCATTTTCTGTGAAATTTAAGAAAAATATATCCGTGAATTCCAGATAACAAACAATTTCCAGATAACAGACAATTAACTTGCTAAATAAAATTGAGTATGAGCTAAAACATAATCCTGTTTAAATGAATTTTTCTCCATTGAAATTAACTCCAGTATTAAAATTAATGACACGATTTTAAAGTACAGATTATATACTACAGAAATACTTAATAAAATTTAAATATTTGACATAAAATGGCGGAGGTATATTTTGATGAATATAGCTCGGGGGAAACTGACTCATTGTGCAAGGGACAATTGAAATATGAGGTGGGACACAAAATTAAATTTCAAACTCGAAACGTTAAAATAAGTAGATTAACACAATAAACTAATTTAAATTCCTAGAAAAAAATCTATTACTTTACACTCTCAAAAAAACTTCCGTCTTTTCACAGAAAATGTACTGGCAGCACTGCTGCCAGAAATTGTCTGTAGATTGACGATTTTCTGTTTATTTTTTCTCATTCAAAAAAGAAAAAATATCCGTCACTTGAAAAAAGTTTGGAAAAAATCAATGTGGAAGAGGTGGAGATCGAACTCACGACCCCAGCATTACAAGGCGAGCACTTTTCCTCGACGCCACGATTGTTCATGAAGATTGTGCTTTAAAATAGAAGCGTTCATTCCATATGGGTGTGGTTTGGTGTATTTCGTTAAAAAGCTTTTAATTTTGCAATTAATCTCGGAAAGATTTCATCTTTAATAAAACTGTGGCTGGTTTTTTTTTACGTTTAGTATTAATATAGTATAAAAATGTGAATTTTAAATATATTAGGTAGATTCTTAGAGAAAAAACATGGATGTTCTATTTTTATTTGATAAGATTTTTTTTAATAATATCAATTTTTTTTTCATTATATTTTTTAATTAAAATATTTTTTAAATGTGTTCACTTAAAGTATATTTTATATGCGAATATTTATCATAGAAATAACTTAGTATATTGAACTTTATTCAACTTATCCAACTTTGAACAACAGATTGTGAGAATTTTTGAACGAATAAAGAAAGTAATTGTTACTTATTTTTAAATTCGAAAACATTTTTGTCTTTTAAAACTAAATTAGACATTTTAATCAATAGAATATTATTGTTTTTCATTTTAAAAATAAATTCGAATTTATTACTAACAGACCCAATGCGCATGCGGTGCTAGATATAAACAGAATCTTTTCCTCATTTTTCAACGTTCGGAATGAACTCACAGAACAAATACGTTTTCTGGGAGAACAGAAGTTATTTGTGAAAAAATAACGATAACTTAGTGTATATTGACGAATTTTTCTGACAGTGTAAGCAAATTTATTTCTTTTTTCAAACTGCTGAAAGCATATACAGAGATCTTACATTTTATTGCAAATAAGATCACGATTAAGACTAACTGTTAAATTTCATTCGTATCTAAGATTAAATATTAAAAAATATATATGTTTTTTTTTTTTTTTCATTGATATGAAATCACTGAATTATTGTCACCACTACAAAATAAGAAAACAGAGCATTTCATCTTTACAACATGTTAAACTTTTTCGTTTCAGTTCAAGCATTTTTAACATAATTAGATAAATTAGTTTTTAAATTAAAGTACGAGTTCAGATTGTTTCCTTTAATAACTGCAATCATTTTTTTTAATACAAAGAATAACATTCTCGCTCGGATAAAAATTACTTAAAATAAAATTGGGCTATGGTTTTGTTAAGAGACATTCTCATTGCTATGTGATTTCTATCTAAATTTACTATTTAATTTGGTTGACATAAACGCTTTTCAGTTCCTAAATCGCTTCCAAAGTTAAATTAATATTAAGTTATTAAATATCTCTTGAACTAATAGGAGAAAATTTTTCTTTTAAGCGGCATTGACAACCAAGATTTGTTTTGTTGATTTAAAATTAAGCACTGATACTTATGAGATACAATGTTAGTGTAATTTACATTTTGAAGATGATGACATACTTCATTTATTTCATTATAACAATTTTTTTTATTCAATTTAAGCAACTTTATACTCAATTTTTATTTACATTATCTCGATGCGTGATGCATATCTATGTCACCTAAATTAAACCTTTGAAAGATTAAATTAATTTCAGCAAAAATACATTATTGTGATGGAAAGATATTTTGTAAAATAAGTTTAATATACTACAGTCAAATATTTTATATCAGAATAAGAAACCCAGTTAAATTAGGAAAATAATGTAAACGGAAAATGGATTAAGTTGAGAATAAAGGAAAAGGACTTATATTACAACATTGCAAAAATTTCAAACAATACTATTGCTTTTAGAAATGATTAGATTTGTGCTTCATCATAGTTCAATTACAATAGTTCATAGTTTATCATTTGTTTTTCACTTCCGCTACATTTAAGAGAATAATAGAGCATTAGTTTTAATCAATTTTTGCTGCTATTTTAAATCTTCTGGCAAAGATATTTCTTTTGAAGATGATGAGGTTTTTACTTCAGAATGGCCTACATTTCCTTATATCTTCCTGAATGATGAAGCACTCAGATTTAACAATTTTTACTATTCGTTAAAATTGTTACAAAATGTATAATTATACTTTATAGATAACGTGATTTCTATTTATTTCTAATTATAATGTTTTTATACAATGTGTTCTTAAAAAGTTAAAACGTATATATATTTTATTCATTGGAGATAAATAGACAATTACAAAGTATTCAAAATAAAATAGGAAATAAAATTATGTTAATGATATAATCCTGCCATTAATTTTAAAAAATTGCACACTTAATTTTTTTTATGTAAGCTATTTTTATTGTAGGATTCAGATAAAGTTAAAAAAATTCTCTGTACTTCTTTTTTTTTCTTTTTGAGCAGAATGTGACTTTACGACTTACTTATTAGGTTAGATGTCTAAGAATTATCCGTCAAGTTATTTTGACGATAGAAGTAAAACCTAATTTTGATACCATGTCCAAATAGTTTATGAAATAAGATATATTCTAAATGTAAACATATTGCATATCGAACTATTCTTATAATATTTTTTTTTACCCCACAAAATACTTGAACTTATTATTAGACTTCCGCAGCACAATAAATTTATGATGATGAAAAATAATAATATAATTCTAATCTAAGTAAATTTTGTCCAATGGGATATTATTTTATAAGATTCATACTATACTACAAGTTTAAGTATTTTTACTTTTCTTTACATTGCAGTCTTATTCTTTATGAAAAAATAAATTTTCTCGGGTAGCATTAAGTTTATCTAAAGGCGTGAATGTAATACCTTTTCCGGACTTCTTCGCATGCATTTATGCAGTATATAAACACTAAAATAAATTTACGAGTAATGAATCTTATTGACGCTGAACCTCCTTGCAAACTAAATCGCATAGTATGTAATTTTGTATGCAAATGCAATGGTACTTTTTTTAATGATAAAATATCGATGAACCTTTATTGAAAATTGTTAAACCTGACCAGATTTCCTCTCATGGTACACTAGTGTTTCACAACACGCCTAGATCAATTTGCACAGGAGATTATTAGGATGAGCGAAGCGAATCCTCTACTAGGCCACTCAAATTACGTTTTGTCGTACACTTAAAAAAAAAAAAAACTATTCAATATTTTAACTTCAAATTAAACACAAAAATAAATTATGATCTGTAGATTTGCACAATATAATTTTTTTTACAGTAAAACGTTAAAAAATTTATTATTTTAATTAATTTATTTTACATGCATTTCCAATACGGACGCATTTTAGCAAATAATTAAAAAATGAAACGCGTATATTTTCAGAAAAAAATATAAATCATGGAGTAAATTATTATAGATAGAATCATGATTAATTTAATAAATAAAATATGTTTTCATTATTCAGCAAAATCGTTTGCACAGATGACACTTTTTTTTTGTAAAGTGGAAACAAAAGAATTGTAAAATAAAATTAATTGTTAAATTTGTTATATAAATGAAAAATTAAAAGAATTGAAGCGTGAAGTTGTTGTCTCGATTCAAGCTCTTTATAAATGTACTAAAGTTAGCCGATTCAGAAACGACAAATTGACTTTAATCATTTCTTACTTTACCATTTGGATCTAAAGTGATGTTACGTTCGTATTTGTGGACTGAAAAAGGTTTAGTGAACGGGACTTTAGACTTTGTTGCACGTAATAAAGAAAATCACAAGCCACCAGACCAGATATCGCGAATAATCATGGATAAATTTGAATACTACAATAATTTAACTTATAAGAATTGGTGCGTACCAATTCCCCCAATAATTAAATTCTGAAAAAATGGAAGCATAAATTGCTCAAGGAAAGAATTTCTTCTGCAGTTAGCTTTTGCTGTTACAATTCATAAATCTAAAGGTTTAACATTAGATGAAGCAGTTGTAGATATTGAGGATATATAGACACCAGTTGGCTTAAAAACGTACGTAACGTTGTCGAGAGTGAAAATCCTTCAAAATTAAGCATTCAATAGAAATTTTCCTTACGAAAAATTCTACAGTATCAAAAATTCTGATACGCTAACATGTATAAAAACGAAGAAATTAGAAAAAAAAAGTTTTACAGTTAAAAATTCATAGTATCAACGAGAGCAGATTTCAAATGTTTTTCCAGAAAATAGGATTTTGACGAAGTAACTTTCTTCAAGCTCTCTTCAAATATATTATTCTAAAATAGCTATCAAAGATTATTTGATGTTAATTACAAAGATTGGAAACATGCATATTTCAAACAACTTTAAAAAATACCAGTGGTTACTGGAAATTGTAAAAACATCTTTAAAAGAGCTTTTAGTTGAAAATTAAAAAATATTTTGTAAAAGTTTGCTTCGAAAATATTTTATTATGCCAGTCTTACATCATAAATAAAAAATTGAAATGCGCCAAAACATAAAATAACGTTTTTGTTTAATAAAGATGCAAAAATAATATTAAAAAATATTTTTACTTTCAAATATCTGTTTTATAAAATAATGCTTCGCGAATCCAAACAAAGCATGGCTTTTGCTAGTTATAAATAAATTATCGTGAGTATTGTTATTATCACAAGGTGGTTTCGCCCGCTAACGGGCCGCTCTTTTTATACATAAATCTCGAAGCAAACGAGCCTCGAACGTGTCTCTGCTGCCTAAATCGCCGTATAACAAGCGTGCTGTGTACACATTGTCGAAATCTTACATCGGGGGCCTTGAATTCGTATAAAATATGGAACCGAAAGAAACTTGAAATGGGTCTCCGCAGCCCGCGGCACCATATAGAGGACTTGCTGCGCACTCACTGCGGCGCCCCTTCCTTTAAACAAATCTCCTCAATCATTGTCAAACCGACCGCAGGCGTACTTCGCAGGTACTGCAGCACCCTTTCTCTGCCACCCTATTCAAACGACCGCAAATCTCGAACTGAACATACCTCGAACCAGGTCCTAGCTGTCTGGATGTCACTTGAATCCCCATCCTCCCTATATATATATGAGCAAATTTCCACTATCTTTAGAGTACAATATTCTTAACAAAACTGTATTTAAACGAAACTCCATTGAACAACCTATCCGTAGATATATTAGTCGAGGTGGTGGCGCTATAAAGTAAGAATTTAAGATTTTTGCAAAAAATACTATTTGAAAATAATGGTATTTGACGCGGCATACTTTTTTATAAATTTATATCACATGTTGTAAATTATCTTAAATTTTGAAACAGATCAAGCAAGAATTTAAGATTTTCACTAAAATTACAATTTGAAATTAGTGGTATTTCACGCGCCATCATTTTTCACAAATATTTATAATGTGTTATAGTGCATTTTAATGTTTCAAACAGATCCCCGTGTTAGATTTCCTAATTAAAAAAATTCGAGTTCTTTAAGTTAAAAATTCCAACAACAGGGAGCACACTTCATTCTTAAGAAAACTTTACTTGAACGAAACTCTTTTAAACAACCTACCCGTAGATATATTAGAAAAGGGGGTGGCTCTTTAAAGCAAGAATTTATTATTTTTCGCCGAAATTACTATTCAAAAATAGTAGTATTTGACGCGGTATCAATTTTCATAAATATTTATCATGTGTTATAATTTACCTGAAAGTTTCAAACCAACGTCTTCTTATTAGATTGTCTAATTTTAACAACTTCGCGTTCTGTTCGTTTGAAATTCAACCAGAAGGGAGCGCACTTCATTTTTAACAGAACTGTATTTGAACGAAACTCCGTTAAACATCCTATCTGTAAATATATGAGCGGGGGGGGGGGGCTGCATTAAAGCTAGAATTTAAGATTGTTATAGATAGAAATTACTATTGGAATATAGTAGCATTAGTAGTAGTATTAGTAGTATACTATCATAAAGCTTCAAAGAGTTCAAGCAAAAATTTAATATTTTTACAAAAATTACTATTCAAAAACACTGGTATTTCACGTGGCATTGTTTTATTAATTTTAATCATATGTTATAAGCAGTCTTTCACTTTCAAACAGATAGCCTTCTTAGGTATTCTAATTTTAACAAATTCGCGTTATTAATATAATTATTAAAGCTCTCCTTTTATTTTTTAACACGATTTTTTTTATAAAACCAAAAATTACTGGTCGAAATTCATAAAATTTAAATATTGTTATTCAGAAAAGATGGTTCTAAGTATAGCTTTAAAATCTATAAATCATCTGTTTTCTAAAATTTTACATCGTCCTCCGAAATCTTAGTCTAAAAATTATCGGAGATTTGCTTTTAAAACGATGGTTTGAAAGAAAATAAAAATGTCGATGCTTTCATAAATCCGAAAGTTTAGATAAAAATTCATTATTTCCGCTCTAATTGTGATATGGACGCGATTCTTTAAAACTATTTAAATACATTTTTTTTTCTACGTCCAGGCATGAAAGTTCTGCGATGCATAGAAAAAAACTTACTCTCTCAAAAGTCTTCCATTAAGCAATGTCACGTATGTGATGTGGTATGGAAACTCCTGATAGCACTCCCAGATACTCCGTCGCTGATGAAAATAAATGAAATGGTGATTATAAATGAAGTTTTATCGTTTTTTAAGGTTTTTTTTGAGTATTTATAAAACTTAATTTTATAAATTCAGAAAGCTTATTTAATTTGCCATTCTGTGGTGTTATTTGCGAATTCATGGCGTTTCTAGAACGGAAAGGATCGCTCTTGAAAGAAAGTGCCAGTAGATAAATTCAATTAAATTCACACCTGTTTTTAATTCTGTGTGGATAAAATCCTGTGGTTTTGAAAAGAATTAAGCTTAAAATGATTACAAATGAGTTTTTAAAATTAATTTATTTGCTAATTAGCTCCGGTTTTTTCGAGACCAGAAACACCGAGTGTCCCAAAAATTTATCTTTTTTATTTATATCTTTCGAGAAGCTCTGCGCCCCTCGTGAAAAAGTTCATCTTGCCATAACCATTTGCACACCAACGACAAACAATAAACAGAAGTATACGAACATCGGTAGTATAGAAGATTATATATATTAACATTATATATATTATTTTTTGTATTTAAAAAAAATTAATGCCAGAAAAATCAAATGCAAGAAATTAGTATGTCTTACCGAGTTTTATAGTCTAGGGGGCAAGAATATTTACATTTTGGCGGTAGATTCTTCATTATAAATTGCTTTTCAGATGAACAAGGAAAATTTTTAAAAAGTGTCGAGGGCAGAGAACATATTCGTCTTAGAACTAAGCAAACCATACTCAATAACCGAACCAGCCTACACAAATTTTATTAAAAAGATCAACTTCAATTTGCAAAAGATTTCTAATGTCAAACTTTTTCGGGGTATTAAAAACATTATCTTAGGATTACAAGAAAGTACTTTATTTTATAGTCCATCACGTGTAGCTAATAATACTATTTTAGCTCAGGATCAAAGAAATGTCCTTCTATCTGTCTAACAATATAAAAATAAGAATCTAATAAAACGCAGTAAAAAGTTTTATTTAACAATTTTATGTCTGTGGAGTTCTGTGCAGTGAGCTGTTTTCAGTACTCTTATTATCTTTTGATAAACAGATTCTTTTGAAATATAAATTATTTGTGTATCTAAATTATTTTGATTTTTCTGACAGTAGCACAATCACGCACGTTTGTTGCCTTTTTTCTCAGGTTACGATACTAACAAGTGATTGCGACTGAATTTCCAGATTAAAGCATTACATTTTTAAAAATAGACTTGTGTTCCTTTTGCAATAGGGACTCAATCTATTGAATCCTAGAGTGCGTGCAAGACATAGACATACATACAAAAAAAGACTGGTTATAAAGTTACATACTCTAAAATAGGAATTTGAAACATTATGAAATTGAAATCTCATAATGCAAAATTCACTAACTTAACTAAATGTTTTAAATAATTTTTCATACTGCTCTGAGTGCAAAATTTGTTTTTTTCCTAAAAATAACATACTTAAAGAGTAATTTTGTCTTATTGTACTTACCAGACATAACTATCAAGAAGGCACTTCGAGAACTAAACCCCATAGCATTTGCTCCTAAACAGATGTATTTGCCAGAGTCATTGACTCCAACTCTTTTAAATATTAGTTGACTGAGAAAGAGTCCATCTGTTCTTTCGGTGACTTCAGTTGATTTTAGAACATGATAGTATTCTCCAAGTAATTTAATTGCTTGGAAATTAGGATCCGGTGTTCCGGTGGCAGAAACAGGAATATGCTTTAACCACTACAAATGAGATGGAAACATTAGTAATAAGAATAGACTATTAAAACAAAAATTTCATGGAGCAATTAAAACAGAATTTAGATAAATAGATTTACATAGATTTAAGAATTAAATTCGATTAAGATCGATAGCGACTATATAATTGATTCGAGAGGAAACAAGCATTATTAAAAAACATTTAAATCCCTCTAAATTGCTTTAATATTTCGGAAGTAAAGTAAATAAAAAAGACTTAATTTATGTCATCTTGTATATGGAAATTGCATATGAGCAAATCTTTGACATAAATCGTTGACGTAATCGTTAACAACAAATTAAATGTTTCAGACATAAAAATGTAAAAGCTATTCTTAATTTTTAGAGATTTTTATTGTGCTTACAGAAATATTTTCCATAGTTTTTTTCGTATTTTAACTGTCCCGTTGAATAACCTTTATTCTTAATTATATGTTTGTACCGTCATTTCCGAGACAGTAATGCATTTCGTAGCTTTCGGAAGGTATATTTTCCACCAAACGTCTTGAAAGGATTCCAAAAGTCTATAAAGGATTGTAGGATATTTTGGATAATGCCCTTTTTAAAAGTTAGAAAACGTAAAAATCCGTAGCTGATACATAAGGAGATTTAGCAAAGGATATCAGTGAAAGATATTATCGCAATATTCTTATCTTGAATTATTTCTTACACGGAAATAACACTGGATTCTTATGCGTGGCTGTTTTCATTGATGCTATTCTATTCTTAATGATATTGTGGGTAAAGGTACGGTGTTTCATAATTGAAGGTATTTAATAAAATATATCTCTGATTGCATGAAAAATTGATCTTAACATTTTTTCCTGTTCTCTTTTCCCCAGTCATCTATCATTATATGAATTCAAGCAACAAACTTAAATCCCTTAATAATTTTTTCAGCTTATTTGAGCGATGTTTTGCGATTTCTTCTTTGTTACTTGATTACAATAAATCAATCTCTTTTGTTGCTGTAATTTAACCATAACTAATTCAATACATAGCGACATCCTTTTCTTTTCATTTTATTTTTGGATAAATACAACTTCTAAAGAATTCTGCAGTTGTATTCAGTGTTGGCAATATGTCATGAAGAGCATTTTGTTTTTTGTCGTTATTAAAATAAAAATAGGTGCATATTATTTAGAGTTGCCACCGAACTTTTTAATGATTTTGTAACGGCACTTTAACTTATTGGATTTTCTTTCAACATGAAAGAGTCCACTTTTTTAATATTCAAAGGTTTCCATCTTTTTCTTTAGATATGTATTTGAACCATTTTTTTAAAAAGAAATTCCAAACTCAAATTTTCAAAATTCTTGAGTTTCTTTTTTCGTAAATGTTACACAGCTAAAGAAATGAGTAAGAATTGGTCATTGTAAATATAGTTTTTAAATAAAAAAAAATAGAGGTGTAATTTTATAGCATGTTTTATTATCTGACATATTGGATGTTTAAACTTGTCCTTTAAAATGATTGTTTCAATTATTTCTTGCCCGTCAATATGCTTGTCAACGGAATTATGACTACAAAATGGTGATAAATGTCTTTCAAAAATATTTCGAATTCCCCTCTTATGACACACTTTTTCTTTCGAGAAAATGCTTCTGATAATTAATTCTGTGGTGTAATCTGCTTGGCAATATCTCGCGATTTTTTTTAAAGATTCCAATCAATGTTAATCCTTTTATTTACTGTTAAAACTGAACCATACAAAGATTTTGCAACAGATTTTCTTTAACAAGAAATGTGCAATTTTGTGTTTAAAAATGTGAAATTAACTTTAATATGAAAAAAATTATAATATAGGGGGCCAATTAAAAAAATCCTAATTACGATGGTACATTATAACTGTTTGATTTAGGCTATTTACAAACAATCATGCATCAAATTTAAGTTAAAATAGCCTTATTTATCTTACAAAGATAAAATATGTTCACATTTAGTTAGATGACACATATTCAACTTGAAGTCCAATTCTTACCACACTTCAGTTAACAAGTCCGAAGTAATGAAAGAAATACCATCTTCAAATCTGTCTTTCTACTTTTCAAAATCATTAAGGAACGTAGACACGATCTTTTACAAAGCACCGAAGGAAAAAATAATACATGATGTATGCCAATAGTGTACGCTTTTAAATTTTCAGCCCATCAATAACACTTTACGCTTGATACAAGCAATTTTGCGTATTCGGCACTGCAAGCGAGTAAATAACGGAGTAGAACTCGCACACCATTTTATCTAAAACTATTTGATTTATTTTTTATTTGTGAAATTAAACCAACGCTACATCGTTTACAATTGATACCACCAAAATTTATATCTGGGACATTCTTTTATGGACTGTCCTGTATTAGTAGACTTTCTTTTCTTCCTTGAATGTGTATTTAAAACAACTTTTCCAATTTAAGTAAGAGCTTTTAAATTTTAAAAATATTTTTATAGGCAATATTACATATAATAGCTTTAGGTATTGAAAAAACGTGACTTTCACAGAAATTTTTAAAAGCTACATAAGAATAAATTTCTTCTAACAGCATGCAAATGTATCTTTCAATTCATGGATTCTTTGAAACCTTCTCTTTTCTCGTAAACAAAATTTCCAGACACAGACGAAAGCTCACAGTTTTAAAATGTAACTGCTGCAAAAAGAAAATATTCCAAGCAGGCAATTGTTTCTTTGTACAAAAAGAAAAAAAAAGTGTAAAAAAGGATTAAACAGTCTTTCATTTTGCACAGTCTTTCATTCACATTTTGCACAGTCTTTCATTCACATTTTGCACTATACTTCAGTATTTGGTGAATATCTACAACATCACTTAAAAAAATATGCAAGGAAATTTTGAAACTAAAATATCAGTGGAATATTTGAGAACTAATAAACTAATGATAAAAAGTAACTAGCTTATTTGACACAAAGGAAGGATATATGTGTCTCAAACGAAATACATTCTTTGAACATGATTTTTCTTTTTTCTTTTGAATGGTAAACAAAATAGTGTGAAAATTTGTACCAGGTTAAAATTTTTCTGATACATAAATTGATTTAATTAAATCAAGAAATTTCATTTCGCATTTTGCCATGGAAATGAAATACATAAAGCGTATTAAGTACTTTAAATTTTGAGATATTTTTTCCAAGAGTTATATTACCAAAGAGATGTTTATGAATTCGTCTAAATATTGGTTTAAATTAACTCTTTTTAATAGTAGTATATGTTCGTTTCGTCTTTACATATTTTATAAGCTCATATACTGTATTCGTATATGTGTCTCTTTTCAAATAATTTAAAATAATTTTCTTACTCGTCAATATGCTTGTCATCTGAATTTGAATGGCTTAACAATGAATGTTGTAAAGAAATTAATTGGGTTCTTACAGCTTCTAGAACTGCAAATAGTTGTAATGGTAAACCTTATCAACAAATTTATTTAGTAAAAGTATTACATTAAAAGTTTTGTTCATGATAAATGCTGTGTCATATCGCTATTGCTGAAGATTTCATTAGACCGTAGAAGGTACATTGGGCTTATCTTACTTTTTCCTTTACTACATAAAAACTTACTATGATAGAAGGAATGTTTCAATTTATATTGGAAAGTTGTCACAGGGGAAATTTTATAATTACGTTATTGTACATTTTTGTTGATATTCTGTTGCTGTTTTCTGCTAAATTTCATGAAATGTTTCAAAACGAAATATAGCTTAGAAAATCTTTATTTTTGAAAATGCAGAATAACTATCTTTTATTCAAATAGGGCTCTTAATATGTAAAAGGAACTTACATATAAATTTTGACGAGAAAACTGTTACATATGTTTTATTAAAATTTCAGATTCTTACTCTATAAAGTTTTCTAATACATTTTTACAAATGTTTCAAATTTAAATATCAATGTTGAAAGAGGTTACTTCTGAAAAGTTATAATAACCATTTATTATTATTCATGCATACTTCTTAATATGTAAAAAAGACCTCATATAAGTATAAAAGAATTCCTGTACATTTAATTTTACTTCAATTTTATCGGAATGTAGAAAAATGAGTAAAAATAATGTTATAAAATTTCTACAATTCGGAACGGATACGTCTAACGAAACACAAATATACACAGAATAAATTTCAGAAATAATGTCCTTCTGTTGTGTTTTTCATTTGTGTAATTTTTACATAAAATTATTTAAAAAAACCCTAGTTTGCACAAAATTTAGAATACGGGAAAAATTTCAAAATTTTGCTTAAATCAATTTTTAACTTACCACTTATTTACTTATAAAAATTGGGCGCTACTTGTAAAAAAGAACAAAATCTAGATTCTATATTGGACAAAAATAATTAGAGTCGTAGGGAAAATGCTTAACTCTCTAATAACTCTACTGTAGAGAGTTCTATAAAAAGTAAGTTGTACTAACCGGTAATGTCTGCTAACTAATGCTATGCTTAAAAAAGCCCTAGAAGATTGTTTAGTTATATAAATTTTAATAAATTTTAAAATTTTCTATATTAAATCATAATTTTGACATCATATTTGATTCCTCAGCATATTTTGCCTTTAGACAAAAAAAAAAAAAAAAAAAAAAAAAAAAAAAAAAAAAAAAAAAAAAAAAAAAAATCGATTAGACGTTATGAAAGTTTGAAGTTTAAAAACTTAATCTTAGATGGATTATTAATCGCTACAAACCTGTTTAGAATGCGAGTATTATTTTTAGCAAAACTCAAAATTTATTTTACGAAATGAAGCTGTAGTTTGACAGGGATATTTGGATGGATATCTTCTAGAAATCAATTTCGCTTAAGGTTATAGTTCATATTTTTCCGAATAAGAATTTTAGTATGTATATTAGTTAAAATTAATTATTGGAAGAAATATGAAGTGTAACCTAAACTCTTTTAACAAGAAGAAATTGTAAAAATATTTTATTATATTCGTTTATTTATCGTATTTTAGTGCATTAAAAATATTTATTTAATGTAATAGCGATTACTAGCATCATATCTCGATCATACTAGATATGCAAGAAAAAAAATTACGAAAATTATTATGAATTAGCATTTAATATTATTTAATCTTGAATAACTCTTCTCGAAAAAATATTGAGCCATCATTTCTTAAAAATAAAAGGGTTTTAGATTTTAAATTGTTTCTCAGCTCAGAGCTATCATGCATATATTTTGCTTGAGTATACTGCAAAACAAATATTCAACTAAATAAAATATTTTAAAGTATTCTAAAAATACACAAACATTCATATCCATAAAATTGCATTTTTACAAAGAAAAAAATGCCCTGTCAAACGGCGACAGCGATTCTACAGGGAATTCATGAAAAATCTCTAGGATTCTCTGATAGCCTACCGAAAACTTTTTTCAGCAGCATTCCGCAGCATTTTCAAAAAGGATTTTCGGAAAAATCAATATGATTATTTTAGTGAATTTCACATTGATTCATCTGAATTCCCAATGTTTTCCTCAAATTTTTCTTATTTTGAACTGTTTTGCTTATATTCCAGACAAAATCAACCAAATAAACCTGTCTCCATATTGATGACTCTATTGAATTTTCAAAGAGTATTCCCTCGTAATTCTTTTTTTTCTTTCCTAGCATAGGTTCGAATTTTCATGCAGAGGATTGTTTACCGGCAAATTTGTTTTCCGCAAAAGATTATTCGAAATTAAATGATAAGAACATGGATTTTTGTTTTTCGTTCGAATGCTTAAATGCATCGAATGCTCTTGCCTCGTAAGCATCGGTTCTACATTGCATTTTCATTACTTAATCTCTCTCGGTTCTTTTCTGCATTTATATCTTAAACCGCAACTATACAGTAACATAATAAACAAAATGCATTGAATCCTTATAATGATATTTTTTTTAAATGTAGTTTTAATTCCCATTTGCTTTCGTGAGTTTATTTAATTTTACCTTTTTAGCACTTTCAAATGCAGCTGAAAAGTGTTCATGACTTCGGTTTGTTTAGCTATTTTTCTAACAGTGCTTTAAGTGATAAATATGTAGCATTGGCAAGTGATTCTTAAAGGTTATTAAGGTTTACTATAGAATGTATCTTATTTTAAATAAAGTGTGTAGCATTTATAGTTCGCTTAAAGGAATACTCAAACGAATTCAATTATATTATCGCCTATGGCGAAAGTTCATTTACAGTGAATTTTAATGACTTGCACCTATTTTAAAAATATTGAAAGTCATATGCTCTTTTGAAGTTCACTACAAGATGTTTATTATACACATAAAATATTGTGCACATAGCACTATTGCATATATAGTATTTCTTGTTTATTAATATTAGAAGGATTCGACTGAACGATAATTACTGTAAATGTGTTTTCGATTGCGGTATGGGTTTTTAAAATTTATAGAATTTTTTGTACATTACTTGCTGTTCATCATGTACTGTGTATTTTACTGTGCATATTGTAAAATCTATATATCATATACAGCTCTATCCAAGAGATTTTGAATACATTTCCATTTAATAAAAGAAACTGGTGAAGGGGAATTTTCAGCGTTTCCAATCTGAACAAAATTTTCTAATAGTAATAAGTATGTATATAAATTTATAGTTAAATACAGGGAGTCGTAAAATAAGTCGAAAACTTTTCGGAAGAATAGGCAGATATCTTTATATTGTTTATTTAGATATCTGTTGTCACTTTCAACTGTGATTTTTTGTTAAATTACTGTTACATAATCAACACTTGATCCATGATTTTTCTTTCTTGATATCATAAATACAGAATGTTTCTCTAGATGGTGGACTTAAATAATATTTCAGCTCAGTTTGGAAAATCGAGGAGGACATTTCCAGCACCTATTGAAGATCCTTATTTTTTAAGCATGCAGGCCGTACAATAATTTTCTCTTATCTCCTTGTACGTTTTGTTCTAAAGATAGAAAAATACGGAACTAAATTCTGACAATTTTCTTTGTTTTAAATTCATTTATACATTCTTAAATATTGCGATAAAGTCGTACATATTAAAATATTATGTAAATGTATTAAATATTATGCGTTATTTTTTGTCTGGGAAATGTATGGGTGTTAAAAATTGTACCATCGTTTTTTAATAATTACACTCACTCTTGACAACATATTTGTGTTTTACGTAGATTTCGTAGGAAATACTGGCTTTTGTGGTTGGTCCTATGATGAAGTTTCTGAAAACTTTTTTGCAGATCTACCGCGATCTACACCAAGACCCCAAAACTACCTTTAGTAAAAAACGTTAGCTATCAATCTATCTATCTATCTACCTATATATATATATATATATATATATCATTCTTTTATGGACTCTTTAAGTTCCATAATTCTGCTCAAATCGCTTCCTAAACTGCTACATAAAATACAGAGGCATAAAATCTCGGTCATGTTCGTTAATGATTACTATCGTATAGTTTCAGAATAAAGAAATTTATTCATTTTTTTAATAAATAACGTTTAGCTGAACCTTTACTGTGCCTGACGCGACTCAAAGCAGAGATATAGTCTTGATTAAGAAGCAGTCGTAAGGTGCCTGGCTATACCACTTGCAAAGTAATACATATTATTGCTAAGAATGATCCCTGTCATTGATATTCTACAGTCAATGTATATTTTTGGATTTTCCGCATTCAGATGCTTCGAAAATCTATCTGATTCCGCAGATTTTTTATTTATTTAGTGCTGTCCGAATAGCGTGGCGGGCCACTAATGTACTAACGGCGCGGCATACAATCTATGGTTTGCGTTCGTCGGGTTCAGGACACATATTTTGGTGCCCAAAATACTTTAATGAATATTAATAAGTTAACTATAGCAGTGTACTGATAAAGTGAATCTATGTTCATATTTATTTTCTTCTTGTTTTGGCGAGTCTCTTTGAAGAAAACTGACAGTATAATAACTGTAAATGTAAACCGTGTTGCCAAATTAACTTGTTATTTGTGAAGAAACTACCACAAGACCAGAAATTCTGTATAGTACATTTTATTTCGTTTAACTATGAACTGCCTGTCAACAATTACAATGCAGATATTATGGTAGTTAATATTTTTTAAAAATAAAAACGGAGTAAACTGGAAATAGTGAATGCAAACAGTGGCGCCAAATATATATTTGATAATGATGGAATGAAAACACTTCCTTGAACTATGCGATAATGTATTTTCTGAAAATGTTTTTTCTTTTTTTATTATTTTTTACGTGTCGAACATATTTCAAATTTCACTTGTAGGAATATTCACTGCTTTAAAAATTAGAATAGAAAAATTTTCTCAAAAAGATTTCTGCGACTATGCATTGCAGTTATTACTAAAAAAAACCCCAACATTTTGATATAAAAATTGCTTGCTGAAATATATTTCAGATAAATTTTCTAATTCTTTTTTAGCTTTATCTGAATTACTTTCTTTTGCTTAAACATTCTTTTAAAAAGGATTTTTTAAACATGTTGGACTAATCTTACGAAATCGTGTTACCACCAAGTAGCATAATTTAGTATATTGTTGAAATTTTAATTTGTATTTAAAAAGAAACTTTTGTCGGTGTATCAAATTGCAGAAGATTATGCAGATAAAATTACTTCAAATTTCGATCATTATAAACGAAAGTGTCCTAACGTAACAAACAACAAATTAAGAGTTGTGTTAATAATTTGGGTTATTTACTCATCTGAAAATGGATTAATTTACTCTTGAATATAAAGGAAATAGTAAGCGTATATGTTTGTTAGTGCTATTGTGCTCTTTATAAAAATGCAAAATAATTTTTTGGTTCAAATATTCACAAAAATGCATATTGCTAAAATTTTTGTTTAACTAACTTTATTATTATTCTCCGTTCTATTTAACCTTTTGAGCTCTGATGGTAGAATTTTCTACCACATAATTTTAATTCCGAAATGTCACAACGGCACCAGAAAATTCTACCAAATTTACTTGAAAAAAGTTTAAGCATTTTTTCGTGTATATCGTTAACCGGTTTCTTTCTTTACAAAATACTGGTGACAATGTGACATTTAGAATTTTGAAGAAATTTATCCACCAGAGCTCAGAAAGGTTAAAACATGATTATTTATTTGTAAAAGGTCTATAATTGTGCCCAAAAAAAATTCACATTGTTCATTAAAACGTAACTTGACAGGTAATTAAGTTTGTTTGAAATTAACTCTGAAAAATTGTAAAAATATTGTTCCATCAGCTTTAATGTTTGTCATCAGCTATAACACGGGAGCCGAGTACGAATTATTAGAGAAATATTACAAATAAATGTGAGAATAAAACTCACAAGTTTAGTAAATGGTGTACAAATCGTAGTAAAATCTAAAAATTATAAAAACATTAGAATAAAGTTAAGATATATAACGTTTCGATATTCTTCTAACGTTCTCAATCAGGGAAACTCTCATTTTGCTTCAAAAAACAGAGCAAAACCGTTTGCGGTAAAAAGGTTTTGCTTTCTTTTAGGTAGCTTTCATAACAAAAAGTAAACAGCTACCTATTGCAGCCGTCCGGAGGAAAGCAGTTCTGGAAAATTTTGGCATATCTTCACCGATCATGACCTCCAGACCCCAAATCCAACCTCTGTTCAAATGTTGACATATATATATATACAGGGTGTCCCTAAACAAATGGTATATACACTGGGGGATGATAGAACACATCAAGACGAGTAATAGTAAATAGGAAACCAAGGGTCCCAAACGTTTTCCAAAGGAGATAGCCGCCATTAAAGTTTGGGGTCCAAAATTTCAGATACACATAAAAAACGGAAAAATTGGTCGAATGATTTGCGGATTTCATAAAATTATTCTTTATGTTCGTATTTTCTTGAAAATAAATTATAAAGATAAATTTTGAAAAATGCTGATAGAGGGCGCTTTAGACTTTAAAGTAATGAAAAACTATTTTTTGCCGTGATTTTTTGCATCTCATTAAATGGTTTCGTAAGCTTAGACTTAAACTTAAATTTTAAGCTCAAAATATGAATAGTTGGAAGCGGTTAAGTAGCACAAACTTAACTGTTTTCAGAGGGTTTAAATTTCAAATGATTATAACCCGTAAGACATGGTGACGTCACAGTGACGTCGTTGTGAAGTCACACTGTGACTTTGTGACCGTCGATGTGACGTCACGTGACGTCGATGTGAAGTCACAGTGACTAAAATGTGACGTCGTTATGACCGTTTTAGAGCTCGTTTGTGACGTCACATTGTGACCATTTTGTGAAGTCACGGTGTGACCAAAATGTGAAAAATGTGTCATTTGTGACAAAATTGTTATTAAAACTGTGACTATTTTGTGACGATAGTGACAAGGTTGTGAAGACAGTTTGCGATTATTTTTTGATTTGTGACAAATTTGTCACTAACTTTATGACGGTGGCAGCATTGTCAATGTTGTGAAGTCACGCTGGGACACAATTATACAGTTATGAACATTGTTATGTAGTGTAAAATCACTTACATCTATAATTTTATTATACTTTGGCGATACATCTCAATTAAAACTTGGTAGCTGCGATAAAAAGAATGTACCAAAAGAAAGTTGCTGAATCAAAATGTAATGCCATGCGGACTTTAATCTTTGATACTTTTTTTCTGTTGCAATAAATGAGAATATTTAAGATAATTTAATATTCGATCTATCACAATTATTTCAAATTTAACAATTTGTTTTTCTAATAAGAATTAAAATTATCAAATAAAAACTTCCTTTAAGGTGCAAAACTAGTCACAGAAAAAGACCCGGATGATAATAAAAAGTCTATGGGAGCGTTCTTTCAAATTTGAACATTTTTGCATGTTTTTTTGTATAGGATAGCTGAGGACAAACTACAACCGGCCTCGTTTTTATCTTTTCAAATTTGCTTATATATTTTTTATACTTTGATAGTTTCAATATCAGAACCGGTATAAACCGGTTTTGAAATTAAATATATATATATATATTTAAATCTCAAACCAAAATTGAAAAAGTAAAAACTAGGCCGGTTGTGGATTGTTCTCAGCTATCCTATATAAAAAAAAAATCATGTAAAAATATTAAAATTTGAGCGAGATATTTGAAAAGAACGCTCCTACAGACTTTACATAAACATCCGGGTCGTTTTCTGTGACTAGGGCTGCACCTTAAAAGAAGTGTTTCTTTGATAATTTTAATGCTTATTAGAAAAACAAATTGCTAAATTTGAAATAATTGTTATCGATCGAATATTCAATTGTCTTAAATATTCTCATTTATTGCGAAATATATATATATATACACAATTTTATTAAAACCATTCAATTAATTTTTAAAAAATGAAAAACAAATAAACAGTTTTTTACAGACCAATGCGCAAAATGCTACAAAAAGAAATGTAAAAAATGTATATAACAAAACCAAAAGAAATTTCATATCCCCAAAATACATGGAAGTCTTCATCAGGGAGGCCCCTCCATGTAGGGGTAAATAAAGAGAAGTTTCTGAAAGGATGTAGGCTCATAAGCTAAATTACATCCTTAGCCCCCTAAAGGATAGCTAAGGATGTAATTTAGCTTATGAGCCTACATCCTTTCAGAAACTTCTCTTTATTTACCCCTACATGGAGGGGCCTCCCTGATGAAGACTTCCATGTATTTTGGGGATATGAAATTTCTTTTGGTTTTGTTATATATATATATATATATATATATATATATATATATATATATATATATATATATATATATATATATATATGTGTGTGTGTGTGTGTGTGTGTGTGTGCGTGTGTGTGTGTGTGTAACAAAGATTAAAGTCTGCATGGCATTAAATTTTGATTCAGTAACTTTCTTTAGGTACATTTTTTTATAGCTTCTCCCAAGTTTTAATTGAGATGTATCGCCAAAGTATAATAAAATTAAAGATGTAAGTGATTTTACACGACATAATAATGTTCATAACTGTATAATTGTGTCCCAGCCCTGTTTCCCTGTATTTTCCCTGTACTGCAACACGTTTATTCTGTGTTGAGTGCGCAAAAATAAGCGCGACGCCGCCAAGAATTGTGTTAAAACTCAGTTTACCCGAAAGGGCGAATTTATTTGGATGTAGTAGCAAAAAAAATTCCCTGTGTTTTCCAGATTTTTTTAGGATTTTTTAAAAATTCCCTGGATTTTTGTTTTCCCGGTTTTCCAGGTTCTCCAGGTGGCGTGGCAACCCTGTAATTATAAATAAAAGACCCACTGTAACACTAGAACGCCCGGAAGGAGTCGATTCGACTCTGACCATGCGTTTAAATTTCAATTCTAGTCAGAAATTTTTTCCAGAAATAAGTTAAATTCAAACCACGAGGATTTACTTTAAATAAATCAATTAAATAATGTTGAATAAAAATTCTGGGGAGAAATATTATTATGAAACTTGAGTAAAATTTCCGGGCGTTCTAGTGTTAATCACGATGTATACTAATACTACATATAATGGATATTGTGAAATTTGCCTCTGTAAAATCATTCAGGAAAGGAAATAATAAAAGTGTTTAGAATGAGAAATAAATAATAAAATACAGTTATTAATTGCTAGCTTCATACCGTTTAAGTATTTGCGTTATTTGTTTTAAATACAATCATGTTTAAATTCTTATTGATTGCGTAACTTCCAAATTTTCATTCAGACTTCTAGTTCTTTCTTAAAACATTCCAAAAAGAATATTTACAACTGAAACGTTTTCACCCACTATCTATTTAGAAATTTTATAACATTTCACACTTTGAAAAATACATTATACAAACATTATTTTTTCAATATGAAACATCTACGATTTCTTTTAATTATTCTTCTCGTTCCCTTATAAATTCCTCTTCTGAACATATGTAATTTTTTAAATAAATTTATGTAATGTTTCAAAAGATTACTTAATACAAAAATTAAAAAAAGATGTTTGCAAATAATTTTATTCTATTTAAAGCTTCTTTATTAAAAAATATAAGATTTTATGTTTATGGAAACATTATTTTAACCAGATATTTTAAATAAGGAAACAACGCAGATTAAAGTGCAGTTAAAATCACTACCTTTAACAACCTAATCCAAATTATTAATAATCAAGTGTTCTATGTCAACAAAATAAATAATGAATGTATTAGACTTTATAAAGTTAATGGAGAATTAATGTTTTACAGCATGTTTTTGAGTAGCTAATTAAAATCGCTCTAAGAACAATAATAATTAAAAAGCAACCATGAAAAATATTTTTCCATACCTTTTTTCCATCGAAGTCATTCATTCTAGTTATTCTTTTTGTCGCACAAACTAAATCCGATAATAATTAAAGTGGCAAAGACCAAATCATTTTCACAGTCAAAGCCCATTAATTTTCTCGGACTTATATTTTGCCGCTTGGAAGAGCTGTAGTAGACCTTATTTAAATTGATAAATCCGTATCAATAACAAACTATCCACAGCTGCCATAAATTCAAGCCAACTAACTTCTTGCGTCTATCATCAATTTAAAATATTTTTGTTTACGTTTATTTATTCTTTCCACGGAGTAAGAAACCACGGAGTAAGTTTCTTACTCCGTGATCCTTTCGTTTGCAGACGATTTTAATTTTCCACGAGCATGGCCTTTTTGTTTTTCTTTTTCTATACAGTATTTTAGGAACTTAAATACGCAATAATTTTATGAGTGTGTCTTTGATTAAAATTTTTTATTTAAAGAATTTTTTAATGTATTTTTACCTTTTATTTTTATTAATTTCAAAACAATTCAAGTTAAAATAACTTGTAAAACCGTTTTTTGTAAATAATAATATTTATAATTAGAATTCATTAGATAAAATATTGCTTTTAAAGAATAAAAATGATAGATTTAATGCTAATATAAAGAAAAAAATTAAAAAATAAAGTTTGTATCACATGCAAAAATACATAGTATCTTCTTAATAAAAAAGGGGGGGCTTATAGAGGATGAAAAGTTTTTTATTGGTCAATCACTAATTATTTTCATGTTAATTTTCTGCAGAATAAAGCATCTTGTAAAGTAACTTAAAAAAAAAAAAAAAAAAAAAAAAAAAAAAAAAAAAAAACATACCTCTAAAACAAAAATTTGAAATTCGAATAAATAGTTAAGTGACCTAACATGCACATTATAAACTGCAGATTTAATTGTAATAATAAAAATTGTAGTTTGAAAATGCAGAAGTGATTCGAATACCTTTGAAAAATTTCTAGTAGAACAAATGATCATTTACAAAAATCATTATCAAAGATAAATGTAAGTATTAGGCCTAAAATATTTTTTAATCAGATAAAATTCGTATAATTAGAAAAGCATTTTGAGTCGCTGATGAATTAACCCGTAAAGCATGGTGACGTCACTGCAACATCGTTCTGAAGTCTAATTGTGACTTTTTGACAATCGATTGTCGATGTGAAGTCACAGTGACTAAAATATGAAGTCGCTATGGCCGTTTTAGACCTCTTATGACGTTTCACAAAGTGGTCACAATGTGACAAATTTGTGAAAAATGTGTCATTTGTGACTAATTTGTCATTAATGTGGAATTTTGGTCACAGATGTGATGTGACCAAAGTGACTCACAGTGACGTCACTGTGACCATGCATGCTATTAGGGTCGTTATTTGCACTAACATTACAGTGACGTCACAAAAACTTTTTCAATTGACAGAAAAGTACTTTTTCCAATAAATAACATCTTTTGAAGAATTTTTGTATATTTTTTAAATTTTTCTAAGAAGGTCACATTTTAGTCAAAATGTGACTTCACTGAGTGGTGGCCATTTGGTCACAGATGTGACGTACGTTATTTGCAGTGGCATTACAGTGACGTCACAAAAACTTTTTCAATTGACAGAAAAATATTTTTTCCATTAAATAACATCTTTTGAAGAATTTTTGTATTTTTTTAAAATTATCTAAGAAGATCACATTTCAATCACAATGTGACTTCACTGAGTGGTGGCCTTTTGGTACAGTGACGTCACAAAAACTTTTTCAATTGACAGAAAAACATTTTTTCCATTAAATAACATCTTTTGAAGATTTTTTGTATATATTTTTTAATTTTCTAAGAAGGTCACATTTCAGTAATAATGTGACATCACTGAGGGGTGGCATTTAGGTTACAGATGTGACGTCACATTTCAGTCACAATGTGACGTCACTGAGGTGTGGCGTTTCGGTCACAGGCGTGACGTCACTGAGGGGTGGCATTTTGGTCACAGATGTGACGTGACCACAGTGACTCACAGTGACGTCACTGTGACCATGCATGCTATGTGGGAAAAAACGGAAAAATTGGTCGATTGATTTGCGGTTTTCACTAAAACTATTCTTTATGTCGGTATTTTATTGAAAATGAATTATAAAGATAAATTTCAAAAAATGCCGATAGAGGGCGCTTTAAACTTTGGAGCAACGAACAACTACTTTTTACGTTATTTTTGCATCCGATTAAATGTTTTCGTAAACTTAGACTTAAACTTAAATTTTGAGCTCAAAATTTGTATAGTTGGGAGTGGTTAAGTAGCACAAACTGAACTGTGTTCAGAGGGTTCAAATATCAAATGATAATAAAAAACGGAAAAAATTGGTCGATTCGTTTGCGATTTAAAATAAAACTATTCTTTAAGTCAGTATTTTCTTGAAAATGAATTTTAAAGATAAAAAAATTCCGTTAGAGGGCGCCTTACACTTCAGAGTAACCAACAACAAATTTTATCCGTTATTTTTTGTATCTAATTAAAATGCTTTCCAAAACTTGTTAAAAGTTTTCGACATCTTAGATTTAAACTTAAATTTTGAACTCAAATTCTGAATCGTTGGGAGGGGTTAAGAAGCGCAAACTGAAGTGTGTTCAGGAGTTGAAATTTAACCCCCCCCCCCCCCTCGAACACAGTTCACTTTTGCGCTCGCATTAAACACTCGCAACTACTGTGAATTTGATCTCTAAATTTAAATCTAAGCCTTTGAAAGCATTAAAAGAGATTAAAAAAAATAACGGTTAAAAATAGTTGTACGCTACTCCAATGTCTAACGCGCCCTCTATCGGCATTTTGTGAAATTTATCTGTAAAATTTATTTTCAATGAAACACTGATTTAAAGAGTAGTTTTAGCAAAAACCGCAAACGAATCGACTAATTTTTCCGTTTTTTACAGTTTTCCGTTTCGTTTGAAATTTAAACCCTCTGAACACAGTTCAGTTTGTGCTACTTAGCCACTCCCAACTATTCATATTTTGAGCTCAAAATTTAAGTTTAAATCTAAGCCTACGAAACCATTTAATGAGATGCAAAAAATCACGGCAAAAAATAGTTTTTCATTACTTCAAAGTCTAAAGCGCCCTCTATCGGCATTTTTCGAAATTTATCTTTATAATTTATTTTTAAGAAAATACCAACATAAAGAATAATTTTAGTGAAAACCGCAAATCAATCGACCAATTTTTCCGTTTTTTATGAGTAATTGAAATTTTGGGCCCCAAACTTTAATGGCAGCTCTCTCCTTTGGAAAACGTTTGGGACCCTTGGTTTCTTATTTCCTATTACTCGTCTTGATGTGTTCTATCACCCCCTAGCGTATATACCATTTGTTTAGGGACAGCCTGTATATATAACCATTAATTGTATTACAACATATGATATATGTATATATATATATATATATAATATATATATATATATATAATGTATGTATAAGGTACCTGTACCCAATATGGACACCCTAAGGAAAATGTATTTTTTTCACCCCCATGTACAAGTCATAGTACTCCAAAGATATGTGACCACTATCCTTCGACTACTGACTATCATTATTAAAATTAGCGACCTTGTAATTATTCTGATTTAATATAAATGATAAAAACAAAAAAATGTTTACAAGTGTCCATATAAGGAACTACCTGTCCCTATTATTGACAGGTGTTTCCTTACTGACTTTCTACACAGCGTGTATGGAACAGCCACTTTTCCAAGGGATTTTAGAGGAAAGGGAAAAAAATGTATCTTAAAGTATTCCGAGGAGGAGAGGGACAGTAAATATATATTCAGAACATGCATTTTAGAAAGGAGGGGGGGGGGGGCATTCTCGGTTTTTACCCTTCGAAGACCCATACAAAGCCCCTTAGTTACTAGTAAATATTATGAAGTAATATTGTTGGTTTTACTTAGCTTTATTGCATCTGTCTGCGAATTTACATCTGTTATTACTCAGTCCTCACAGCATGGACAAATAGAAACTTTTTCACCATGGGCAGTAAGTCCCACATAATCCTCATGAACATATCTGCCATATGTGATGCATGGCCGCATGTTTGAAAAAGCATCAATACTGCGAAAGAAGCAGTACCAGCTCTCCTTTGTTGAGGAAGTCATACCATTGGTACCTATGATTTCGCCATCAGATCCTACTGGGGGGGGGGGGCTTCTTTTTATTTTTCTGCAAGGGTTTTTTGGAGGAAGGTTTTTTGGAGGATTGTTCAAATAGCATCTTGTTGAACAAAGATTTTACCACTTTGATGACTTTTCAAGTTATTGCTTGGCAACGTTGAATTTTCTTCTTTCTTACAGTTGTAGTCGATGGGGACATAAGCTGTCCATATTGGGAACCGGGCGCAGTTTTATTAAATCTTCTACCAAATAAATAAGGAAAATTATTTTAAGCAAAATATGTAATAGCAATCGAAAATATGCTTTATTAGCTTTCTAAAATGCTCCACTTTTCAACATTTAATGTAATTTTACCATATCTAATAAAAATTTAAGCTTACAAGTAATTAAGATCAGCACATCTCGAAATAACAAGTTTCCTCCTAAATGGCGAACAGCGCACTTTTTTACACTTTTCAGACTTAATTATCTTTTCAACTGCTTTTCTTCGCGAAAATGTTTAGCCATCTCTCGATCAAAATTATTACCTTTAAAAATATTAGGGGTGTCCATATTGAGAGCCCTGTCCATATAGGGTACAAATACCTTATGTATATAGCTGATTTTTGTCATGCTGTAACTATCGTACTTATGAAGCGATTTGAATGAAACTTGGTGTGTATATAGTCCATACTAATGTTTCGACCGAGTTCGTTGGCCATCTTGTTTCAAAATGGCTGCCATTTAAATAAAAAAAATAAAATTTAAAATTAAGAAGAAAAAATTAGAAATTGAAAAAAAAAATTCTTCGTGTTTGATCTTCATACAAAAATTACAGAGTATTTTTTCTTTTGTCTATATCTTTAAAAATGGCTGAGTTATAGCACTTTGAATTTCTAGTGTGACTAATATTTTGAAACGGTCTGACATTTGCCACGTGATAACACACATATTTATGAACAGATTTGGATGTAACTTGATGTGTACATAATATATGCCGATGTCTGAACTGAGTTTGTTGGCCAGTTTCATTCTCCCTCTTTTTTTAAAATGGCGGCCATTTAATTTTTTTTAATTTAAAATTTAAATTTAGGTGCACAAAAATTAGAAGTCAAAAAAGATTTTTCTTTTCAGTGTTTTAGGTTGATACAAAGATTCCACAACATTTTTTGTTTCGTCTGTATTTAAAAAAATGGCTGTGTTATAGCACTTTGAATTTCTAGTATGGCTGACAATTTGGAATGATCTGATATTTATCACGTGATAACATGGGTATTAATGAACTGATTTGGATGTAATTTGGTGTGTACATACTCTTACAAATTTTTCGACCAGGTTCGTTGGCCAGCATTATCCGCCATCTTGTTTAAAAATGGCGGCCATTTAAAATGTAAAAAAAAATAATAATAATAAAATGAAGTACAAAAAATTATGAAAAAAATATTTTTCTTCTATGCGTTTCATCTTGATACAAAGATTCCAGAGCTTTTATTGTTTTGTATATATCTTTAAAAATGGCTGAGTTATAACACTTTGAATTTATAAAGTGAGTGACATTTCGGAAAATCTATTTGCTGGCGACAACACTCGGATATATAAACCAATTTCGACGTGAGGGAGTACGTGCACAGAACTTACCAAGATCTCGATCAAGCTCATTGGTTATTTTCACCCATCATATTGTTTTAATATGGGAGGATCTTCATTATATCACCGAATTTCGCAATCAAATGTAAATTGCTTTAAATAAAACCAGATTGTATAAAGTTTTTCGAAATTCTCATATATTCAGTATTTTTATAAACAAGTATTGAATCTTCTACTATCGTGTTCCACTAATTTGAAGTTTGTATGATGGAATAACACAACTAGAATTTTAAAAGTATCGGATATAAAAGCTACCTCTTCCTCCCGGTACTGGCTGAAAGGACGTTTTTAATTAGTATGACAGAGTTTTCATGAGGAAGATCACATAAGAAAATCGAAACTTTGAATATCTTAACTTTATTTTGATATTTGTATTGTTTTTAGAATTTACATCGATTTGTACGCCGTTTAAGAAACATGCGAATTTTATTTTCACATTCATATTTAACTTTATGGTGAAATGTATTTTACTGTGACTGACTCTCTTTTACTTTTAGTAGAAAGGTGTTATTGGATGCAAAAGATTCATTTTTCTACAAAATAAAGTCATCGAGTTTTATCACATTTAAATGTGATGGCATGGTTGCAAATGGCCTTTAGAATTCAAGAACTAATAAACGAAAATGATCCATCTGAACATTTTTCATGTTCAAGGGTCAATCTGTGCAATCATTGTAAAGTTTTCTAATTTAGTAGTGTCTGATCAGAGAACATTTTAATTCCAGTTCTCATAACGATCTCATCTCCCTACCAAAAACACCCTATTAATTATCAACTAAAAGAATTGCATCTTATTAGCTAAATATTGTCGAACGCTGGAGATAACATAATATCGCAATGGCGTTGGCATCGTTATTAAGGTTCAGCTAAAGATCCATATTATTTAAGATACAAATTCGAATTCACTATTTTAGTTTAATACAAAGTTCATTCGGAAAAATTGACCTCGCAGTGGGCATAGTCATCTAATTCATTATATTACACAATTCGACTGAAAGTTATACAATGACTGGTGCACAATCATTGTTTTTATTTTAAATTTATGTCCCCAGTAATCGTTGAGAAATTATCCTGTCTATGTTCAAGGCGGGATATCAATTCGTTGCATACATGGATAATTCCATTCGACGTTCTCCATTATAGCCAGCAAATTCTTCTCCAAAGAATATTATTGTTTTATGTATTGAAAAACAGTGAAATTTTAGCTCTTTTTCAATAACGAAATTTGGAAAAACTTAGATTATTGTGAAATTCTAATACACGCTTTTTACCCAGTAGCACGGCTAACAATGTTCCGTTATTTATTTTATTTATTTATTTTTCAAATCAAATAAACTCGGAAATTTTATCAAATAAATGTTGTTTATAGATGAATACATACAAGGAATAAATATTTCATTGAATATTTTTCTGGTTCAAACATTGCTTTTTTTAAATTCGGAAAAGAAACTGGAATGTTGGCAGCTGTGCAATAACCATGCAAAAATGTTTAAAACCGAAAACATGAAATTTCTCCTTAACGAACGATATGTAGTTTATAATCTTTTATTTGTTTTTATGTGCTTAATATTCCTCGTAATAAATTAACATTTTTTCTTGAATCATATAATTTATGCATAATTTACGAATAATTCTTTTCACGTCGTCGTGATTTTGAAAATTTCATAATAATCATACATTATGCAGAATAATTATATTGTTTAATCATATCAGCACGGCTGGCTGCATTATCTCCATGGTCGTTTCTCAGCAATTTAGTTCCATTATTTCCCTTAGTTAACACAGTCAAAACTTATTGAGTTTTCCAAAAGTGTTCCTTATTGGTGTATTTAATGATAGATAAAGCTGCATAAACTAAATGAATCCAGGCCTCATTTTCCTAATTACTTAAGAATGGAAGACAATGCAGATATTTCATCAACGAAATTATTTAGATTTAATCTCTTCGCTAACAGAGGGTGTTCATTTCGTTAACTAATGTTTGTGATTATAAAAACGCATAAAAGACTAAGTACTAAATGTAATTATTTATAAAAGCATTCAGGAGTACTTTACATAAGAAAACTGCAATTTTTATTGCTTTGAAGAAATAATGCTTAATAGTAAAGCTTGATGTTATGTCTTTTAAAATTTGTTAATATTTTAACTAATGCAACTAAAATGCTTTAACGTGTGTATCTTTTTAAAACATATTTTTTTACTAATAATAATTAAAAAGAAATAATAAGAAAACTCGTAAAAACAATCATTAAATACGTTTAAGTCTGTTTTTGTACGACTACAGACATAATGGTTTACACACATTCAATACAAGTATTTTTTTAATGTAATCCTCACCGATCGCAATAGATAATTTATGAGATAAAATAAAGCAAAGATTCATACAAAAATAGTAGTGTTAAATGTCCTTAAACTATTAAACGTATTGTTGTGAAAAAAAAGTTTTAGATTAAAAGACGTGATCTAGGATAATGGACAATATATATTGCATTTTTGGGATATACTACATATTGCTAGAGATTTTAAATTCTGTAGGTATAATAGTGTTGCATATATACTTTGTGAAAATTTACTTGCAACTTTTAAAAAGGGGAGATTTTTAGTTAGAGTACTGTAAATTCTAAAAAATATAAAGGAATCTCAGTATAAATAAATGAGGTTTACGAGATAAAAAAGGCAAAAGGAGTATATATAACAACATAAAAAATGTAGTTTTAATATTTTTCCAATGGAAGACAGTGCACGAGTCAAAATTATAAAAGTATCTGGTAAAGAATAATTATTCGGAGTCCTGTAAAACTTTAAAAGCATTTTACAACGTTAAAGATTACTATTACGATAGATAGATCACTTTCAAGTATATAACGAACCTGAAGTAAGGAAACTTTGATAATGAGCAGCCACAGAAGTTGGAATACATGAAAACGACATGATACAGTGGTGGTCAGAATTATAAGAATAATTAAAAATTGCACAGAAAAAAATTACACTAAATGCTTTTCTATTCTAGAAATCATTGTAGAATGCAAAACATTGGAAAATGCAAAATATGAATGTTTTGTCACAAGTAACAAAATATGTCATTGTAAAAATTGGACAAAATTATAAGGACAATGAATGTTTTTGCCTGAAACACGCTGGTGATTAATAATCTCCCTGCTTCTTCTCAATTACTTTTATCAGTCTTGACGTCAAGGACTTTGACAATTCATTAAGAACGTTCTTGGAAGATTTTGAGTTATCTTTTTCCATGGAAGACATGAGTTCTTGCTTGTTTTGAGATTACATACCATTTTTGCATATTTTGTGTGCCAGAATACCCAACGGATTTTTCCATTGGATTTAGACTAGGACTTCTGGCCGGCCAATCAAGTATTTTCACGGAATTAGCTTTATACCAGGAATTTGAAGTTTGGGAAACATGAGCCGAGGCATTGTCCTGCTGGAAAAATAGCCTCCAACCGCTATTAACGGTGCTTCTGGTAAACGATTATCGCCCAATACATCAATGTAACTCTCAAAATTCTTCCTATCCTGAACAAAAACTATTGGAGTAGTTCTACCAGTTGTGAAACCTCCCCAGACCGTTACTGAATCATTTCCAAATTCATGCTTTGAGAAAATCGTTTTTTCTCTACGGAGATCATACTAGAAGTTGCAAAAACAATCTAGTCTATCTAAATTAATCTTTTTCTCATCGAAAAATACAGAATCCCACTTTTTTCCCATAATATTGCAGTTTTTGGCAAACTCCATCCTGAGACTCTCATGAACTTTTGTAAGACATGGTCTTGACACATGTTTACTATAGCAAACCGTTTTCTTTCTTTTTGTAAAACACGCCGAACAGTTCGAGCACTTGCATTCTAAGTTCAATTCACGGTTTTTTTCCCGTTTTTTGGAGCAAGCTCACCTTATTATTATTATTCTCCCTCATATCTATTAAACTTTGTAGAAATTTAGCATACAGAAAGTCCTGAATTTTGAAATGCATCCAATTTTTCTTTCTGAAACTCCAAAAGCTTTGCACTTTGCGGCATGATTGAAAAACATAATAATACGATCCTAAACGCTTACTACGCATTTATATCGTCTGGAAGTTCCGTGTGCTGTGCTAAAAACATGCAAATTTTTACTTTTTAGAACATACAAATATATATGTTCTTATAATTTTGTCCAAAACCAATGGCTGTATAAATATATAATACATTTTATGAATATGAATTGACCGCATATTTCCATAAAAACATACAAAAATAATTTTCATTTTTCATATGTTTCCAGCCATTAAATTTGCATAAGTTTCCCGCCAAATATAACCAAGATATGGCAATTTTTGCCTTGTCCTTATAATTATGACCACCACTGTAGAACATTTTATAAACAGAAAATAAATTTAAAGACATATCTACCAATGTTCATTTTTAAAAAATCAATTAAAACCATAAATTTTTTACAGTAAAAGTTGTTAATAACCACGTGAAAACAAGCAATATTTTCTTTATTTTTTTCTGGTCGAAATTGTGTTTTTTGACTTGAAAGAAACTGGAGGATGGTAGATATCATATTACCACTGTTGGGTTAAATGTGAGGAAAGACTGCAGCTAAATAAGGTTTATCAATTTCACGAAAATCCGTGTATATTTATGGGAATAAGAGTGTGGAGAGATGGCAAGACGGCCAGACAAACCGAATGCATAAATACTTTTCAACTTTGTTGGGAAATGTTAAAATTTCAAACAGATATGGGAATTATTGGTCACAGATTTTTATAAAAAATGTTATATTTTCAGTATAATTATCCTATAAATTCTTATAAAAATGTAACAATTTGTGAACCACGTCTTATGAAGCATGTAATTTAATCTCATAATTAATGATGATTAGGAGTTTTAGTAATACGATGATAAATTTATTAAATCTTTTGCGAGTTATGTAATTTTTTTTGTAGAAAAACTCTGAATTTACGAAAAGAATTGTGAAATATTTGTTATACACATAGTTATATCACTCATCCTCAAGAAAAGTGACATATCTTGACAAAAACGAATTTCCCAACAGAGGCAGAAGAAAATTAGCATGATTTTAGTATAACATGAAATTATAGCGCATATCGCTGCATGCAGGAATGAAATCGTGCATAAACGCGTAAAACGCTTAAAAATTAAAATGTATGTTGATTTTTGAAAGGTTGTCATTTTACTTCCCCTCACAGTCAACCCTCTTTTCTGCTGACAAATGGACATTCAGCGTAATAGAGTAATTTTCCGTATAATTACACCTATGAAACATTTTGTGTAGCAAGATACACCTATGACATACCTATTTGGGATATAAAACGTAAAATTAATTTTTATGAGATCTGTCACTTTTCTTGCTGATGCAATTTTTGTATTCTTCATTTATAAGCAGTAAAAGAATGTCAACTTTAAATATATGCATTTTATGTATTGAGACACATTTTTTGCCTTTCAGTTGTTCATGTTTGCAGAGTTTTACAAAAAATGGCATAGTAGTAATAACTGACATAACTTCCATAATAGTTCTTGAGTTCAGTAAATAAAACAATAAAATTCCCATGTACAATTAGGTAAATTAAATACTTATAATGCTTTAAGACAATAGATGTTCACATAAAAATTTAAAATACTATAGTCTCCATTATTACTAGCCTCGTTGTACGACATATTTAGATAATATACATAGGTCTTTTTCGTATTCTGCGAAATAAGAATATTGTACTTTTTAGCAATTTTTTTTTCAGTTTTTTTTATACCTACTGTTTTGATAAATGGCCATATCATTTCCTTTAGGAAATTAAAATGTGCACATAAACTGATATTCCAAAAATGAATATAAAACATTTCCTCGAATAATGATATATTTTATTATGTTTAAATTCTTGTGTTATAAAGAGTCTCTCAGCTTGCATATTTTAATGTTGCTGTAATATTAATTGCTTGAATATATATTAGCTGAATCTTTTGTCAACAAAGTAATACAGCATTTTAAGTGAATTTGAGAAAAAATACTTTTTTACCTAGAAGCATGATTTTTTTTAAATGATGTTTTAGTCCAAAGCGATAAAAACAAAATTTTACAAGTATCTAAAGTTATATACCTGGACATGTGGAGGGGTATCACTGGCGAGCAAACACTGGAGAGCTACAGGTTCTCCTTCATGTGCTGTGATGTTGGCAGGATAACCAGTGATAAATTCTGGTTTATTTCTAACGCGATCTGAAAACAAATACCCAATTAAATTACTATGAAGATTGTGATAAAAATATATCGCCATTTAAAATTTGAAATCTTATGCTAAAAATAATGCATTACTTATTTTATTATATCAAAACTTTCAAAAACAAAACATATGCGGTTGTTTTTTAAATTTTCTATTTGAAATTATTATTTTTTAATATAAACTTCTTAAGATTTTACTCTTAAAACTACATTGATTCAATTACTCAATATTAATAACAGATATAATTACCTATAACTTTGACAACAAAACTTGCGCTGACGAAACCTTGACTGTTGGATGCTATACAAGTATAATTTCCAGTATCAGATGCTTGCAAATTCTGTAAAAACAGAATCCAGTGACTACTTCTGGTATGAGAAGATAAATTGGAATCTGGAAGAGGTTTTCCATTTTTCAACCATGATATTTGAGGTTTTGGATCTCCTTTGGCAAAACACTTTAACTGAACAGATGTTCCAACAAGTCTTTGTATAATTGAATTGGGAAATTTTGAAATTTGTGTGAAATGTGGTTTTCCTGAAAAGAAAAGCATACGCAATGAATTACAAAAAACATTATTTCTCACTATATGGATTTATAAATGTGTGGTGCGTTAAATATCTAAATTTGTATCGGTCATAACTCATGAAATGTGAATATTATATGATAATAAATTTCAACAATAACACATATGGTTCTTTGGTTTAACTATTTTTTATCTGCTTATTGTAAAATAATACGACAAAGAACAAAAATAACAAAGAGACACATTCTCGAAGTACACAATAAAGCATAAGACAGCTTTAAAGCGACATAGAAATGAAAAATTCATAAAATGCAGTCACAAATATTAATAAATGGTTGGTTTACTGAGGAGCTTTGAAACACCAATCATATGATATTGAAACGGTTACAAAGCACATTCAAATAGTCAGTTTACGGATTAGAAAGGAGCGTGATCTACTTCCGGTAACTGTTCAGGCTTTAGATGATTTTCTTGCACCATAACTGTAAATCGGGTCTCTTTCTCTCCAAAACTCCATCCTGAAAGTATTCTTCCTATAAAAATATGACGAAAATAGGCCGATGCTCAACAATATCCCGCTCCCTATTAATACGGACAAAATTATTAAACGACTTGAAGGCTTCGCCCACTAGCGGGTCCCTCCTTTTTCACGTAAATCTTGAAGCAAACGGACAATGCTTCCTACGGCACTGTATAGAATGCGTGCTATTGGGGGCACGCACTTCCGAATATACCCCTTCTTTTCGAACGAAACTCGAACCGTGCCCCCGTTGCTTACGGCAGCTTACAGCAGGCGTGCTGCGCAGGCACTGCCTAATTTTATCGGAGCTTCTAGTAATATGAAATCTAGAAGCGAATAAACTTTGAACAGTGTCGCCGCTGGCTATGGCACTGTATATCACGCGTGCTGTGCAGGCAGTACGGTTCTTTCCTTTTTTACGAAATCTCGAAGCAAACGAACCCTGAAACGTGTCCCCGCTGCGTACGGCAGCGTATAGCAGGCGTCCTGGGGGCACGCACTGCCAAATATAACTCTCCTTTTTGAACGAACCTCGAAGCAAACGAAACTCGAACCGTATCCCTGCTGCCTACGGTAATCAAATAGCGGGCGAATCCGAAAAGCAACAGGTACATATTTTAACTGTTTTAGCCCGAACTCGTTCCTTTTCTTCAAGGCATTCCTGGATCTATCTTTCAACACGATAATACCATCCCACGTGTTGCAAGGTATGTTCAAAACTTCTTGTTAGCAGAACACATGCAGCTACTTCCCTGTCCTCAGTATTCACAGTATGCATCGTGTTATTGAACACGGTGCTTTTCTTGATTCGCGTCTCGCTTGTGATCCTTATCCTAAAGCTTCTACACTGTAAAAAAAAAATCTGTAAAGGTACTATACTTTATCTAGAAAACTGGGATTCCAAGAACTTTTCCTGTAACGGTAACAACAAAAACTCAAGTTTTAGAATCGGTTACATGGATTTTTCCTGTTATCGTTACATGAAAAGTTCTTGGAATCCCAGTTTCCTAGAAAATGTTTAGTAACTTTACAGTTTTTTTTTACAGTGTACAGATGAACTTTGGCTACGCAAAGTTTATGGAATTATTTACAACAAGCAAACACTCTAAATTTGCTTGACTTCATACCACGTTGTATAGTTGCACTTATTGAAGCGCGACGAACGTTACAACAATACTGATTTTGCACACTTAGTATTGGGTTTTTCTTTGAAAATATAATTATTTCTTTTTTTCAATACCAGTCGTTTGTGTATTAAATTTCATTTAATTCTGGCTTCTTTCCGAGGCTAACGAGAAAAACATGCTATAGCGGTGCATTTCATGTATCTTTCTTTACAGACCACTGGAATCACGTTATGCTCAAATACGCCAATGCAGGTGCACGAATAGAGCACTACGTCATTCTAGCAGCCTGTAAAAGAAGATACTTGGGATACACTGCGGTAGCCTGTCTTTTTCGTTAGCCTCGCTTCTTTCTTGGTGATGCAATTTTCACAAACAATTTTGAGTGGGTTTTTAGAAAGTGACAAATTTGTAGGGAAAAACACTCTCTAAAAGGTATATAAATATTTAACTTGAGAAACTTTTTAAAAAGTCTCGTTATAACACCATTATAAATCTTTTTATCTTACTTGATTATCGTTTATTTCAGACTATTCTATCAGACCGACTATTCTACCGTTTTAGTCGGTAGAACGTCAGTGCGCTATACTGATGGCCCGGGTTCGATCCCCGGCATGGAATCTTTTTCACTAGGTTGGCAGTTGCGCCTTTTAAGCAATTCAAAATTTGATTTCATTTGATAAATTAAAACATTTTTCATTATCTTGAGCTTTAACCGCGTATAAGCAATATGAATAATGAATCAAAGCCATGAAAGTTTGGAATTAGTAAATATAGTGATGATTATCAAATTAATGCAATGTACACTGTAAAAAAAAATCTGCAAAGGTACTAAACCTTTTCTAGGAGACTGGGATTCCAAGAACTTTTCCTGTAATGGTAAAAACAAAAATTCAAATTTCAGAATCGATTACATGAATTTTGCCTGTTATCGTTACATGAAAAGTTCTTGGAATCCCAGTTTCCTAGAAAATGTTTTGTACCTTCACAGATTTTTTTTACAGTGTATCATAATGTTAATGCATTTATTTTAAGAGTATTGATATAGGATTTTCTAAAAAGATTTAAAAACACCAATTAAAGTATTATTATTATCAGATCGAGTTTGATCAATTATTAAAATAATGATTCCCTTTCATGAAATTTTACTCATAGACCACAAAATGCTGCGTATTTTAACTAATGTTGAAATAGCACTTGAGTATTTTTTTAATGAATGTCATATAATCAATCAACATCAATGTCATTGAAACTTACATTGAGGTAAGCAGTTTCACTCTTATTCTTTCCATTCTACAGCTTACCAGCTTTCTTAACTTTACTATTAATTTCGATAAAATTGTTTTAAATTGAAACGGCTCCAAAAGTTCTTTACGGATTTTCTTTTCAAGCCATACATCTGCGTACAATAAATAACAGATAAATAAACTTAGTTATTTAGTTTTACTGAAAAAGAGAAAAGAGAATTTAAAAAAAATCCTTTGAAGCAGAAATATAAATAAAATAAACTGCCATGCAGTAATGCGTATTTTAAGAAGTAAAAGCACTTATCTAAATTTTCTATTGTTATAGAAAATTCAAAAATAATAATTATCGTTAAGACCTAAATGATATTTTGATATTTTCGATGATGACAAATTTATACTTCTGGAAGATTTGTTAGGGGAAGAATAGGACGCAATCAAACAAAAATTAGATTTGTCTCAAAATGAAAACTAAGCAATTTGTAAGAACAATAAGGTGGAGATAAATAAATAAATGAATGAAAGAGTTAGAGCATGGATAAGGAAGATATAAATTTAATTTTTTATTATTCAATGAATATGAAATGATTGGACAATTTGCTGAAACCGCAAAGAAAACGAAGAAAGTATATTATCTCCTAATAAAACATTATCTTTTGATAAGCTTAGACAGCAATAATCTGATTTTTGTGTCAAATTTTATGGCAGGAAAAATATTCTTGTTCTAATTTTGAGTTGTTTATACTGACTTATCGTTATAAAAATAAATATAACATCACAGTTTCCAACTATCATTTCCATAATTTCACAAATTAGAGAGAATTTTTCTTACACTTGCATTTAAAATTGTTTTCATATGGGTAGTTTTCAATTATTATTATTCCACTAAATTTATTTAAAAAATTATGTTGATTTTGAATGGATGTGTAATTACTCCTTTTGAACATGAAAGCCCTTAAAACATGTATTTCTAAATAAAATGTTAATTGACTGTAAACGATAATCTTTGACTGGTCATGAATTTATCTAAATAAGTATTATATCTAACAATTATTTATTCAAATGAACAAATGATTATGTATCAGAATTACGTTTTCAATAATTATTTAGCTTCCAAATGCTTTAAATATTAAGCGTCTGGAAATGAATTGAAATTCTTTTACTTTTTTCATATAACATGTATAGTAGGGCGGAGCGTAAAAAACTTTTTTTCGAAATTCTTTTCTCCTAGCGTGGAAAAGTTGTGTAATGGTATCACTAACATACTCACAAAATTTCAAAACAATCAATAAATATCTTCCGGTTCCACTTTTGGGTCGAAATATGCAATTTTAGTCAAAAATTTTGTGATTTTTCACATTTCAGTAATATTTTTAATTTACAACTTTTTCTTCGCCCTAGGGCGGAAAATCTGAGAGTACATAAGGAACACAAGTCCAAAATATTAGAATAATTAAAAAATATCTTCCGGTTCCCCTTTAGGTTCTAAATATGGGAAATTTGTCAAAAATGACACAAATTTTCCCATTTTAGTCATTTTTTTATTTTTCGATTTTCTATTCCCGCTGGCATGGAAATGTTCGAAGAATATACAAGAAACGTAAATAGAAAACTTTAGAATAATAAATAAATATCTTCCGGTTTCACTTTCGGGGTTTAAAAATGTCAAAGTAGCCAAAAAGTATGTAAATTTTCATATCTCAGGGATTTTTTTTCTTATCAATTTTCTTTTCTCGCTGTAGTGGAAAATTCGGAAAATCATATGAGAAACATATCAGAAGAGGCTATTGGTGACACTTGCCCTGTGAAATCGCAGCCAGGTTCTTCTATAAGTGTCAAATATTCTTCAAGCACTCTTTGTTGATGGAGGGTTCCTTCAATATTCCTCTGAATTAAAGTTTGATCTTTTCGATGGTCAAATTACAATCTTTTCAAGGTATTGGTGGATATGAAACTCTAATCTTGGACTTGGCATTTCTTGCGATATTTATTTCTTTCTCTTCTTGTGTTATGCCTGTCTATAACATTGGAAATTTCGTCATGTGTCATAACTCCTAAGTCTTCAAAAAGTGCGCCTGTTACTGATATGCAACTCGGTCGGACACTCACATTGTGTCTCAAATTCTGGCTAGGGCAGGACAACGGGTTGTTCGTGATATACTTATAGCATTTATGTTCGATTGCAATGACACTAAAGGTTTATCACTAAGATCGTGATATAGTTGTTCATCAACAAGTCTAAAAGATTTAAATAACTCTAAGTCTTCGATGAACCAGTAGTGATTGTTTTTTCCCTTATGTTCCAATGTCCGAAACTTTTATATTATGTTTTGAGCCTGCTCGTTCATTTATTAAGTTTTCGTATTGTGGGCCGTGTTTCCGAGTGTATCAATTGGGTCTATCGACAATTTCCTTGAAGTTCTTTGATCCTCAAGAAACTGTCTTCCAATTCTGGAATTTTTATATCACGTGGGCATTTACATCCTTCTAGAGATGTACACGTATAAGAAAATTTTTTAAACAGACTTTTTTTCCCCTTTCCAATGGGAAATGTTTTCAATTTTGATTTCGTCTGTTCTTTAGCGTCAAACTTCTTTATACTCTTGTATTTATTGTTATATGAATCATCATTTGGACTATTCTTTGCCTAGAAAATTTGGAACTGAGGCAGCCTGCCAAATTGCTTCAACCATTTCAGCCCATAATTGGCTATCTTTCGAAAGGTGGGTCCGATTTTTAATTACATTTCGATTCAGTTCTCACCATCAAAAAAAAAAAAAAATTATATCTTCATAAGTTGGTAGAACTCCAGTTTTTAATTCTGTAGGATCCCCAAAAATGTGATGAGATAAATCCCGTGTACTGCGCCTTAATTCTTATATTTCTGTGTAACATTTTCCATGCACACTATTAGTTTAACACAATAGTAAAAAATAAAAGTTTGTAAGCATTTTCAGATGTATTATTTTTCAATAATATGTAGAAGCTAAAATCGAATATCCTCATTACGAACCTATCATGAGCAGACCATTAAACAAACGGTAACACTGCAGTAAATGAACAGAAAACTGTTCTTATTAGAGTAATTTCCCTCAGATTGCTTTAAATTCGATTGTTCTATGATTTTTGTATACATTAATACCGTGTATTTGCCAGTTTAAGTAATAAAAATAAAATCAAATGATATTTTTTAATTACTTTAAATTTTTACACTTATGTTTGTCATATGATTTTCCGAATTTTCAACTTCAGCGAGAAGAGAAAATTGGTAAGACAAAAATCCCCGAGAAGAGAAAATTTACATAATTTTTGGCGACTTTGACATTTTTAGATTCCTAAAGGGAAACCGGTAGATATTTATTGATTAATCTAAAGTTTTTCCCCTATGTTTCTATTATATTTTTCCAACCTTTCCATGCAAGCGGGAATAGAAAATCTAAAAAAAAAAAAAAAAAAAAAAAAAAAAAAAAAAAAAAAAAAAAAAAAAATCACTAAAATGTGAAAAATTGCATCATTTTCTATAAATTTCCCATATTTAAACTCCAAAGTGGAACCGGAAGATATTTTTTATTTACTTTAATATTTTGGAATTATGTTCTTTATGTACTCTATGAACATTTCCGGAAAAAATCGGAAATTAAAAATATTTCTGAAATGTAAAAATTTACAACATTTTTGGCAAAAATTACATATTTCGACCCAAAAATGGAACCGGAAGATATTTATTGATTGTTGTGAAATTTTGTGAGTATGTTAATGATACCACTACACAACCTTTCCACGCTAGGGAGAAAAGAATTTCGAAAAAGTTTTTTACGCTCCGCCCTAATGTATAGTTCTTAACTGTAATATGCATTTATGTGATTTTTTAACATTAAGGGCGCCCGGGACATATTTAAAAAAACATTTTTTGCGCTAAAATTTTGAAATTTTTTATGATGGTTAACTATCTTAATTTATAAAGAAAATCATATAATAAAAAGTCACATAATTTTTTTATTTAAAATTTATTAAAAAAGGAGGATTTAAAATCGTTAAAACTCGGAATAGTAATTGTAGAATTTCAATTTTTTTCTTCTAAATAAACAGAAATATATAACCTTTAATCTTGATTCAACCTTTTTAAAAAATTAATTTATATGATGAAACATAAAAAAAATCATACTGTCAAAAGAAAAAATATATTTTTTTAATTTGTTGAACTAAAGTAAAACAATTGAAAAAAGAAGTGTCCTAAGTTTGAACGATTTTTCTCTGACAGTTCTTGACTTATAACAATTTAAATAAGTGAAATGGCAAAAACGAATTTTCCCAAAAAGTCATTCCCATAACAATTGCTCATAAACTAGATTTTGTAAAAAAAAATAAATAAATAAAAATAAATAAATAAATAAATAAAAATAAGGGAAAAAAATAATATTTCTTGCTAAAATTAAGATAGGATCAGCACTGAAACGTCATTTTAAACAAAAAAAAAAAGACAAAAAGACAAAAAGACAAAAAGGAGGAAAAAGAGAAAAAGAAAAAAAATAAAAAAAAGAGAAAAACAAAAGAAAATTTTTAATTCAATATTTTTTTTTAATTTGAAGATATTTGTGTTCCGGACTCTCTTAATGATAACACATACTAAATAATTTAATACTTTAGAACATATTTAATTAAAAAAATATATTAATTCAATTCATTTTAAATCCTCATGTGTAAAATCACAAATTTCAGAAAATACTACATGTACTATAGCATTAACATTGTTCTGACCTTTATAAACAAAACAAGCTTTTCTTTTATGATCCATCTTTATTAAGTACCATGCCTATCTATCCATCATTATTAAGTAAGTACCTTCCTTTTGTTATCGAAAACATTGTCTGTGAGATGAAACCACACATTTTTTTTTTCTTTTTTGGTCATTTCTGACAGTTGATAAATAGATGTAGTTGAGTGTTTCTTTTCTGAAAATAAGATATTTCATCTGCGTAACCAATGCTAATACCAGAAATGGTGTGGTAAAACGAAAATTAAAAGCTTTGAAAATGTTTTCGCATATTATTCTCTTTTAATATTTGTCTAATTATTCAGAATATCATAAAAACTTTGTAAATTTGAATTTGTTGAAGGCGCGTTAAGGGGGGGGGGGATGCTTTTGAACTAAATATGTTATTTAATATCTTTAAATGATGACTTACCCCTTAAAATGTAAATTTTATTTCGTGAATTTTTATTCACATTGTTAATAATGCGTATAAGCAACATAGTAACAAAATATACACACCATGGTTCAAACCTGAGTTTTTGGTTCAGCACCCCTACGTTCTTCTTTCTCAGCCAACAACACACTTAGCCAGGGACATTTCTTTTTAAACTTTCACTATTGGTTTTACACCTTGTTAGCAATACGAATAAAAATTAAAGTTTAGATTTCTCGGACGTAAGTCATCGTTTAAAAAATATTAAATATATATTATCAATTCTGGATTAATGTGGATTCATATTTGAAACAGGCTTATGATTCCTGAAGTTATTCCATTTTGTGCTGTTTTTGCAGCTTCACCAACATTTAAGAGTGAAATGTCCCAGGCTAGATGTGTCGTTGCAGGTGGTTGAGATGGAAGAACGTTGGTGGACTGTGCCAAAGATCCAGATTCGAATACTGGCCTGGATACTTTTTTTCTTCTTTCACTTTATGCCGTATTAGAAATGTGAATAAAAATTCATGTAATTAATTTTATGTCCATAAGTTTGTAATTGATATTTTTGTCTAAGGCCCGAATAATTTCCAAAAGAAAACTAGCATATCGAAAACATTACAGCAGGAGGATCACAAACCAGTAAAGAAATTTCACAGTTATGTGATAGCTGTAGACATTTTAATGTACATTTTGACTACTTTATCCTCTCGTTAAATGGTTGGTAGCAATGTGGCCATATTTTGCAGATGAAGGCTAACTCCGTGTATCAAGTGGAACTGTACGCCATACTTAACGCATTAGAATGGGTTGAAGCAAACCCAGACGTAAGTATTCTCACCTTCAGCGACAGTCTCTCCGGTCTGCAGGCTATAGATCCACACAGATTCTCTTGAACTACAAATTAAGTTAAAACTGCAATCACTCCTTCACGTACCTCGCTGTGTCATGTCTCTGCTCATAAAGACACATATGGCAACGAGCTGGCTGATGACCTAGCAAAACAATCTACACAAAAAGCTACCGTAGACACACACCTCCCACTACCCCAATCATACGTCCAGAGGATTCTGAAATCCAGGATTTTAACGTCATGCCAGGAGTACTGGGTACATCAACAAAAGGCAGGCACCCATACGAACACAGTTTCAAAGTTTCACATTTTCCCTTCAACTTTATAACCTCGCGCCGTACACAGCCAACTTTCTTACGGGCTATGGCCCTTTTATTTCCTACCTAGACAAATTTAAGTGCACCTTTACCAACCTATGCGAGTGCGGTGGGCACAGCAAGCCATACCTTCTTCCACTGTGATCTCACGTGACGCTGGCATTTATAATGCCCGGTACTGCCACCAGAATGCTGTCTCCATAATATATATTTACACGCACCCTCCTACTAAACAAATTAAAATACATCCATAAAAACCTTGTGCAAATTTGAATTCTGACTACGTAGCTTCAACATACAACAGTTTTTGCTGCTCCTTGTAGCGAGGTGCTTTTGTAGCACATTCATTCGCCCATTGTCGCGCAGGCATCTGTTCTCAGACGAATGAATCCTTTTTTTGTTATTTTCTCCACTTACTATATTATTTTATCTGACCTCTGTCGTGCTAGTTTCATTACACCTGGCAGGCGCGGTTCTCATACGGGATTTTTTATATATACTGCCCACTGCCGTGACTCTGACGGCTTCAACTCTGGCTGAATTCTGTAACTTTTTAAGATCTTTATAAAGGCGAACAAGAAGGACATTAAACTCTACAGACTTTATTTTCTTGTCTAAGCGGTCCTTCTTACACAATGAAATACATATATAAAGACGTGAGTTTAAAAAATTGCCTTATCAAAATTTAATTAATCGTGTTATCTCCTTCAACCTGTTGATAAATATGCATCGGAAAACACAACAATGTGCAAAAAACTAATTTATCCTATACTTCTACATTTGTTAAACGGTTTAAAATGAAATCCAATAAACTTTGATCAAAAGAGTTCTAAAACTCACTACCTCATATGTTTGACTGATATGGAACAGAGGTTCACTCATTCATTGCCAATTTATTTTAATTATAATTTACATAACCTTCGGGAAAAGTTAATATTGTTGTAAAATAATGGTATAAACCAAAAAATTTTAAAAAGAAAAATATTTTTTTCATTACCTTTTAAAAAAGACTTAATTGCAATTTCCATAATACGATAATCATCAGATGAACAAAAATAAATTTTGAAAGATATTAGTTTACAATTTTGATGATTATTTTTATTATTTTATTAAATTTTTCTGATTACACTAGTTTACAGTACATCTGTTGTCGAAAAAATTTTATCTGTTGCTGACTACATATGATATGCTATTTTCAAAAATATAACTAGAATATTTTAATCAGCTCTAGTTTCTGAGTTTCAGCTATGTAGGAATTAAACAGAAAAAACATGTATTTACTAAGAAAAACTTTACTAAAAAAATTAATTATTCATTGAGTTCTAAAAAACTTCGTTTTAAAGCTCTTCTAAGATGTGTAGACTTTAGAAAATGACATATCAGAGACTAACAATAGTCAGACATCATATTCGTATCCCATAATCCCTCATGTATACGTTCTCCCTGCTCTTCGCTCATATTTCCTAAATTTTCCGGAAACATCTCCAGGTGACTATGGAGGAAGTGAATTTTATGCTCATATTGCATCCCATATTTTTTAATTGTAGCAGAAGGTCTTCTAAAAGTTCAATATAATTTTCAAATTTAACGCCGTAATTCTGTATCTCTTTCACGATAAAAACTCATTTCAGTATCTGAGGAAAGAAAATTTTTTCTTTTAGTCTTGATGCTAACAATTCTGAAGCTTTTTAGAAAGATTTAAATCTTTTACAAGATCATCTAACTCATTTTAGGAAAAGCATTTTGGCTCATTTGACATACCTTCAAAATTAGCATCATTTTGTGATGAGTTTCGACCTTCAATGTTTTGTTCTGATGGTTCAGATATATTTTTAGGCTCTGAAGAGTCAGGTGAATGCTGCACTTGACGTTGAACACAACTAGTACTTGGGTACTGCCATTTAGCTCGATTTTTTGTGTTTACGTCCACGCTACAAAAATAACAGTCTTCAAGATGATTTCGTGATTCTCGCCAAATAGTGGGTGTTCCAAATTTAAGGGAACTTTTTTTACCACTTTTCCATAAATATTCCACACACGATTTACAAACACAATTGGGAGCCCAAGACTTCTCATTTTTATCCAAGAGCATTCCAAAATACTCAAAATAGGTATTTTTCACCAACTCTGACTTTCTACAATTGTTAAACACATATTCCACTCATATATAGCAAAAATGATCTTTATTGTTTAAACAACGTCTCCTTGAACTATGCATGAAGCAAAAACTTGAGAAATTAATCTTAACACAGTAAAATAGGCCTGTTATCGATTAATGTATATGTTTAAAAGATAAAAATTAAAAACAATGTAACTCGAGCTGCTCCAAAAAAATTTCAGTTAGATTTGACAAAAACAAGTCATAATTGAATATTATCAACCACAGAATTCGCGGCAACAGACAAAAAGTTTAATTTTGTAAACTATTGTTATTATCGTATATCAGAATTTCATACAATTTTTCCGCCTTGTATGAGAGTTGCATTTCTTTCTAGCCTACAGTACCTCGTATGAAAATATATTAACATGAAACAATTTAATGTTATAACAAAAATTGACTGTTTTAAACATACATAGCCAGAAAAATATCTCAAATGTCTAAACTGGATACCATACAATCAGGAAAACTAATACATCCTCAAATGAGGATGACGGAAAGTAACGGATTAATAAGCCTCACAAAAAAAAAAAAAAAAAAAAAAAAATTAATATCTAACACAGTACAAGGATGAGGAATTTTTTTTTTTTTTCAGACTAGGTGCTTTATTTGAAACTAAAAACGATTAATCTTTCTCTTATCTTATGGTTCAAAATATAAAAACGCAGTAATTTTTATTACCAATATACATATTTCCATATGATTATAGGCATGAAATATTATTTGACATTATTTTGTGTACCAGCTAAATATGTCGTAGCAGAAAATTTTCTTTCAAGGAATATTTTCGAATTTTGCTATTAACGAAACAGACTGATATCTTTCCTTAAAATGTTTATTCGTAAGAATCAAAATGCTGTTATTTGCCATATGAGTTCAGTGATTAGAATGTTTTTAAGCATAAACTATTAAGTTACGTAAAAAGATTTTTTGACAAAAATTCTAATACATTAGAAGTGGCATAAAGGAAGTAACTGGAGAAACTTTTAGATCACATTAGTCTTTAATTGGTTAAAGATAAATTGTCAGAGATGCACGTAAAAGAGAAATAACATTTAAAGGAACTAAGAGTAATAAAAGCTACGAACTTATCAAGGAATCGATAAACGTTTTCTTAATGAATCTCGTGCAACAAGCCTATAAAAAAGCAGATTCTATTTTATAAATTTCTTATTGATATTGTGGAGGAAGATCATAAAGTGCTTCAATCATGTTTCATATGATCTTTATATTATTCGGGTTTATAGGTAGACTTGTTATACAAAGACCCAAACATGTGTACGGAAAACAGTGAAATTTCTTGAAGTAAAATATTGGGTTGTCTTTCTGTGCACGCAAGTGATTCTCTCTGTTTCTATGAGACTTATATAAATTAACATAACTGAAATGAAATTTTATATGGTTATCTTTCATGAAATCTTTTACCAAAAAAAAAATATATACCAAATCTTTCTTCATATGAGAAGAAATTCATGCAGTGCGTTTGTGTGAATTGCTTATATACACGATATCAGTCATAATTGTCCAGTAGTTAAAGTATGTATTATTAAATAATAATAATATTTCCAGTTTTAAGAGCAAAGGATAGAAGAATAGAGCTGTTTGCTCTCATGTTCATCGTACATAATTGATAATCTTATCTTTCGATTTCAATTTATTTGAAAAAATTACTAAGTGTGTTACGTGTATTAGTGTTATTATTTGGAAATAATAGATCAATATTCACTTACATTAACTGCTTTTATTCATACACGAATTTATCGAATACTTTATGGAAAAGTTAACGCCTCCACGCAAATATTTCACCTTGGTAATAAATGGGAGAATTCGGTAACCTTTGAACATTGTTTTTTATTTGATTATTTTGCAATATTTTTCTGGTATTTTGTTAAATGGTTTTATAAGGAACAATAATTTAATCAAGAAAAATTCAAGCATTGCGTTAAAAAAAAAAAAAAAAAAAAAAAAAAAAAAAAAAAAAAAACTACGAAAAAATTAACGCTGCATTTCGACAATAAATTTGCAACGATTTTTTCATATTTTCTTATAAGTGTTTTTAATTACTGGGACAAAAAGATTTTCTGAAAAGCAATTAATTGAAGAAAAAATAAATAGATTGTTATGTCATATTCCAAAATGCAGTAAAAATATCGGGTTCATATGAAAACGTGAAGTTTTAGCATTTTGATCATAGTAATGTATTGTAAAAGACACAAATTGAGAAGTATGAATTTATAAGTGGCAACTCTGAATCGTTTAAAAAAAGGTAATGGTTGCAGTACCACTTTATATTTTTAATAATAAAATCTTTACGAAACGGATGTGTAAAATCATTTTAGCAATAAACAGAAAAATGTTGTCATTTTTTGAAAAAATAAGAATGACGAATTCTGTTAAAGAAAAATATATACATTTTGAAGTCCAGAAAGGTAGAAAAATATTATTTTAAGAATCATATTGTACGTGATGAGCAATAACTAGAATTCTTTGTCTTTAATATCTATCTTTACTTTTAAAATAAAATTTTACTTTCTGAACAAGCCATTATGGGTTGACGTATCTATCGTATCTATCGCAATTATCGTATAATTTTAGACGTTTCCTCGCACTACAATTTATAATTATAACATCATAGCCACCAACTTTCAACTAATTTTCGTAATACCTGGGTTAGTTTGATCCAGGATAACCTCATTTTGAACCAGAAAATTTATTTCATGAACCTTTATTTATTTAATTTCAGGTTTCTAAGTGGAACATATTTGAGGACCCCAGAAGCCAAGGGGTACAAGTGACAAAATTTAGATTTCGAGTAAATTGAGTTCAAAGTTAAACATTAATTGTAATTCAATGAATTGAGATATGAAACTTTTGCTTATTTCTTAATGATTTTTGAACTCTTATTTCAATAACTGCTTTAAAAAAAGTGGAATACAATTTTTCTTTTTATTTATAACTAAGCAATGTTTATCATCATTCGGCACTTGTACCCTTTGGCTTCCAAGCAGTAATGAAAAGTGCTTGAAAGCTAAAGGGTACAAGTGCCGAATGAGCACAAGAAATGAAAAATTATGGAACAAAAGATGCATTTATGAAAAAAATTAAGAACCATGTTGAAACATAAATAATAGGACAAAGTTTTGTTTTAATATGAATTCTAAAAAAGGAAAAAATATGAAATAAAAAATGAATTTACGAAAAAAAATAGGAACGATATTGATATAAATAAATAAAAGGAAAAATTTTTGTTCTAATATAAGTTTTAAAATTTTATTATAAAATCTAAAACATTGAAATTTTAAATTTTTAACACTTTCCAACAATTGAAACGTGAATATGATTTTAGTTTGTCTGTCCGTCTGTCCGCGCTTTAACTCTCGTAAATGAATTCGGATTAGCCTGAAATTTTTGGGAATTATTCACTTTTACCTCAAAGCGAACCTGTTGCAAATAAAGTTTCTAACACGATTAGTTTATTTACAGGGACAATCAAAAGTTTTCCGTTACATTACGGGTTATGGGAATAATCGTTTCAAATGAATTTTAAAGATGTTACACCTTGTCACATATTAAAGTTAATATGCACTTACAAATTGCATTAAAATAAACATTCTGTAAAATATGAGGTGAAAAGAATATATATTTTTTATTTACAGGTCTACACAAAAGACTTACTATACCTAATGATAAAGAGGGAATTTTTTACAACATATTTTAATTATATTACAATTTTCATGTATAATAAAATTGATATGCATCGCTGAGGCTTAATATAAGTTATTTCGCACATAATACAAAGTACACAGTATTTACAGGGACACAAAAAAGATTTCAAATAGTATATTCCATCCGAAGTAGTGTATATTATCGATAATTATTGATGGATGGACGAAATGCCTTTTTAATTATGATTTGCTCTTTTAAGTTTCACTAAATTTATACATATTGATATGTATGCTATGGTTCATATACAGGGCTATACATTCAGTAATTTTTCAGTAACAGGGATTTTGTAAAGGTTACTGAATATAAGCGTAATTTATTTAAAGATTGCTGTTAAACAAGTCATATATCAAGTCATTTCTATGCTGAACTGCATTCAGTTTACTAAGAAATGCTTGTAAAATATAGATAAAATGATATACAGGGTCACGCACAAAATTTCATATATGATCATCTATGGATGATAATTTCTAGAAATGCGATTTCAGTAGTTTTAAGAGTGTTTTAGTTTGAACTAAATTTTAGCTAAATACTGGCGTATAATAAAGATTCAAGGTAAATTACAGGATAAACAAAAGTATACAAGTATGTTTCCATCTTTTAGTATAAACTGCTGAAAGAGAAAGTTCAAACTGTAATTCGTTTTCTTGCTAAACTGAATTTCCCCATTATGCATAGTATATATGAACCGACAAATATAACATAGGGCTGTTCAAAATTATTAGAATACATATTTGGCAATGGACAGTAACACTATTACCTTGAATAACAAATATTTTTAAAGATTTCAGAGAGTGTTGGAAAGTGTTTCATAATCTACGCTTAACGCATGATTTTCTTATATGTTGACAGTTAAAATGCATTTATTTAATGTATAAAAAAGCAAATGGCCTTGTATGTCGTTGGTCGCGCTTCTGCTTTAGACGTTAACGGATACATCTGTACTTATACCCTTTGGCCTCCATGCGTTTCACAGTTTTGGGAAAGAGGTTAAGTAACTGACCCCTAAAACGCAGTATATAATTAAAAAATCACCCATAACTTCTTACCTACAAATAAATAGACTTATTTCCAGATAGTCAGTGCACTTAACTCATTTTTTTCAATTTTGTCACTTATACCCCTTGGCTTCTGGGCTCCTCATTTAATTTCATTTCTTTCAAGACATTCTGGTTTGAAATTCGTTATATCAGGGTCAAATTAACGCACGTGTTACGGACGATTAATATCAGGTTGGCACCTACGTAACATTTTCTTGCAATGATTAAAAGAATTAATCCTTTGTGTACTGCATAGTCGCTGCTGCGGCGACATCATCTTTCCTTGCAATTTTTTTCTTTTTGTACTAGTAACAAAATAAAATAAATTTGCCTCATTTAATTTGAATATTTTTGAAATTGTGTACTTGAAGGAAACTCCTTTTTAAAAAGGGGTGCCAACTGAATAAAATGTGTATTATTCTGCAATTGCGACTTCAAATGTGTACTTTTCTGTAGATGTTGCTTAAAGACTGAATAGTAAAAGTGGAATTCTTCAGCGGTTGCAATGACATTATTTTATATATTATAAAAGTGTGTGTTAGGTAGATTTCGTATGAAATACTACCTACTGCAGTCGCTCCTATGTTGGATTTTCAGAAATTTTTTGCATATCTACGCCGATCATGACCCCTAGACCCCAAAACTAGCATCAGTAAAAAAGTTTATATGTATATATATATATATATATATCACTTTTTTATGGACACGATAATTTCTATAATTCTGCTCAAATCTCCCCCAAACTGATACATAAAATCAAAGGGTATAAAATCTCGGTCAAGTTCGTTAATGGGCAAAATCGAAATAAGGGGGGCGGGAAATAGGGGTGGTTTTGAGATAACAGAAAAACCCCCATAACTTCTTAGTTATAATTGATATCAAATCAGTTTAAAATTTATATTACTTTAAAAAAATAGGCCAAAAGTTTATGCATGACAGATTTTTCATAAAATAAAAAATGGGCTCAAGGGGCGAAAAAAATAGGGTTTTTGGGAGAAAAAATTCATAGCTTCGTCAATTCTCACGATATCTAATCCATCTAAATTTTTTATAAATTTTCTCAAAATTATTTAAAACTTTTGTACTTACAAGGTTTTGATAGGAACAACTCTTACCGATAAAAAATTTAAGAACGAAAACAAAAAGGTGGGGAAGAGGGTGAAGAAAAAAAATCCATAACTTTGTCATTTCTTAAACTATCAAATTCGATGAAATTTATTTTACATCTCCTCAATAATATCTACAACTTTTATATGGACAAGTTTTTTTATAGGACCAATTCTTATAGTAAAAATAGACGAAAATAGGAGTTTAAGGGAAAAAAACTCAAATCCAAACTGCCTATATTCTGCCTTATTTTTAAATTCATTTTTCATTTTAAGCGCATCCAAATGGCAGGTCCTGTTATTTAGGAACCACATAATGTGACGTATTGGCGAGTATGTTTGATAAAGGCAGAATATATATATAAAAAGGGTTGCCAAAATGGGTATTTTGAACAGAATTTGCCGTAGAGATCGTGAATGAAAAATTCAAAAAGCAAATTGCCTTTTTTCTGATTTATTTTTAAATCCATTTTTGCTCTGAAATGCATCCAAATGAAAGGTTCTCTTATATAGGAACAGTATAATGTGCTTATTGGTCAGTTTTTTGATAAAAGCAGAACATATTTTAAAAAATACCCTGGCAAAATGGGCATTTCGTACAAAATTTCTTGAAGCGATCGTGATTGAAGTGTTGAGGATGTATTCGAATAAAACATTGCTTAATTTATGACTCATTTTTAAATTTAATTTTGCTCTCAAACGCATCCAACAAAACGCATAGGTTTTCTTATTTAGGATTTGTATAATGTGCCGTATTAATCAGTATTTTGATAAGCGCTGAATATCTTTCAAAAAAAGATGTCAAAGAGGGCATTTCGTACAAAATTTTCCGAAGCGATCGTGATGGAAGAATTGAGTATTTGTTCAAATAAAAAATTGCTTATTTTATTACCCTTTTTTGAAGTTAATATTGCTCTAAAACGCACTTAATTGACAGTTTTTTCTTATTTAGAAAGCATATAATGTATCGTTTTTGTCGATTTTTTATAAAGTCGAAATAGGCATTTGATCTGAATTTCTCTTAAGATGATTCTGATAAAACAAGTTCTTACAGAAAACTGAAATGAAAATTTTTTTCAAACAAATGTTGTTAAACTAGGTTTATCTCTAATCATATTTAATTTTTGTTGTTGAAATGAGCACTCTTCGAAATCCACCTCCACCTGTATGCCAAGCCGAGAGGGATTTTTATAAATTTTAAAACTGAAATATGCTTTATAGTATCGATATTTAAATGCATTTTTTCCTTCGGGGACAACACTAAATTGTAAAAATGTAGAATTCTTGTTTTCTTGTAATAGTTTGTCCGTGTCTTCAAACCAAAACAAGTTTTTATAATATTTTTTACACGATTCTGGTGAAGTGTCTGTTTTGAAATATATAATTTATATTTCCTATTTTTTAAAGTTGAAACCGACATTTCATTTTGTTTTGCTCAAAAATAAAATTATTGCTCATAAAAATTGCTAATAAATATTGCTCATAAATATATAACAATGACCTATGTTTTTCAAAAAAATATTTTACTGATTGGTACCATAAAATGGGGTGAATAGAAAAGAAATTCCCAGTTTTTCAAATAAATTCATTATAAATATATGTGATGATATTTTTAGTTGCCATTTTTTATTGATATTTTTAGTTGATATTTTTTGCCATTTTTATTAAGAAGGAAATAACACTAAGAGTTGGAAAATTCAGTTTTGCCTTGTTCACATCACTACTGGGGTATAAAAAAATTGTAAGTGGATCCTCAAAAACCTTATTTTTTCAACGTCTTCAAAACTTTGTGTGTAACTGCAGTATTTTTCATATTCTAAACCTAAGAGTAGGGATTTTTAATTAATAATAGACCTGAAAACGACATGCTGTATTAAATTCTACTTATTTCTAAACTACATAATGAAAAAGTGAAAAATGGCTTGTAACATCAGAGGTTTAAGATTTGCGGGGTAAATCACAACACGTTTTCTCTCATGGTTTATTTTTCTATATAGTAATAGTTTCATGTAATATCTGAAAACATATGTATGAATATGTATTTTTAAAATATATTGTTTGTTCTAATCACGTAAAGAGTTTAAAGATGCCAAGAAATTACTTAGTTAAAGAAAAAAATCAACGCCCAATCCAACAAACATGGAACACAATATAAAAGAATTTAGAAATGCCAAATTACTAAGAAAAAGTGTACAGAATTATTCTCTAACATCCACAACATTACACAAACATCTCAAAGTGGAAAAACAATTAAAAAAGAGAGGGATGCAAACAGTACTAAGGGCTGGGGATGAGGGCGTACTAAGTAGATCGTACTAATATATACAGTGATTGGGGCTACTCAATAGATCCACTTACCCAATGACTACTAGTAAAGGATAACACAGAACAGGGCTGAATTTGTATTAAATTTTAACTTCTGCAATTTGACTGCAATTTCTTAGAATAAATTTTATTTTTTCTTGAGTTCAAAGTTGTTTTCTAATTTTTAAAAAAGCATATCTTTACTTGTATATAAAATAAAGGCTTATATATATATATATATATATATATATGTATATATATATATATAATACATTTATTACTGTTTTATACATTTATACTGTTATTACTGTTATATACATTTATTACTGTTTATATATATATATATATATATATATATATATATATAAACAGAAATAAATGTTACGTTTTTGCTTAAAAAGTAAAGAACAGAACCAGACCGAAGTTTCTAGTAAAAAAATAAAAGAATTAAAAAAATCAGTTGTTGTTTTTTTAACGTTACCCCATTTTACGGTAATTAATTTATTATTTCACAAGCCTCTACTAATCTGGAAAATATGATAGAAAAGCTAGAATCTAACAGCTTGAAAATAGAATGTTAGAGTAAGCAATCAGTGCTTTCAGGATGTAAAATCTTATCTAACTAATTATTAAATGGCTTGTGGGCATGTCTACTTAATGTACTTGTCACAGTTATTTTTCTCTGGAAAATGGTGTGAATAAATAAAGTTTTATAAAAACAGAATATTACAAAAATATATTAACTTCACGTTAGCGAGGGATTTTACGATTCGTGTATTATTTTTAAGAAACCATTTATAATAAATCCACTTTTCAGGTATCCCACTTAAAATTTTGACAAACATCTGAAAATTCCCTCTTACATTTTTCTCTAGCGCAAATCAAGAGAGAAAGGCATTCACAGTCATTGAAAAAATTTAAATTGTCTAACACATAAACATTATTATCTTCTTTTTCTAGTGAGATTTATTAGTTAATCATAGACTAGTGTAGATTGCATTTGGAATAGTATAAAACTAGATCTACTTATTTTCTGTAGAAAACAATTTTACTCTGAATGTGATTAATACTGTAATGGCAACAATAAAAAAGGGTAAGGCTTTTAAAATAGTTTTTGAAATGAAAAACATTCTGTTCTAAAAAGATTATAAGATAAGCAAATGCTGCAAAAAAATATGGAATTTGAAGATAGCGCCAGTTTTCAAAACCGAATTATTAAAAAAAATAAAGCGTAGACTATACCATAAACATTAAGTAAACTGATTGACTTTTCGTATCGCTTCATTCCGACAAGCTAAATTATTTTCTTAGAGTTATTGTCCAAAGAATAGAAAAAATATAGAATAGTCAGCAGTTGGAAGTCGGTTTTTTTTCATTTGAAGCATGAGGAAAACAGATGATTCGGATGGATCGGAACAGAACATAAACTTCAATGGAAATCCCTTTAGGGAGAGGAGTAAAACCTATTCTCGCTGATATACTCCCTGCTTTACGGCTTTAGAAAAATGTTAGCCTACACCTTTGGGATTCGCATAAGTGAAAAACCAACCGTAAGGTTAAAAAATCTTTAATGCTGAAGCTTGGATACGAATGCACTGCCTCAGGTGAACTTAGACGAATCAATAATTTTGAAAAAGCTCTGTACTATATTATTGTCGCAGGAGTTAATATTTTTGATAAGACACAACACTACATTTCACACGGCTTATTACGCGGAACATAACAATGAACAAATATACAAAAAATATTACCGTCATAAAATTGAATAATACTTTAAAAATCGCTTTCTTTTTGCATATTTATGTAACTCTTAAGTATTTTTCATATAAGTTCTTTATTGTGTGACAAATTGATCCTTTTTATGAACAATGAATTTTATTTGTTTTACTAGTCTAAATGCCCGTCCTAGGACGGTGGATAAAAATTGTGTTTTTCATTTAAAATTTAAAAAATGAATGATAAATAATTAACAAAATGGAAGCGTTTAGATGAACAAAGTTCGACAAGTTTATGTTCTAATAAACACACTATTAGCATTAATACTTCAGGTTAAAGCAGGCATTACAGCTAATGTAACATAACAAAATTAAGATTTTTTAATAAAACAAAAATGTAACAAATATGCGAAATACTGCATAATTTAAAATTCTGCTGCAACTATTGAAATAATACTAATTATAGTAATTATTTATAACACTTTCAAATTGTATTTTAATCGTCTATCATCCCCGCTCAAAAAATGTATATTGTATAATAATAAATAAGATAAATTTTAAAGAAATAAAATAGTCGCAGTGTGTTTTAAATCCGTCAATAAAACTTTTAAGGAAACGACTAAAGCTGTTTTTATTCCAGGATAAATTTTATAAAAGCTTTCTAGTTCTTCGTAACCTTAATTTTTTTATGTATCTAAGTAGATTTTAAAATATTGCAATACAAAGAAGAATCAAACCTAGTTAATGCCCTTTTTTAATAGCTGTACAACACTTTTGTACTAAATGCTTTAACACTAGAACGCCCGGAAATTTTACTCAAGTTTGATAATAATATTTCTCACCAGAAGTTTTACTCAAAATTATTTCGTTGATTTATTTAAGGTAAATCGGCGTGGATCTAACATAAATTATTTCAAGAAAAAATTTCTGGTTCAAATCGAAATTTAGTTATATGGTTGGAGTCGAATCGACTCCTTCCGGGCGTTCTAATGTTAATGTATCGAAGGAAAATAACCGTTTATCCTTTCTTTCACAAATGACGATAACTTTGTCTGTGAACTGATTGTCTGCGAGGTACCGTAATTACAGCCTAAGGGAAGGCATTGTTAAAATTTTTCTTCATGCCTATTGGTGTCTTTATTCTGTATAACCGCAGCTGAAAGGCTGACGTCACATGAATAAACAGATGTAGGATAGGTTTAGATGACATCTAGTTCGATGGTTTAAGTGTTTTCAATGAATGACTTACAAAAGGGAATGACTCCCTACTACATATCTTGTTTATACTTTACGCTACAGTTTTTTAGAACTCGATTTCGGACTCCGTGGGCGAATAGTTAAGGCACCTTGCCACAAATGGCTTGCGAGCGTAGGAGGCTTGTTGGGTTTGACTCCCCTAGCTCCATTGCACGCACTCATTGGTGTGGAGATCCCGGCTGTTGTTTCTCTTGTGTTGTAAACTTTCCTTGTGCTATCTCTTCCTTGTATGTTGACGAATTTGCAAAATAATATGGATTGTGTATGTGTAGAAATAAAGCATCATTCGAAGCGAAAACCATTGTAGCTATAAGCCTCAAAGTATTCTCCACTTCAGTGGCCTGTAAATGTAAACTGGATTTCTGAAATATTTTTTTTAACCGCGCAAATAATTGAAATTTTGTTAGTTTCGGATCTTTTATAGAAGATTATGTTGAATAGAAGGAATTTCAGGTAGTAAAAGATTTTATTTAGGCATATAAGTTTTCTCAGATTCATCTCAAAATTAAGCCTAACGTGACTCCGATTTATCGTATAACGTCTTAAGATCGTTGGGTTTGTCCCAGATCTGTTACATTGCATTTTATTATATAGAGATTGACACAAAAGAGCTCGAAAATATTTTCTGTGTTTATTTATTTTACGTATAGATAAATATTGTCGGTATAAAATAATTACTGAAGAAGTAAAATTTGTAAATTCTAAATGACTGCTGATGTAGTGACAGGTTATATCAGTGGTTAAAACCTGTGTTCCATAGACATCTTCTAAGTGCATTTCCGTGGTAGCTTTAACAAAAAGAATTTCATAACAACACTGTTAAACACTTTAGACTTCTTAAACTTGAAACAGGGCAGATTTAGCATTACACAAGACCGATGGTATAGAGCTGTTATTATTTTCTCTTGATTGAAAATTTTCTGTGATTTTTTTTATTACTGAAGAGCTGGTTGACGACGGGAGTTCAGGCACACTTAGTTTGATTAATTACTAATATTAATGCTAGAAAGTCCATACGTACGTCTATTTTAAAATCTGTCAAATTGGACAAACTAATATTGGCTTATGAATTAATTGATTATTTGCATAATGATTGATTGTAAATAAATCTTAATTGATTTATTTACATTATGTTTGAGGCAAAACTATTTCAAAATCCGTAACAATATGTAATATCCAAAGGTAATATCTGAAAAAAATGATCCAAATATAGCACTGTACTTATATGTAGGAATGCTTGGTAGTGCCACATTGGGAATGAATTGCTAATATCAGTTACTGACACAAAGAAAATGAATTTCAACATAAACCAGAAATTAGCAAACATTCATATAAGTGAACTGAAATTACAGATATGTCAAAACATTTCAAATCCTTTTATCTTCTTTCAAAAAGCTACTCTTGAAAATGTAACCTTAAAAAATTTAAAAAATGGAAACACAACTGGTGGAGTATTAATACTAAAATCGTAAGATAATTGCGAACACACTGCATCCTGTTGACTAGACTTGAAAATATTGTTTCAGAACTTTGTCACTAAAGTGTGACTTCTCTTTTACAAGATAAAAGATAATGCGATATTAGTCCATTAATTCCCAAATTATTTTCTTCGTTAAAATATAAATTTTAGATTTTCCACCACATTTAAAAGAAGAAGATTTTTTATGTTAATTTATCCAGGAATTTGTCCCATGAAAGAAAGTTTTTATTTATCTTCTTATTTACCGGTGTGAAAGGCACTTTCTTGTTATTTTTATAAGCGTACCTAAAAAGGGACACTAGGCACTAATGGGTTAGGAAACTATACCGTACTTGGTCCTTTTACCCTATATATATATATATATATATATATATATATATATATATATATATATATACAGGGTGTCCCTAAACAAATGGCATATACGCGAGGGGTTGATAGAACACATCAAGATGAGTAATAGTGAATAGGAAACCAAGTGTCCCAAACGTTTTCAAAAGGAGATAGCCGCCATTAAAGTTTGGGGTCCAAAATTTCAAATACACATAAAAAACGGAAAAATTGGTCGATTGATTTGCGGTTTTCAATAAAATTATTCTTTATGTTGGTATTTTCTTGAAAATAAATTATAAAGATAAATTTCGAAAAATGCAGATAGAGGGCACTTTAGACTCTGAAGTAATAAAAAAATATTTTTTGCCGTGATTTTTTGCATCTCATTAAATTGTTTCGTAAGCTTAGACTTAAACTTAAATTTTGAGCTCAAAATCTGAATAGTTGGAAGCGGTTAAGTAGCACAAACATAACTGTGTTCAGAGGGTTTAAATTTCAAATGACTATAAAAAACGGAAAAATTGGTCAATTGATTAGCGGTTTTCACTAAAACTATTCTTTATGTCGGTATTTTATTGAAAATGAATTATACAGATAAATTTCAAAAAATGCCGATAGAGGGCGCTTTAGATTTTGGATTAACGAAATAATCCATCATAATACTATTTTTTTCCGTTATTTTTTGCATCTCAATAAATGGTTTCGTAGGCTTAGATTTAAACTTAAATTTTGAGCTCAAAATCTGAATAGTTGGGAGTGGTTAAGTAGCACAAATTGAACTGTGTTCAGAGGGTATAAATTTCAAACGAAACGGAAAACTATAAAAAAAAAAAAAAACCGGAAAAATTAATCGATTCGTTTGCGGTTTTTGCTAAAACTACTCTTAAAATCAGTGTTTTCTTGAAAATAAATTTTAAAGATAAATTTCACAAAATGCCGATAGAGGGCGCGTTAAACATTGAAGTAGCGTACAACTATTTTTAACCTTTATTTTTTAAAATCTCATTAAATGCTTTCAAATGCTTAGATTTAAATTTTGAGATCAAATTCTGAGTCGTTGCGAGTGTTTAAATAGCGCAAAAGTGAACTGTGTTCAAGGGAGGGGGGGGGGTTAAATTTCAACTCCTGAACACACTTCAGTTTGCGCTTCTTAACCCCTCGGAACGATTAAGAATTTGAGTTCAAAATTTAAGTTTAAATCTAAGATTTCGAAAACATTTAATAAGCTTTGGAAAGCATTTAATTAGATACAAAAAATAACGGTTAAAATTTGTTGTTGGTTACTCTGAAGTTTAAGGCGCCCTCTAACGGAATTTTTTGAAATTTATCTTTAAAATTCATTTTTAAGAAGATGCTGACTTAAAGGATAGTTTTGTTTTAAACCACAAACGAATCGACCAATTTTTCCGTTTTTTATAATCATTTGAAATTTGAATCCTCTGAACACAGTTCAGTTTGTGCTGCTTAACTACTCCCAACTATTCAGATTTTGAGCTCAAAATTTAAGTTTAAGTCTAAGTTTACGAAAACATTTAATCAGATGCCAAAAATAACGTAAAAAGTAGATGTTCGTTACTCCAAAGTTTAAAGCGCCTACTATCGGCATTTTTTGAAATTTATCTTTATAATTCATTTTCATTAGAATATCGACATAAAGAATAGTTTTGTGAAAACCGCAAATAAATCGACCAATTTTTCCGTTTTTTATAATCATTTGAAATTTAAACCCTCTGATCACAGTTAAGTTTGTGCTACTTAACCGCTCCCAACTATTCAGATTTTGAGCTCAAAATTTAAGTTTAAGTCTAAGCTTACGAAACCATTTAATGAGATGCAAAAAATCACGGCAAAAAAGAGTTTTTTATTACTTCAATGTCTAAAGCGCCCTCTATCGGCATTTCTCGAAATTTATCTTTATAATTTATTTTCAAGAAAATACCAACATAAAGAATAATTTTAGTTAAAACCCCAAATCAATCGACCAATTTTTCCGTGTTTTATGTGTATTTGAAATTTCGGACCCCAGACTTTAATGGCGGCTATCTCCTTTGGAAAACGTTTGGGACCCTTGGTTCCCTATATACTATTACTCGTCTTGATGTGTTCTATCACCCCCTAGCGTATATACCATTTGTTTAGGAACACCCTGTATATATATATACACTATCTACCAAAAAGTATTTGTACACTTTTAGTTTTTGACATTTTGTCAAATATTTAAAAATATACTGGTCGGATTCTTCTGGAACTTCAGAAATATAAAGATTATGTTTCACTTTATATTTATTTACATTCATTTGTTAAGCGGGTAATTAGGGGGCCGGCAAAAAAACAAAGAATAATAGAAATATTTGGGATCGCCCTGTACATGAAAATGCACGAAACGACTTATCGCTTTAGAATACAAATATATGAATACAGTAGAATATGTACACTAATTTTTGTGAGAATAGCATGTATATTTATGGCGATAGAGCGATTTTTTTGAAAAATTCAAAAAATTCTGGTATGTTTTTTGTTTATATCATGCTGGGTTTTTGACCAAATTTAACGCAAATTTTAGAAAAATTGGCAAAATGCAGTAGAAAAAATGTAGCGCAATTGGAATATAAATATATTAAATATTTTATGAAATATGAGTAGTTGTATAAAATAATTTTTATCTGCGCATGCGCGAACTAGAAAAACATTTTTTTTTACATTATTTAATAGTAAATTCTATGGAGTGACTTATAAAAAAAATCCAATCAAATATCGTGAAAATTCAAAAAGATATCATTATTTTAGTGAGATGTTTTTACTCTGCTCTCTAAAAACGGCTGAATCTTAAGGGATTCTCCACAAATTGACATTTTTTAATAACTGACTTTAGAAAAAAACTAGTATTGAATTAATACAATATCTAATACAATATTGCTGCTAATAAGTACTTGACAATTGTGATAGAAAAGAAAAAGAGCTTTATTCACATTCAGGGCCAAAACTAAGAGAGGGTTGGGGGAAAAGGGCATGTGCCCCGGGCGCTAGGATGAAAGTGTCCCAAATGTACATTTTGTTTGGCGATTTTTTCCATGTCTATGTTCAGCATGATATTGTCAAAATCGTCCCATTCAAAGCATTTCTCCTATACCAAAGCATAGAAGAATCTAATGATGATGGCATAAAGATCCCGCATAAAGCAGATTTTTTTTTTCGTTTTGATTCGGTTTCACGATTTTAAGGTATCATTTTTTTTAAACAAAGCAGACTACTTTAATCAATATTACATATTTTAAGTTTTAAAATAAGTCGGCTATTAATAAATTAGAAAATTTTTCTTTGCAAATACTTTTGCAGATGCTTTGCAAAGAAGAAAAGGGAGGGGGGGGGGGAGTTCACCAAAATTCATTGAAATATAAATATATTAAATATTTTCTGAATGTTCTATGTCATGCAATATTTTCAACCAAATATAAAGCCACATTCAGAAAAATTCGCAAAATGTAGTAGAAAGAATAAGGTGCTATTGAAATATAAATATATTAAAAGTTTTCTAAAATATGAGTATTTGTATGAAATATTTTTTAATCAGCGTATGCGTGAACGATAAAATTTATCATTTTACATAATTTAATATTCAACTCTATGGAGCTACCCATAAAAAAATCCGATCGAATTTCATGGAAATTCAGAAAGTTATTGTGGATAGGAGTGAACTGATTTTCAATTGGTCTCTGAAAGCAGTTGAATGACGTCAGATTTTACGCAAATTGCCAAATCTCCATTTTCGTTTTTTAGTGGTGATTTACTTCTTTTCTTAGATAATTACCAGAACGAACCTATTTCAGGATAAAAATAATTATAAAAAATCGAAGCATTTGTGTCAAATCTACCCATTGATACATAATCGATAATGGCTCTTATGCAAATGCCGATATCTGCGATCCTGAAATACGTCAAGTTCTCCACTGTTAAATGTGGTGTCGAAAACAACACTGACATCAATCGCATGCATGATGCCAAGAAGAACAGAGCTGTCTGATTTTGAGAAAGGTGTGATCATCGGGTACCACCGAAATGGCCGATCTTTAATCGACATATCTAGCGAGCTTAATTACCCCAAAACCACTGTGGCTTATGCGATTAGAAAATGGAAGCTGAATGGTGATTGTCAGAATGTGGCCAGAGTAGGCAGACCGACGAAACTGGGAGATAGAGACCGACGGGTTTTGTCTAGAGAAAATCGGAAGAACCGCAACCAACCAATGTTACACATACGCCAAGAATTTCAACAAGCTTCAGGATGTGTTGTTTCCATGAATACCATCCGTAAGGAAGCTCATCTGCTTAATTTTTATGGCCGTGCTGCCACCCATAAGCCTTTAATCACCAAGTCCAACCGCGCAGCTCGGTTAAGTTGGTGCAAAACACGCCAGCAATGGACTGTACAGCAATGGAAACAGGTTCTCTGGAATGATGAATCAAGGTTCACCCTCTACCGTTCTGATGGTAGGGTCTGGGTCTGGCGTCTGCCTGGAGAACGCCTCCTACCAGAATGAATTGTGCCCACAGTTAAATTTGGCGGAGGGGGAATTATGTTCTGGGGTTGTTTTTCCTGGTTCGGACTAGGACCCTTGGTCCCAGTTCATGGTAAGATCAATGCCGATGCCTACTGAAATATACTGGACAACAGTGTACTTCCTACGTTGTGGCAATACTATGGATTGGACCCATGTTATTTCCAGGATGACAACGCAAGCTGCTATGTAGCGAGGTCCAGCATGGATTGGTATGCTGATAATAGAGTGCATCGACTCGAGTGGCCTGCCCAGAGCCCAGACCTGAACCCAATAGAGAACCTCTGGGACGAGTTGGATCGTCGAATTAAGGCGGGTGACACACGCCCAAAATCAGTTAAAGAGCTTACCTACCTTGTGCAAACAGAGTGGAATAAAATACCATTAAATGTAATACAAGGACTAGTTGAGAGCATGCCCAGGAGAGTCGCAGCTGTAATTGCCTCTCGAAGAGGATCTACAAATTATTAAATGTGAACAGGGCCAAAACCAGTCTTTTTTCCCGAGGCAAACGTGGATTTTGAAGGTACCCCTTTCCCCCTCCTTCGCAAAGCATATTTACAAAGAAAATTTCTCCAATTTATTAATAGCCGACTTATTTTAAAACTTAAAATATGTAATATAAAATAACGTATTCTGCTTTATTAAAATACTCCAATTTGATACTTTAAACCGAATCAAAAAAATTCTACTTTCAACAGGATCTTTAAGGCCCTTGTCCCTGCCCGCGAAGACACTGCTGAGCTAATGCTATTCCTGTGGGGATGCATTTTTCTAATAACTCTTTCGCATTTTGATTTTTTTTTTTTTTTTTTTTTTTTTTTGCATTGGATAGCGGAAGTCCCTCTCAAAATCGCTCCTTGACTACTTTTTCGATTTGAGTCATAGATATTTTTTATAAAGTTAGTTTCACTTTCAGAACCGCTTTTGGAAGTAAAAGAAACATTATAAACGCCAAAATTGAAAAAGTAATCACGGAGCGATCTTGAAAAGGACTTCCGCTATCCAATGCAAAACATATTATTTAAAAATGTCCAAAAACAAAAGAGTTAGAAAAATGCATCCCCATAGGAATAGCATTAGCTCGTGAGCATCTTCGCGGGTAGGGGCAGGGACCTTAAGCCATCATCATTAGATTTTTTTATGCTTTAGCATAGCCCAGATATAATAATTTTAACAATATTATGCTAAACATAGACATGGAAAAAATCGCCAAACAAAATGTACATTTGGGACACTTTCATCCTAGCGCCCGGGGCACATGCCCTTTTCTTCCAACCCTCTCTTAGTTTTGGCCCTGAATGTGAATAAAGCTCTTTTTCTTTTCTATCACAATTGTCAAGTACTTATCAGCAGCAATTATTGTATTAGATATTGTATTAATTCAATACTAGTTTTTTTTTGTAAAGTCAGTTATTAAAAAATGTCAATTTGTGGAGAATCCCTTAAGATTCAGCCGTTTTTAGAGAGCAGAGTAAAAACATCTCACTAAAATAATGATATATTTTTGAATTTTCACGATATTTGATTGGATTTTTTTTATAAGTCACTCCATAGAATTGACTATTAAATGATGTAAAAAAAATGTTTTTCTAGTTCGCGCATGCGCAGATAAAAATTATTTTATACAACTACTCATATTTCATAAAATATTTAATATATTTATATTCCAATTGCGCTACATTTTTTCTACTGCATTTTGCCAATTTTTCTGAAATTTGCGTTAAAATTGGTCAAAAACCCAGCATGATATAAACAAAAAAATACCAGAATTTTTTGAATTTTTGAAAAAAATCTCTCTATCGCCATAAATATACATGCTATTCTCACAAAAATTAGTGTACATATTCTACTGTATTCATATATTTGTATTCTAAAGCGATAAGTCGTTTCGTGCATTTTCGTGTACAGGACGATCCCAAATATTTCTATTATTCTTTGTTTTTTTGCCGGCCCCCTAATTACCCGCTTAACAAATGAATGTAAATAAATATAAAGTGAAACATAATCTTTATATTTCTGAAGTTCCAGAAGAATCCGACCAGTATATTTTTAAATATTTGACAAAATGTCAAAAATTGAAAGTGTACAAATACTTTTTGGTAGATAGTGTATATATATATATATATACAGTTTCAAGAGACTAAACATTATGATTTCCCCACATTTTGCATTGAACTCGCCCGGATGATGTGGAAGGCACATAAAGCGGTCGGAATGGTATTTAAATGCTACTACAGAATCTCAGGTATCATTTTTGTGCTTACATCTACTTGTGAAGATAAAGGCTGTTGACTTATAGCAACGTCTCATGAGTTGTTTTCGACATATTGTTCTTAGTACTTGTATAAAGTGAATGAATGACGGTAAAACAATCAGTAGAGGCCATCGTCTCCCCCTTGGTAAAGTAGAATCGCACAGGACACTGGCTCAAATTACATCACAAGATATTATATATTCAAGTGCAATTCTTTCGGAGCATATATTTTAGTTATCACTGTTGAATGTGAGACTACGCGGCTTACGTCCCACTGCTTTTGCTTCTGTTGACCAAACATCATCGCCAAGTACTCCTACACTTGGTTCGGAATCATCAAGACTGGACTATGGAACTTAGGCAGAGTTTGGATCGTCGTATGAAACATGATTCATCCTTCAACACGTCGATGGCCTTGTTTTGTACGCTGTCTTCTATGCGAACTGTTACCCCGTTATACAATAGTTATACACAGACCAGTTGTGGCGATAATCTTTGATAAACATTCTCATGGGCATCCCTGGTACCTGTGGAAAATGTAGAACAGACCAAGAACGCCACGGAATATCTGAACACCTTTTCGGATAGTTTCTCCATTACATGGTATCTGTTTTCCGAATTGGATATCTTCATGCAAGACAATACGGTATAGTCTCATGCTCCATGTCACATGACTCGAATTGTACTTTATTGGTTACAGAATTCCAGTTAACGTCCTGGTTACCTAACTCAACGGATACCAATTCGACAAAGCACATTTCGGGTCATTCAACGGCAGCCGAGAGCTCAAAAACTACCATTTTGGAAAATCCCGAATATGTATAACTGTTGTTTGAACAACTAAAACAATTTATCTCCGGTCATCTATCAAGAACTTGTAGCATCCATGACGCGGCGGTTTGCCGCTATTTTGCGGGTCAAAGGACGGCGCTATCAGATAGACGGTCATAGTGTTTTGGCTCTTAAGTGAGTAGATATACATATATATATATATATATATACAGGGTATTTCAAAAATAACCGTTATATTTGAAAAACCAATAAAAATTAAACGGGCAGCGATAGAAATACAACGTTTGTTGCAATATGCTTGGGACAACAGTAAATTTTGAGACAGATAAACATTGAAATTAGTTACATTTTTCATCAACAGATGGTGTTGCAGGTGATTTTATTACTGTTATATTATTGCTGCGTATGGTGAATATGTGGAAAATATCGTATTTTAGATTTTTCAGACTGCAGCGTCATTTGTTGTTGGAAATTTTAACTAATTTTGTAACCTTGTCTGCCTGAAAATTTACTGTTATCCCAAGCATATTGCAACAAACGGTGTATTTCTATCGCTGTCCGTTTAGTTTTTATTGATTTTTCAGATATACCGGTCATTTTCGAAACACCCTGTATATACCTAAAATAATACATTGTATACTTATATACGTATATATTTTATGTATATTTTATATATTATTTTAACATGGGACATATGTAGTATGTATAATTTTTTTAACATTTATAAGCCATGCTTAACCCAACATCTTGGCAAGATCCCAAATTTTTCCGATAATTTTTGGTTCCTTTTTGTATTTCATCTCCAATTGCGCCAAACAGAACTGGATATGAAACTCTTTCCATTTTTGATGTCTTCTGGGTTTAATAATCCTTTATATAAGGAAACGTTTAAAATTATCACTAACAGGGAAATTAAACAAAATTTCAAAAATATCTTATTAACTGAATGGGATAGTTTTTATACGAGTTGAGTAATGTTAATATCCATTACATTTTCTACTTGAAAAATGCAACTGATTTTAAAATAGTTTTTATTAATCTATCGTATTTTATTAAATACGGCCTTTCAGTTCTCACAGATGCATACATGTATTATATTTGTAATTATTTTTCGAAAAATCTTTTTTTTCCTTGATTGATTCTGTTATCTAGAATTTTTTAATTACCAGTAAGAGGTAATTTACTTTCAGAGGGAAATAAAAAAGCTGCATGAAATCATTATGACCGTGAGCAATTATACGTTAAAAGGAGAAAATAAATAAAAATAATTATAATTTTAAAGAATTTACAGATAAAAGAATATTTTGAGTTGGATAATTTTTAATTTGAAGTTATTCTGTAAAATAAATTTAAGCTGTTAGTGAATGAGAGAAAAGTTATTTAAGATAATGCAAAACATTTTAAGTGCTCTTAAAAATATAAAAAGTGAAAACAGTATTTATAATAATTAAACGCTTATCAGCAAATTTGAAGATATGATGAGATTTGAAAAAAAGCGCATTTTTGTTTGCAGTTGCTTGTACATCTCCATTTTCTTTTCTTATCAGTTAATTGTTAAAGAAATAAGCCTGAAGCGTAAAATAAACCGTTAAATGAATAACAAAATTCACAAGCAATTTATACAGATAAACCTTTAACCCATAGTTGGAGGGGTTTGCGTACAGTGCAATTTTAGAGAGGCGGCGTATAATGACTGGCGGAGTACGCTAGCCATTTTTCCAGCCTCTGTTTTAAATTTTTAAATATATCTCCCAGTTTATATTATAAATCTTATCCGGAACCATATTAAAAATATATTAAGGAAAGAAATTAGATGAATAACAGAAAATGAAGAAAAATTCTTCGGAAGCTTGTGGACGTTCTAGAATGACTCCATCAATGTCTAAGTCCGTTTCATGACCAGGAAGTTCAATGAACGATATCGTAGGCACTGTTAAAGGACTATTCTTCTAAGTTTTTGCAAATTACATATATATTTTTTAGTAGCCACAGAAACCTTTTTAATATACTTGGAAGGGCAGAGTACTGAGTTCGCCAACGTGAAGCGCTCAGAAGAACTGCTTTAACCCCTTGGGGACGAGCGACACGTATACGTACCGCAAAAAAGCTTAAGAATCCTTGTTTATTTCCACCAGTAAAATTATACTGTAAAATTTGCCTTATCTAATCGGAACATTTTCTCGATTTAAGAAGGAACAAATTTCTGTTTTTTAAAACCGGTGACAAAACATTAAAAATTTCGTAATAGGCTCCCGTCCCAAAGGGGTTAAAGGGAAAAACAGAAGTCAAACTGAGCGGATTGGCTAGGTTCATTGAACACGGAAGATATCTCTAGGAGGTTAGAGAAAGTGTGAAGGATTATAATTAGCTTGTCTGTTATCTACAGCCAAAAAGATTGGCGTATACCGTATGCCAGCCCTCCACTTGAGGGTGTAAACAAATAATCTGAGAAGAGGAAACGTAATACAGTTTCAACAAACAGGCACATTATAAATTTTTGAAACATCAACTATTTAGATACATAAAAATCCAATTCAGAAGCGGTGGTGAAACTGCGTGACAACGGGCCACTTCTAACAATTATTTCAGAAAAGATTATCCGCGTCAGTCAATCACATCATGGGCAATTACATTTCTCTTAGATTAAATAAGATGAAAAATTTACTAATCAAAAATTTTGTAATAGCTGGAACAATAACTGCAAACCGTATTTTAGAACTTAAAAGTATTCACCTTTAGATCTGATGCATAATATTTCGTTTAACTTTTAGACGAATTCTTTTTCTTAATAAAATTATGTATTCAGCCACTTAAACCTGAAATTTCTACTGAAAGTGTAGATTTTGAAGTGAAGCTTCTGTATTACTGTTTTTTTTTTTTTTTTTTTTTTTTTTTTTTTTACAGAAATGAAGATTGATAATGCTTGCCACTGGAGCATCGCATGAATAGATGGGACCCTTTTGTTCCCTAAATATCTCCAAAAATGTATCCTAAATCTTTTTATATCTGTTTGAAATGTGTTCATGAAGTCAAATAACTGTAGGATTTATGCAAAAGAAATTGCTAACTAACCTAATCATTTCCCCTTAAATTCAATTAAGGTAACCTTCTAGTGTGTTCTTGTCATTTTCATAATTGAGGACCACAGAAGCCAAGGAGTATAAGAATAAGAAAAATGAAAAAAATGAACTAAGTGTAACCTGGAAATATGTTTTATTAATTTCTGGTAATGAAATATGAGGGATTTTCTATTTATGTGCTGCGTTCTACAGATCAAACACTTTTGCCAAATAATATTCAATATTGGTTAATTACAAATTTAAAGAAAATTGTACATTACTTTTTTACAGTTATTGAAATAAGATTTCAAAGACCACAATGAAACAAGCGACAGTTCCTTTTCCAATGCAGACAATTATTATTGACATTTAAATTTAACACCAATTATTTTTTAACCCAATTTACTCAAAATCGAATTTTTGTCACTTGTACCCCTTGGCTTCTGAGGTCGTGAATTGAACTTCTTTTCTTAGAACATCACTTTGTAACAAAACCTGTAGAACGTTTCATAACTACCGCCCGCTACAAATTAAGTAGTAAGAAAATACTTTGAACGAAAAAATTTATTTAAATTAAGTGTGTATTGCTTCTATACAATGTTCATTTGAAATCTATTTTACTTCATTCATTAAATAAAAGTTCTTGTTCAAATATGTTCATTTGGATAGACAAAGTCGTTGAGCGAAAAGCAGCCCCATGTTGCAATGAATTTTCCACCTCACTGCACCTCACTCTCTTTTTATTTTCTTAAATCAATTTAATTAATTTTCTCCGATGATAAGAAATGAAACTTAAATGGTCTTGATGACTGGGAATAATACTGGGATAATTTAAAAAAAGAAAAAGAGATTTCATTAAGGCATCGGTTAGGTGCCTGATTTGTTAAACATGGGACTGCTTTTCACTCAACAACGTAGTGTCAGTTGTATATCTCTAAAGAAAATTTAATTCAAAGACACATACAAACTCTTTCTGACTATCTTTCATTTTTTGCAACATTTTTGGCTAGAAAAAACGGGATAAAATAGCAAGATAATGCGCCTATCCACACAAGTTGTGAGGAAAAACTTTAGTTCTGTTAGAAAAATATTGAAGCTTTGGAATGACCGCTCATAAATCCTGATTTTAATCCTATCGATAACTTATGGGGATATCTAGTAGGGTATTTTTGTAAAAATGGAAGGCATTTTTCTTCAGAATAGGAACTCAGATTTAAAGCTGAAGATGAATGCTACAAAAACAATCCCGAACTGCGTCAAAAATTAATGATGTCGAGGAATGAGGAAATATTTGCAATAAATTAACTCATAGGTGAGTGTTTAATGCATTAAATCTTTGTTTCTTTGGTTACTATATTAAACTTATTTTAGTGTTCTAAAAATTTTTACACAGGCAATTTTTTTTTCTTTTTGTACAATAACTTTATTTTCATAATAAAATACTCACATTGTAATTTTGTTAACTTTTTTATTAGTTTCTCAGCTTGGTGATACATATTATAAGGAAAAAAGTTTCATTTGTTTTGGAATTTATAAAATAAATTAATATTTATTGCTGTCCTTATAGTTTTCACTCGCGCTGTATTTTCTACAATGTTGCGTTTAATCTACTTAACTATATACTATATATCCTTGAACTAGAGCTGTAGATTTCCGAACTATACGAATAGGGTAAACAACAGAGCTGAATAGATGAAATGAGGTAGAATTTGCAATCTCTTCTTTTGTAAGTTAGGAATTGAATCGTTTCAGTAACAAGAAATTAACTCTTGATTTCTGGAATGGTTTGATAAACTAGAATCACAGGGCTGCTACATGCGACCATTTTTATATTCTGTTTGTACTGTTATTTTTCTAAAAAAAATTTGAAATGTATTTTCAAGTGTTGTCAAAGTGTGTGTTAAAGATTTCTGTTTAAAGAAAGTGATACCAGTTAGAATTAAAAAATAGTCACCTGTGGCAGCCCTGGAATCATAGTTACTAAAACAATTATCTTGTGTTTGCATCTATTTGCAGAGATTTTTAAATGAAAAAAGGTTTGACCACGAGAATATAAGTAAACGCTCTTGAATTCTAGTATAAGACTCTGGAACTCTTTAGCAAAGGGAACTAGAATTCATAAGGATAACGTATAATCTCAGTGTGGATGATACGTGGCGACTGTTTGAATTTGGGATCATAGTGATGTAACAACATCTCATCCACAAACACAAATCTAGCCCATAAATTCCCAAATAGCCTTCCGCTTATCTCCCCCTCCCCCCTCATAAAAACATTTTAAAAATAGATCTTTAAAACTCCACCCTTTACTCCAAAAATATGTTAATATAGCAGCTACGATTCTGAAATTAAGCATATATGCATCTAAGACAATAGGCTTCGATATTCCATATTAACCCAACGCAGTGCAAATATTCTATATACATTACGGACAATAATTGTGGAGCCAACCACGTATACACACACTCACATACACATTGAGTCGGCATTTTTAAATCAAAATATATAATGTAATATCCAATGTAAGCAGTTATTGATATATAAGAATAGTATAAAAATGGTTTTTAATTTAACTTTTGTACCTGTGAGATGTAGGACGGTAACTGAAAGCATAAAATTTGGTCAAAAGTTTCCTGCCGGTAAGTTGAACACAAGATGCATCCTGTTTTTGTTATTGCAAAATCAAAAACATGATATCTCGCATGTAAGATGCAACGTACAAAATTAATGGCATAAAATGTGAAAATTTGAAAATAAAATATTTGTAAATAATGATTTAAAATAAATAAATAAATAAAAAAGTGAAAGCATATGAAAATATATCATTCATCCTAAATTTTAGGCTCAAATTTTTGGAAAAGAAGTGTACATTATATGCGTGCAAACAAACTATTATAAATTTTTAAGTTTCTGAAGATATTGAAAATACTGCACAAATTACAAATAATTTACGTTAAATACTGACGATGAACGAATAAAAGAAAAGAAACATAAGTTCTTTTTTTTTTAAATCAAAGTTCTCTAGAGATTTTTGGGTAATCTAACGCTCTTTTTAAGTTTTCTTTATTCAATGTCAAATAAGTTGAATTTATTGTCATTAATTTTACAAATGTCTGATGGAAAACTAAAGAAAATATTTAACTCTTGTAAAATTACTTTCAATTTTAAAGGCAAAAATATGCAGTTTTCCGTAGCGTTTTTATGACAATAAGAGGAAAAAATTTCTAAATTCACTAATTTTCTCTGTAGGGAACGCAGAATTTTTTAAAAATGCTACTTTCTAAAAATTCATGTGAAAACTACATTTCATTAGCACAATCTTAAAACCTACCATATTTCAATATTTTTGCGATTTGCATTGTGTATTTATCTTTAGAAAATAAAGGATTAAAGCGCGTTTTAAACTTTTGGGGACATCACGTATATTGTAATACCTGTCATTTTCCGTAAATACATTTCCAAATAACTAAACTTACATTCGGACAATAAACTAATAAATGTAAGAAAGAGGAGTTTTCTAAAAAAGCTCTATTCTCAAATGATCTTCCGGTAATCTAGTACTTTTTTAGCTTTACAACTTGAGCGTAAAATAAGTTGTCATTGTTGTCAGCAATTTTACAGGTGTCTCGAGGGAGCCAATGGAAAAAGAAGCAAAATATTTACCTCTTGGAAAATCGATTTCGTCTTCCAGGCGATTCTCTTCTTCTGATGAGTGCCCACTTGGTTCTTCCTCCCACGCATCAGATCGGAATTCGCCAGGAGAACCTGAAATCAAGAGAAAATCTTTATTGACAACTCTAGGATTTCAGAACAACTGTGCTATCAAATCAGAGAAGATAGTTTCCAGATATTTTAGTAGTACGTGTGGCTTTTGTGATTAGCTTCTGTGATTTTTATTTACTAAAGCTTAGAGTGGGTGTAATTAAGTTGAATTTACAACTTTGGAGATTTCTTTGTTAAGTATCGAAGTCATTTTGTCAATAAACGTTATAGTTTGAGGGACACGGGGTAACAACTGTTACCTAAGGTAGTAAAAGGGTTTTTTTTTTTTTGCTGATTTTATTTTGCAAATATAAATCATTTATTGCAATGTACGTTTAATCATATTCAAAGAAGTTTTTTCAAAGTTTCTTTGAAGTAGATGTAAAGAACAAAGAAATAACATCTAAACTATTTTGAAAACATAAAATATGTATTTAAATAATGATATGTAAAAATATAATTATCAATTTCATTTCATTCAATATCCAAATTTCAATTCATTAAAGATAGAAATGTTAAAAATTACAAACATTTGACTATAGATTCTGCTGGAACGAAAGGTAAAATATGCGATTTTTGGTGCAATATAGATAAACATTGAATTTTTTGTTACGTTTCTTTTAACGCCTTACTTGTATAGTTAATTTGACTTCTCCCTACCCTCCCGCTAATCCGAGATATATTTAGAATAAATGAATAAAGAATTACGCATTTAAATATGAATTGCGAAAAAATGCAACTGAATTGTACCTTCATATAATATTCTTAAATATTTCACAATAAACTTGATTTTAAATTATCTTGAATCTTTTAAGTATAAAAAGTTTGAATTAGGTTCGGGTAATACACCTAGCTAGGTTAATGCCTCTTCCGTCATAGAAGATGTTTTGACAACATGTTTGTGGTGATTTTTATGCTAAACAGTTTGGGCACACTGTCGCGGGCATATCTAAAGATAGCTCTCGCTAAATGTTGTGAATTGCAAGATTCGAATAAGGACTAAATCTATGATTTTAAAACTGGTTCTGAATCCAGTTTAAACCAGTCCAATTTATCTAGCGTGCGTCTAAAATCACCGTATTTGCTAAAAAGAGCGTGGCAACAAATGCATTATATGGCCATTCATGACCGAACACTTGCGATTTTAGACGTTTCATTAAACATCCAGAACATTACATGAGGAATTATTATGTAACTCCAGGTGTGTAAATAAAAGAGAACAGCTCACTTTCAAGAAGATTTTTTCCCTCGAAATCCCATAAGAGACCGACAACAAATTGAAAAGTAACAAAGATATTTTGAATAATCCTGTCAAAACTAATCTAGCAAAAGCTTTCAAACTTCAGATTATGATTGAGTGGCTTATTTTAATAAAGTGTGTTCATTTTTATGAGGATAGCATGCATACTAGTAGAAAAATCGAGATTTTTATATACACAGTCCGAAAGTTTTTTTCTTATAATTTGCAGGTTTCTTAATATAAAAAAAATCATTTTCAGAAAATAAGAAAAATAACATTGACCGTAATATCCTGTCATCAAAATTAAAAAAATAATGAAAATCGTATAAAAAAATGATCAGATTTATTAAATAATGTTTCACTGCGCATGCGTTGACTCAATCAAAATATAATTTTATAATGTGTTAGCTAAATGCAAATATCAACTTTTGTGAAAGTCTCAAAAACATAGCTTGAAAATTCTGAAAATTTTCGACGGTAGAATAATTTTAAACTCCGTTGTTCCCAAAAGGAAACAAAAACACCTGTCGGTTTGGCGGAGGTAGATTTCGAAGTTAAGTGCTCATTTTAACAACAAAAAATAAAACGTGATTAGAGATAAACCCAGTTTAACAACTTTATTTGGTCGATTTTGAAGAATTATTAATTTCATTTTTCTGTGAGAACTGATTTTATCACAATCATCTTGAGTGAAATTTGGCTCAAATGCCCACTTTGACAGCATTTTTTGAAATATATTCTGACTTTATGAAAAAAATTGACGAATACTGTGCATTATTTAGTTCCTAAATAAGAGAAATTAGCAACTGAATGTGTTTGAGAGCAAAATTAAATTTAAAAATGAGTCATAAAATAAGTTATTTGTTATTTGAATACATCCTCAATTCTTCAATCACGATCGCTTCGGGAAATTTTGTTCAAAATGCCCGTTTGGCAGCTTTTTAAAAAAATATATTTTGCCTTTATCAAAAAACTGAACAATACTGCACATTATACAGTTCCTAAATAAAAGAACCTGTCAATTGAAAGTCTTTGAAAGCAAAAATGAATTTAAAAATGAGTCAGAAAGTAAGCAATTTGTTATTTGAATAGTTCCTCAATTTTTCAATCACGATCGCTTCGACAATTCTGTTCAAAGTACCCAATTTGACAGCATTTTAAAAAATATATTCTGCTTTTATCACAAAGCTGGCCAATACGTCACGTTATATAGTTCCTAAATAAGAGAACATGCGAATTGGATGTGTTTGAGATGTGCATGAGAGCAAAATGAGTTTAAAAATAAGTCAGAATATAAGCGGTTTGGATTTGAGACTTTTTCTTCAACTCCTGTCTTTGTTTAATTTATTTTTTCTAAAAGAATTGGTCCTATCAAAAACTTGTTAATATAAAAGTTGTAGATATTATTAAGAAGATATATGACGACCTCAGAAGCCAAGATAACAAGTGACAAAAATTTGTTTTGGAGTAAAATGAGTTCAAAGATAATCGACGTTAATTTTGAATATCAATAATAATTGACTGAATTCAAATAAGAAACTGCCACTGGTTTTATTGTGGTCTTTGAACTCTTATTTCAATAACTGTATAAAGTCAATATTGATTATTATTCGGCAAAAGTGGTTGTTCTCTAGAACGCAGCACATAATTCGAAAATCTCTTATATTTCATTCCCTGAAATGAATAAAGCATATTTTCGGGTTGTTTGTGCAATTAGTTCGATATTTTCAAATTTGTCACTTATACCCCTTGGCTTCTGGGCTCCTCATATAATAAATTTAATCGGATTTGATATCTTGAGAATTGACAAAATTATGAATTTTTAACTTCCAAAAACCCTATTTTTATCGCTTCTGGAGCCCATTTTTAAATTTAACTAAAATCACTCATGAATAAACTTTTGGCCCATTTTTTAGAAGTAATGTAAACTTTAAACTGATTCGATATCTATTTGAAATAAGAAGTTATGGGGTTTTCGGTTTAACCCCCCCCCCCCCTCCGCTATTTCTACCCTCTTGGTCCGATTTTGCCCATTAACGAATTTGACCGAGATTTTATGCCCCTTGATTGTATGTATCAGTTTGGAAGTTATTTGAGCAGAACTTTAGAAGTTATCGCATCTATAGTATATATATACATATATATAAACTTTTTTTACTGGTGGTAGTTTTGGGGTCTAGAGGTCGTAAGCCGGTGTAGATCTTCAAAAATTTCAGAATCTCCAAAATAGGAACTACTGCAATAGATAGTATTTCATACGAAATCCATCTAAAAAGGTGAGGGGCTCTGTGCAGCATTGTGTATGCTATATTGACACTAGTCAATAGATATATGGATACAGTCCCTCATCTTTTTGCTTCTTTTTTAGAAGTAACGGATTTTGAGCTTATTTCATCGACTATAATTTTCAGAATTTTTAAGCTATGTTTTTGAGGCTTTCACAGAATTTATTCTATACATTTAGCCAACACATCATGAAAATTATATTTTGATTGCGTTCATGCATGAACAATGAAGCATTATTTAGTAAAAGTGCTCATTTTTAATGCAATTTTTATTATTTTTTAATTTTGATTACAGGGTTTTATGTACAATGCTGCTTGTCATATTTTCGGAAAAGAACATTTTTTTAAATTAAGAACTCTTGTCAAAAACTCTTCGTGAGAATATGGAAATTGTACTTTTTTGTTTACCCACTTTGAATTTCAGACTAATTCCTCATGTATTTTTCTATATATTTAGCAAATCTAAATTCTAGTCTAAATTCACAAGTGTCCGGTCATTAATGGCCATATGGTATATAAGTATCTATTTATAGCCAAGCCTGTATATTTTTTAAAATGACCTAATCTTAATTTAGAATATTTAAGTTATTCTCTTTATATCCTATTATCGAGATAAATGCATATTATTTAATCGAATGTATCAGAAATATTCAAATAACAGACTACTGTGTAATCCCCCAACAAATTTACTAAATTGGAATATACTTAGTAATTTAAATGATAAAGTTATCTTCAACTCTGTTGGTTTATTACAATTTTAATTGCCACAAGCGATCTTAAAATTAAATATTTAACATCTTCTCTGTTCTCTTAATTAACCCATTGCTCTCCAGTGGCTCCACTGGATGGAACATTCAATATATGGATTTTTAATAGCCTGAAGTGCAGAGGGTCAATCACTTCGCAATCTAATTATAATCCCATCTAGAGTTAAGAGCTTTAACATTTCAACTGAAAGCGTGTGACGATTTCCGTTATTTTCTATTTTCTCCTATTTTAAGAATTTGTAAAATTATAAACGCAATTTTTTATATAGATATATTTATTTATTTTTTATTCTATTAAATTATTTTAACTAATTTTATATACAGGGTGAGTCATAAATATCGAAACAATAGGCTATCTCCTTAAATATTGTTTTTAGACCCATACTTCCATTTGCAAAAATTCATAAAAAAAAGATGAAATTTCTGATAAGATAAATTGCAACACTAGGGGGGGGGGTCTATTTGAAGAAATATGAAAATTAAATTTTCATACGGCCCCGTAGGTTAAAATTCCCAATTAGGAAATTATTCCTTATGCATTCCTAGATTGAATAAAAAAAACTTCATCTCCTTATTTAAAAACCTGACTGAGATATTAAAATTCAAAATTCTTCGAAATTCGTGACTTACACCACTTAACCATGCCTGTAAACAAAGAATTTTTGACTGATTTTGAAAGCAAACGAGGGATCGCCTACAAATTGTCCATTTTAAAATGTCAATTTATCACATTGCCTCTTAATTGGACATAACAAAGCAGCGTATTGAATTAAATCTAAACTTGTTTTTAAAATATGTTGGTGGAGGTCTGCATGGATCGAAATATCTAGGTCGGGTCCCAAACAGACCCGTAGGGAAAAAAGTTCGGCCCGACCTGGAAAAATATTAAAATCATAACCCGGACCGGCCTGGAAAAAAGTTTAAATCATAACCCGGCTCAGCCGTTAATTTTTACATAGTTTTTTACTTCGGTGTGATTAAAAATTGTTTCGCATGGAGGAGGTCTGACCAAAAATACTTATTATAGCTTTTCGTTTTTTATATTTATACTTTTTATTATTAAAGAAGCATCAAAGGCTGTGATATATTTGTTTTATCAATGAAGCTCTATTTATATGTAAATGTTTCACTTATATTTTAATATCGTTAATCCATATCACATGCGTTAGAGACTTTGAAAAATGTTATACAGTAAAACCTTTTAAAACGGAATCACATAGGAATGAAAAAATACGTTATTGACAAAAGTTTTTTGCCTTTAAATATACTATTTCCTAAAAAATGAATTTTATTATTTTTTTAAATAAAAGCGATTTGAAAATCTATGTGGTTTTTGTAAAAATTTTGATTGAACCAAATTTTACTTATTTTATGCCGTTATAAGATCAGTGAGAGACAGTGATTTTAATACGGATTATTCGAGACCGGAATTCAAACTTTTGTCCAGTGCAGACCTAGGAAGAAGGAAGCAGTCCCTCCGGTATGAAAAATACGTTAGGCCCGGCCAGGCGAGTCTTCAGAAAAAAGTAATATGTCGGTCCTAGCCAGGCCTGGGCCCAGAATACAATTTTTTTAACAGCCTCTTCAGACAATAAAAAGCCTGAAGTTGTGAGAGCTAGATTTAAAAAAAAAAGTCTTAATCTGCATCTTAGAAAACGCATACTTTAAAATAACTGACGAACATTTAAATAGTACACTTCATTTTTCTGCATAATGAATTTTTTCTCCACTATTTCTTGTCTTTAAATTATTAAAAGTTAAGAATTTTTAAAGAAAAAAGAACTTGGAACATGTCATTTTTGATTATTTTACATTAGTTTTGTTTCGGCAAATTTGAAAAAAAAATTTACTTTTGAAAGTAGGATTTTTTTAAGTTGTATTATTTTTTCAATAAATATTTGAAAGTATGAATGAACTTTTGAAAGTATGATTTTTTTAAGTTATGTTATTTTTTCAATAAATATTTTAATAGTTTTAAAATTAATATTGAAAAACAAAAGCCCTGGAACAAAACTAAACTCAGATTTTCATCTTTAATTAAATAGAAAGAAAAGTTGAAATCAGATAAATAATGTTCGAGTTATAACGATTTTTAATTATCTCATTTAAACCAGCTCTAACCATATGGAATTTTTATAAATTGTATGAAAAATTTTAGGATTTTTTTTCTTAGCAAATTATATGACTAACCATCACAAAAAGAAAAAAAAAATCAAAATTCTAACTCAAAAGATAGATTATTTATACAATTCCTAGAACTGTTAAAGTAACATTGTTTTTTCAATTGCGTACATTTCAATTTGTGTCTAATCCCTTAGAACCTGTTAAATTATTTAAACGGCTATAACTCTGCGAGTTTCGAAGATATGAAGATGCAACTTTTTGTGTCTTATTCAGGACTGGATAAGGAAAGTTTTCCTAATTCGAATTTTTATCCTACGGGGCCCGTATAAAAATTTATTTTTTCTATTTTTTTTAAATAGACCATCCATGGAGTTGCAACTATTATTTTTTCAGCGTTTCATTTTTTGAAAAAATACCATTCAAGAGCTGTCCCCTTCAAGTTTTATTTTATGACGCTTTAAAACTGTCTGTTGTTTCAGAAAATTATTTAACATTTAGTTTTTATAGCTCCTAAATGAGTGTATCTGATTCAATTTATTTTTATCTAATCACTTTACAAATGTATCAGAATGGTGCACTTTACCATGCGCGCGACCAAACGTGTGAAAGAAAATATCCTTTTGAAGGTTAATATTAACGATTTGCCTGATTTTAATGCACAGGAATTTTACAGATATTACACTAACAAGGAAGGTCTCCATACGGGCATACCCCAAAAAATCTGAAAAAATTACAGAATGCTCTTCTCGTTTGGATACATACGTTTATAAAAAAAAATTTTGGCGGAAGCTCTATTCAATATCCGTAAAAAAAGATAATGAAAATTTCGTTATTTGGCTATTTATCGCCGGTTGGCGATGGAATGTAATTTCAAAAAAGACTATGTCATACACTTCAATAAAAAAAAAAGTTTCATGTTCAACTTGTTTTGATAAATTTAACTAAAATAACTTTAATAAGTTTTAGTTTCTTTTAAGTATTTTGTTATATTGATATTTATATGTATTTATATTCAAATTTAATCATCAAAATTTGAAGTCTAAAACGAAATTCATAATTTAAATTAATTGAGTTTGTTTCAAGCTCAAAGTCCAATTGAGAATTGTCGATTAGATTTTGTCGCTATGGAAACGTCTGGCTTCTATTTTTGAATCCGCTTAAATGTATGAAGATAATTTTTCACAATAGGATTTTTTTTTTATCTATGAAAACATTTTTTCCAGTGATTAATTAATTAACTTCAACAAGTAGTATATATATGTAATACAATATGTATATATATGTATATATATTAAAGTCTCTCATTGTTTATGTTTAAATTCATTAAATACCATTTACGCGCATTCTAAATATTCAACAGTTTTGAGTTGCATTATAATCGTTTGCATTTGGCGAGGAAAAGGGCTGCTCGCCAAATCGAGTGACACTTTCGTCTTTTCACGCCAAATATGAGAAAATATTTTATTTTTTTACATATTTTCTAATGTGATTCCGCCGCTAATTTTGAATGATCCTTTATTACATACATAAGTACTTTAATTAGTATTTTTTTCATAAAATTCTGAGTATGCCCAGTATGGAGACCTTCCTTGTAATTTTATTTATATATATTTTGTTCCTATTTCTTTGATATTTTATTTAACTATTTTAAGTAATTCGTTTCATTAACTTATTATTTTTTATGAATGCAAACTACTTACATTCTGTTGAAGATAGTTTTGCATGTCGTAAAAATCCTGTAAAAATTCATCCTTTCCAAATCCTTGTAATTTTCCTGTCCATTTCACAAAGGTTCCTATGATAAGCTCCCCTTAAAATCACTAGAAGCTAAAGGTGGGCAAGTTTACGGTACTTTACGGTATTTATTATTTCATTTTTTTCAGTGTTTAATTTTTTTACCTAATAGATTCAAATATTATGAAAGAAATTATCTTCAGTCCATTAAGATTTGACGTCATATTAAGAGGACATGTCTTTTAACTGTGTATAATTGTCTCTGGATAATTATTTTTTATCAATTAGCTTTATGCACCTATGACAGTACATGCTCTAATAAAAGACGTATTTGTCTGCAAAGCTCATTTATTCATATTAACCGACCTTCATCGGTAATTACTAATAATAACCGGTAAATATGATTAATATGGAATATTTATCAAATTTACAGAAACAACGCGGTTATTAATAATATTTAATGAATTTATCTAACCGTAGTTTATATATATATATATGTGTGTGTGTGTGTGTGTTACTTTTAAAGATTTGGTGATTTCGTTTTGCTTCTATTTCATTTGTACAGTTTATATAATGTCTATTTTTAAATACAATCAGACAGTACAACTCATAAATAATATAGCAAAAAGAAAAAAAAATGGAGAAATGTTCTATCAGAATACTTTCTGTGTGAAAAAGAAAAAGGAGCTAGACTAAATGATTTAATGATAGAACTCTCAATAGAATATAATGTTACAAAAAAACTCGGAGAGCGTTTATTGATCTTTGGTATGTTTCTACTGACTGTAATAGATATGTGGCGAGAAATGCTTTGTAAAAAACAATATTTCTTTTGGCAAATTACATCTCTTTATTGATTTTTTTAGCTCTTCTTGTGCGATTTTGCAAAAATTTAACTTTATTTTCTTTGTAAAATTTCTCTGCTGCCTCATAAAATGTTTAAATTGTATTCAATTCTTTTTCATACCTTTGAAATACAATATTAATTTCCAGGAATCAATGATAATTTCTTTTAAAGAAAGTGATACCTTTCAATACCCTTTTTTTCTCATAGAAAAAGTTGAAATGTTATTTCCAATAAGATATTTATTAATTTCATATAAATATTGAATTTATAAATTTTCAAAGCCATTTTTATTTACATGATATTTTTAATAGACGAAAGAATATAATGTAATCTGTAATTTAAAGAATTCATAAACTGAGAAACTTTTTTTTAGCAGATGACTAATTTTAAAGTTTGTTTAAAAGAATATTTTTATGTATCTATTTTATACTGACAGCATATTTCCTGAATAGATATTGACATATATAGGATTATTCGATCCATATAACATATGTTTTATAAAAAGGGTTATTAGTAATGTAAATGAAAATAAGTCATCTTCTTTAATAATATACCTAAGTTCAATTGAGACATATTTGCAGTTTCCATTATTAATGTCCCTTTTTATGAAATAACTCATATTTTAATCTGATAAAGGAATTATTATCAATACCAACTCAAGATATATGCTGGATAATACAACAAATCCTTTTATTTTGAAGACACTTGTGAAAAATAGAGATTTAAAAAACAGAAATAAATCTAAATTATGAATTCTTCAAATTACATATTACATTTTGTTCTTTTGCTTATTAAAATGACCACGAATTTAATAAAGGCAAAAATATATCAATTGAATTTGCTCGCACTGCTACAGAAAGGGACTAACTTCCGGAAAGGCTTTTAAAAAGAAAGCGACCATATTTATAATGTGTGTACATGCATGGTAACACCGAAAATACATTAAAAACATAAATAAAAAATAGACAAGAAAAATCAGTGTTTTATTTAAATTTTTCTAAGAAAAATTATCTGAATTTACTTTTATTATTCCCGGCTATGATTTAATTCCATATAGTTTTTACCTAGTTAAGTTTTATTAATAATTAAATTGTCCTATTTGAAATATCTCCCCTATCCCTTTAAAAATCATAAATTTTATTAATAATTTCAATTTTATTAATAATTCAACAATCTGAGTTCCCCATTTACCGTGCCATGCGCTCGTTGACCATGTATCTGGCTTTGTATTATGCGGGTGAAGTGGCGGCTTCCAGAGACCAGTAATGCATATTTTGCACTTTCACAATGCCACTCAGTGTAAAGGCTGAATCCTCTGCCCACAGAATCTCCCAAAGGAACGACTAATTTTTCCCTAAAGTGTGAAGCATGAAATTACAATAATCAAATCATCGTGTATGTATAGCCTACCATCACGACTTCAGCGCAAACTAGCCAGTTCTCTGCTAGTGGCTCGTGTTTTATCCCGAATGTGTTGCGCTTGTGTGCTATTGTAATTTGCGTAATCCCGAGTTTCATGCTCGTTGTAGCTCGGTTGGCCATTTGCATTCCGTTGCCATGTGTCTGGTTTTTAGTGAGTATGTTTTATTTTACTGATGTCGATTCTAATGTTTGTTTTTGAAAGAAGCTCTTTTCTCTCTTTGAAGATTCTACTATCGAAAGGGATGTTAGGCTTATTTTCCGAAGTTCTACTTCGCCGTTCTCTTTCACGCTGTCATTAAGATTGGCACTCGGACAAATGCAGCTAATAAAACTCGAATGAACTCTATCTATATTATAAAGGACAAATATATATGTGCGTAATGCATACATTATTTTTTGAATGTCAAAACTTTTCGAAGAAATTTTGGTTTTGCAATTTTCGCTACTGCAAATTTTTAAACTTCTACATATAGCATGTTTTCAATCTTTACAACGTTGTATAGAAAAAAGATGTGCTTTAAATACAATTTGTTAGAAAACTGTACCTCAATTTTAAATTTCATGACATTAAAAAGGCCTATTATTAACAACTAAATATGACAAAGGCTAAATCGCAGCCCCCCCCCCCCCAAAAAAAAATGTTTTTTGGTCAGTTTCAATTGAATGGTTAGAAGAACTGTGAATTCTTGTCAATTACCAGCTTTATATGCTATCTTTAACTGAGCAATATATGTTTTGAAATATGTTTCCAAAATATATTTCAAATCATTCATTTTTAAAATTGTATGATTTTAAAGGCACCATATAGAAAAAAATTAAATTGTTTTACATGTGTTGTTTTATAATGTTCCAAATTGTGTGGTGTTTGAAATGCGTTGTTAATTTGGGGGCAAAGTGTTGTGCAGCACAACACTATTTTAAGAATCTATATTTTCATCAACACTATTTACAACACTATTTCAACACAATTAACAATACTACTTTTAGAACACATTTCTAGATAGCAATACTTTGCAATATAGTAAAAACATATTTTTAGTAAACAGCACTTTTGAAACATATTAAAAACACAATCACCACACAAAAAACGCTTTAGAATACATTAATGTGTTGTAAATTTGCGGACAAAAAGTGTTCCGAGATTTGTTTATTTTTGTCTTTGAGTTTTTACAGTGTAAGATCAGGCATTTTAGGTTATTTTTGAAAATTTATATGACTAGCGACAAATACCCAGTAAAATTTGGTTAATGGTGTGAATTTTGCATTCAGAATTGTAATCAGGTCATTATAAGTGGAACTAGTGTTTGTTAATTGGTCTAAGCAATCGCGTATATTCGAATATCACTAAGAAGGAGAGAACCGACTTTGATAATCACAGATTTTGATTATTTTTATGTATGTTGTAGGGTAAAGATCCCTTCGCGTCAGATTCAATGGATCTTATACAACGTTGCTTAGTTCTCGAGAAACAGGGGGGGGGGGGGTCTAATATTATAATACAACTTAAGTACTTACTTTGTAACTCCCAATTTAATTGACGAAACTTATTCGGTAGAGAGTTAGCTCCTTGCTCCGAAAGGCGCGAGTTCGATCCACTTATACTACGCGCTACGTATACATATAACGTCTATTTTTTTAAATGACTTTTAAAATATATTCCATTTATTATTTAACGATTTAATGAAAATGAATAATTGCGTAAATTCGTGATTTTAAAGAGATATCCTATATGTATTTTTTTAATAAAAGAAATGAATAAGATGAAAATACTGGATGATCGAAATCTTTTCTGCTTAATTGTTTTATAAATATACTTGTAATTATAATTTAATTTTAAATATTTAATATCGTACATTAATAACAATATGAATATTTAAATTTTCATTTAGCCTTTTGATTTTTTAATTAAAATTAATCTTGTGTCAGCATTCAAAGTAATTAAAACAAGTAAGAAAAATCATGCGTTAAGCATAGATTATAGAGCACTTTCCAACACTTCTTGAAATCTTTAACAAAACTTCGTTATCCAGGGAAATAACGTATTATTGTCCATATCCAAATATGTATTCAAATACTTTTGAAAAGCCCTGTATTTGGTCGGTCGGTTAATATATTGACTATATAATGAATAAATTTAGTTTAGCAAGAAAACACCTAACTGGGTGAAAATATCCTTTCAGCAATTTATACTACTAGATGGAAACATACATGAATACTTTTGTTTAACCCTGTAAAATACATAGTACCTTTAATACACGAAAGTATTTTGTTAATGTTTAGTTTAAAAATAAATTATCTTCAAACTACTTAAGTCAAATTTTCAGAAATTATCATCCAAAGACGACAATGTATCCAGTTCTTTGCGTGACCGTGTATATCATTTTATCTATATTCTACAAACATTTCTTAGTAAAGTAATTTTAGTTATCGTAAAAAGGCATAACACACTTAAAAACCTCCTTTAAGTAAATTACGCTTATATTCAGTAACCTTTCTGAGATATTTTGTGTAACCCTGTATATCTAAATTGTGTTACATTTAGCATTTATATAAACGCTTTTCAACTTTGTTGGAAAGTGCCAAAAATGAATCTATTGTGATTAGAAAAAATTCCAAAATCTTTTTTGGTACCTTCTAGCACTGGCAAAAATTTAAAATATGGAAAAAAAAAAGATAAAGGTGAACTTAAAATAGTTCAAAGCGAAGCATATACGTATTACAAAATTAAAAATCTTTAATATGCAAGAAAAAAGGTTGTGATTCAATTCTTATGCTACTTTTTAATATGATTATGCTTCTTAATTTGAAAATAGAGCAGTATTATCATCGCATCTATTCCCTTATTGAGGCAATATATAAATGGTGCGTCTTTTAATTCACGAATTGACACAAATGTTAGATATTACATGACAAAGAACATATGTATTACATTTTACAAGTAATTTTTAAGAAATTAACAGTTAAAGAATATATGGAATATGTCTTAAAAGTAATTTTAAAAATATTAACTGTTTTGTGAAACTATTCAGTTATAATGAAAAAGAAACACATTAAAATTATAATTTATACACAATATTCAATTAACAGTGAGTTCATTAAAATGTAACTACAAGTATATCTATAAAATAAAAAAATAAGAAAAACAAATGTAGCGCATTCTGGGATCGAACCCATGATCCACAGATCACTGAGCTTATGCTTTAACTAAAACTACGCCAACGTAGAAATGGCACTACAAAGTAAGAACGTAAGTTGTATTATAATATTAGACCCTCCCTTACCCCCGCTTGTTTCTCAAGAACTAAGAAGCGTTGTATAAAATTCATTGAACTTGGGGGTAAGGGGCTTCTACCCTATGATTATCAAACTTGACCTTTTCCTTGCAAGTTCAGTAATGCGGATTTTTATGTCTCAACAATAACTTGCAACCTAAGCATGCGTGCTGAATATGTATCACTTCTCTGATAAATAAAGTTACTACAGCTGAAAAACAGCGACAACAACCACAACAAAAACATAAACATGAATCTAAATATCCAAAAAAAACTTCACGAAACTTACAAATCTGTAAGTTTCGTGTATTAAGAAGTAGCTGTTCATAATATAATTTATAATATCACACAAAGCGTTATTACCATAAATCACCTATTATATTCGCTTTTTAAATAGTAAAAAAAAATTAACAACAATATTTATTATATATAAAAAAGAAATTTAATGGGTTTTTTTAAACTTTTTTTTATTTAAGAAATTTTGAAAAGTAAAAAGGAATCACATTTTTGACGCATCGGTAACATGCTACATTGTTATTTAAAAAGTGCAACGTATCTATTTTCGTAAAAAAAAAAAAAAAAAAAAAAAAAAAAAACCTTGAAAAGAAAAATGAAAGAATGATCTTTACTTTATTAAACCAGAGCCATTTTTTTTATACCAACGTCTAATACATCTTACTTTTTTACCCGTAAATTTTTACAATTTTCCTTCAGCTTTTTTTATTTAATCTTAACGTGTCAAATATTTCAGTCCCCTGTTTTTAATTCTTTTTCTTGGTTTTATCTTTCATTTTTAAAATGAAAAGGATAAGATTAAATTTCAGCTACATTTATTTTAATAGTTGGGAAGATACAGAATAAAAGTAAATGATCGTTAATAATCATTACACTTAAGGATAGTTTTTTCCTGCAAATTTAATTTCATGATTATTGATTTCTTTAAGAACAAAGAAAAAAATTATATAATGTACCAGTCGACCATTTTTTATACTAAATCTAGTAGCGATTGGATACTTTTCTGCTAAATCACTTACAAGTTAAATTCTGTGATTACTTTCCTATAATTTAGGATCCAATAAATTATCGTAGTTAATTCTGATATATACAGCTTTAACATTAACAGAAAAAATTGCCTTAAGCTTACCATTTTCTGAATAACTTTAATTTCTAATTGCTTAGCTTTGGAATTGGTAAGCATTATGTCCGATAACAGATCGATTTATTGCTGTAAGTGAAATAGAATTTTCTTTAAGATTATCTTCAATTTTTAATTAAAAGTCATTATGTGTATCATCGGAAAAATCTTTAAGCACTTAAAAGAATTATTTTAGTTTACGCTGAGTCGCAAGCAAAATTTCTTGTATCAATATAAATAAAAAACCCTTTTTATAATCATTTAGATATTTGTAATGATTATGCCTCATTGAAAAATTTTACTTGAGATACATTCATTTTACATTTTTTTAAATATAAATATTTATTGAAAAAAAGGATACCGCTTTATTTTAGAAATTTATTTTACAAATCGGCTTAATAATGTATTATGAATCAAATAATGTTTAGTATAATGTCCTATGTAAGGCCTAAAATTTTTGCTAAAACAATTTATAATAATATATTCATATAATATAGATATTATTTCATCTTAATAACCATTTAATATTGTTATTATTATCTCGTTTTTATTATTCTATTAAAATTACACCAATATCTTAAATGCTAAATGAAAGATCACGAAAGTTATTAAAAATCTATTTTCTATATTTACTTTTTTTGCTTTTAATACAATTGAATCCAATTCAAATGAGCTCAAAGGGCTCCGAAAATGTGCTTTCTGTGATGAAATTTCGTTATAATTTATTTATATTTTGAGTATAAGTATTTTGTTGGGAAATGCTAAATTCTCCATGAAAATGGAATATTTGTTCTATCGGACTTGGCTCTAATGAACATGACTGTATATTTTGAGACCTTCGTAATTATTCTATAAAAAATAAAAAATATATACTTTGGTATTACAAAGAATAAACACACGCAAAAACATGTAATCAATAATCTTTAAAAAAAATTTAATAATTTTTTTTCTCGAGTACCTATTTTTTAGCAAAATTATATAGCAAAAACTAGAAATTTTACTTTTAATTAAAGCTAATTCTTAACATATTTTAAGAAAATGTATATATAATTTTCCTAAGTCCAAAAATACTCCTTAAATATTTATATTTAAAGTAATTTTAGAAAAGGTGTTCAGTTTTTTTAATTAACATGAAACCATAGCTCAATTTTCAGGATAATATAAGATATTTGAAAAAAATTAAACGTTATTGGAGCTTAAAAATATATTCGTTTTTAATACAGCGCTAAACATTTATGGTAGCAAAACAAAATTTGCATCTTTTTTATACATGAAGAAACTAAAGTTCTTCCAGTTACATATCATTTTACGCTTAATGTAAATGTATAGCAAAAAAGTGTATTATTTGTATTTGTTACAATCATCAGCGCGCATTACAGTGTGATTTTTTTTTATCAGCGAAAACTAGATTATAAGCAAATTTTACGTTACGAGAATGACAAATGAATTTACGGTTTGGGTTTGACACCTTGACAAATGTCTATGGTTTTAAAATTATCATGTATTTGAAATTTCTTTTCAAAGGTACAATTTTTTTCATGGTTATAAACCATTTTCAGTGTTAATATATTTTTATTGATTTAAATCTTTACCTTCACTTTTTTTCAAGAAAATAAGATTCAGTTACTGCATAATATATGTAAAGTATATAAATATGGAAGTATAAGTATACCGTTAATTACAAGATTCATAAAATATATTAGTCAGCTTGTACCATATTAGACTTTGCCAGTTATTTCAGTATTTCTGTATGGAATTTAATGTTCAGTTCATTGATTATGAACAAGAAATAAAGAAATTGAGCTTTATAAAGTCTGCCTCCCCCCCATTGCCCCAAGTCAGCAAAATAAGTTTAAAATAATGAGATTGCTGATTAAAATATTGCACAATAGTTTTATTTAAAAAATATTAATGAATATTCTCAAAAGCGCAGTTTTTACCTGAAAATCATTGAATCCTGTATATATCATGTAGAATTTTTTTGAAACACACAAAAAGGAAATTGAAACACACAAATTACATGAAAGTTTAAAACATACGCAAACACTAATCATTTAGCTCTTTTAGTAAATATTTGTAAATGGATCACTAAACAAAACTTTGATTCATATAAGGCAATTTAAATTCCATGTGATATGCAAAAATATTATTTTTATTTTATTTTAGTATTTCAGAAAATGATTTAAATTAAAATTCGCATTAAAGAGAAAGGTAAAAGAAAAATACACATTTTTAGTGCCAGAAGCCACTTTTTAAAAATTAATTTCCAATTTGTCTCATTGATTGCAAAATCGTCAGTTTTATATTAAGTAAGACGCATTTTTCCAATTTTATGATCAGAAAACACAGAAATTATACAAAATTCAAAGTATCAAATGGATTTATGTCATTTATAGACACCAGTAAAATGTAGATTAATTTAAAATTATGGGACAATGTTTGGCGGTATTGTAATCAAACCTCGTATTTTAATAAGTACTAAGGGTCTCTGCCTCCTGCGAGCTATATTCGCCAACCCCAGTCCATACACCCAAGATTCTGAAAGTACCCTAATTTCACCGGATTAAAAAAAGTAATTATAGTTTAAAAAATCAAGGGCGATCTCCCTATAAATGTATTTCCAATCATATTTCTCTGATTGAAGGATTTTAAGGCCAAATTAGTCGCTTTCAGAAGATACAAATTTTGTTTTCGTCTTTGATTCTTTGATTGAAAAATTAGTTAAAACATTGAAAATAAGCTAATTTAAAAAGAATCAAGTCAACAGTAAACAGAGTCTTTGTCTCTCGGTATTTACCTATACATCATTTAGTAGTGGATTGTGAAAACATATATTTCACATAATATATTTATATTCATTTTTTTTATTATTACACAGGATAAAGCGACATAAAATGTGTAGTGTATTTTGGAAATCTGTATTGTTAATTTCAATATTTAATAAACTATGTGTTATATATCAGAATTGATCCAGATGATTATTTTTTTAAGTTTAAATGACAATTCAAGTTATGTAGTTGATAACATTGAAAAATATAGCAATTAATAACTGCGATTTTAGAAGTATTCCTTTCAAACACACAATTCTATATTTCTGTAAATGATAATGTTTTCAATTTACTCTCAATTTGAAAAGTATTCTTCGATAAATAAATTACTACAACTGTTGTCAGAATCTGTCATTTGTTGACATAAAATACTTTCATTTTACATATCTGACCAATATTTTTTTTTCTTCGTTTTTAATTTCAATCAATGTCAAGAGAGGTTCCGCAACATCGAGGTGGTAGTAACATCGACATAAAATAAAGCCTATATAAGAGCAAAGGACTACTGTCATCATTATTTGGACATCATTATTTTTAAATCGGTTCGTTAGCTTGCACTCCAGTAACACAAAACTCGCCGTTTTAGAACGCTTTTTTCCCTTGTGCCCTCTTTAGGGTAGTGACACCCACATAAGATAGATAATAAGTTGGAAGAAGGAATGTCACCATCATTTTGATATCATTATTTTTAAAATAGGATTGTTAGTTTCCGAGATTGCTCAAAAATTTACTATTTAGAACGTTTGTAGAACGATTTTCGTTCACTCTCACCCGTTTAAATTTCGTATTTTCTAAAAAAATGCTCTTAAAGACCATTTATATCTTGTAATTAGCATGCCAAATTTCATGTTTCTAAGCCCTTCACTACACAAAAATCGCATTTTAAGAATGTTTTTTGTTCTTTCAACCTCTTTGGGTTAGTGGCATCGACATAATATACAGCCTATGTTTGATTAGGGGCGAACACCATCATTTTGGCACCATTACTTTTGAAATTGGTTCAGTAGTTCCAAAGATTACCCGGATAATACAAATAAGCAAACTTTACCTTTTTATAATATAGGCATAAATAAATTTAAAACACATTTTTGTCCATCAATTCTAGTTAATTCATGCAACATTCTATAAGTTATAGATTATGGATTTTTTTGTCTGAAAAGCTTACATGAATGTATTTCACATAAAGTTACATAAATATATTGCATTTTGTATTTGTACTAAAAAATAATGTAAATAACCCTATTAACCACTTAACAGATACTTTTTTTGCGCACAATAAATTGAAAATGCTTAATATACAGCACTTATTTTAAGCTAAAATATTCGTAACATCTATTCTAAATGTTTCTGCCATTAAATAGTACAAAATTGTATTTAAAAGATTTAGTGGTGTCAAAAAGCTTTCAAGTGATGAATCAAACAAACTCTTCTTGCCCATACGATGTACGGGGAAATCAATTGAGTGGTTAAGCTCTATTCATGAGCTAATATACTATATGGCCAAAGATGACCGGCCACTTGCGATTTTAGATATTTTGTTAAATATCTAGAAAAATACATGAGGAATTATCCTGAAACTCTAAGTATGTAAACATAATACTACAGGTCACACATTTCTGTGAAGATTTTTTCCCGAAACTCAATAGGGGATCGTCAACAAATTGAAAAAAATGAATATCTTTTGGATAACCATGTCAAAATTAATGTAGCAGAAGCGCTCAAACTGTAAATTATGATCATGTGGCTTATTGTAATATACTGTGTTTATTTTTGTGTGGATAGCATGTATACTCGTGGAAAAATTAAGATTTTTACAAAAACAGTGCCAATTTTTTCGAAGTTTTTTTTGCTTACAATTTGAAGAGTTCTTAATCTAAAATAATGTACTTTTCCGAAAATATGACAAAAACATTGTACATAATACCAGGTAGTCAGAATTAAAATAATAGTAATAATTGTATAAAGAGGAGTAGGTTTACTATACATAAATTTTCATTGCGCATGCGTGAACTCTGTAAAAAGATTTCTTTCATATTGTGTTAGCTAAATGTATAGGGCAACTTCTGTAAAAGTTTCAAAAACATAGCTTGAAAATTCTGAAAGTGGTCGTCTATAGAATCAACTAAAAATCCGTTATTCCCAAAATGAAGCAAAAAGATCAGGGGTTGTATCCAAATATAGTACGTGCCATGTGTATTTTATATTGCCAGTAATCAATAGCTATATGGATACACCCCTCATCTTTTTGCCACACTTTGGCAATAACGGATTTTGAGCTGATTTTATAGACGATCACTTTCAGAATTTTCAAGCTATGGTTTTGAAATATTTGCAGAAGTTGCTTTATAGATTTAGCTAATAAAATATGAAAATGAAATTTTGATATCGTTGACGCATGCACAATGAAAAAGTATTCAGTAAACCTGCTCATTTTCATACAATTTTTATTATTTTCAATTCTGATGACAGGGTATTGTGTACAATATTGTTTGTCATATTTTCAGAAAAGAGCATTATTTTATATTAAGAACTCTGCAAATTATTAGCAAAAAACTTGGAAAATTTTGGACTGTTTTTATAAAAACCTTAATTTCTCAATGAGTATTTATGCTATCTACATAAAAATGAACACAGTATATTGGAATAGGTCACTTAATCATAATTGACTGTTATAACGCTTTTTGCTTCATTAGTTATGACAGGGTTATCCAAAAGTTATTCGTTTTTTTTTTCAATTTGTAACGGTTTCCTATAGAGTTTCGGGGAAAATCTTCTCGGAAATGTAACACCTGTACTATTATATTTACACACTTAGACTTTAAGGATAATTCTTCATGTTTTTTTCTAGATATTTAACAAAATGGGAAAAATTGCAAGTGACCGGTCATCTTTGGCCATATAGTATATTAGTTTTTGTTGCATTAAAATGTCTCAATTTGTTGATTTTCTGCAAGCAAGCAAACCTATTGGTTTTCATTGGACGTGTATGGGAACTTGGCGAAATATTAGCGATATCGCCAAGTTGGCGACTAAATTTTGTTGCCAACTTTGATGAGATCCCGCCAAGTTGTCGGTGAAACTGGTGTCGAAAGAACCGGGATCCGCCCCTTGTGGTATTTGCGCGATTTTCATTGCTCCATTTCCAAATCGTTATTTTTTTATATTCACGCGAAAATATATTTATAATTAGAAAGGAAATATTATTATTTGAACTGTCTTATTTCAGTTTTGAAATCGGACGTAATTTTTGACCATTTACGACTTTTAACGCATATTGATGAATTTTTTATTTTGCATTTTTTTTCTCTTTTAAAAATCGCGGGTAAATATAATTTTTGTGCCGTAATTTTCAATATTTTCCTACTTTGATTAAATGATATTCATTTAAGTTTAATTTAAAAGTTTTTTCTATTTATAATATCCACGTGCCAATAATATTTAAATTTAGGAACTTTTATTCTTTGAGCACATTTAATAGTTGACAATAGGTTAAAATAATTTTCTTTTTAAAAATATGTAAAAAATAGTCCTCGAAATGCTGAATTTTTTTAACTTAAAATATAAATATATCCTCAAAAAATGAGTCAAATAAATAAAATAAATGCAGTCTGCTCACCGGGACATTCAAATGTATAAAATAACCTAAAAATAATTAAATTCCCATGAATAGCTTTTGCGCCTTTAAAACTTTTTTAATGGAACAACTTTGATGAAATTTACCATTAAATATCTCTTAAAATTATTATTCGATTATAAAATTGTCTGCACCAGCGCATTTATTAAACATTTTTGTATAATACCACCGATTTTTGTATTTTTGTGTGCAATAACTCTCTCAATATTAACGAAGAAAGACCTCCGATCACGAAAAATTCATTGTTAGCGTCGGTGACAGCGGCAGTTACTTTTTTAGGTAGCTTTCATTACAAAAAGTAAAAAGCTAAACTTAGACTTAAACTTAAATTTTGAACTGAAAATCTAAATAGTTGGGAGTCGTTAAGTAGCACAAACTGAACTGTGTTCAGAGGGTTCAAATTTCAAATGATTATAAAAAACGGAAAAATTGGTCGATTCGTTTGCGGTTTAAAATAAAACTATTCTTTAAGTCAGGATCTTCTTGAAAATAAATTTTAAAGATAAATTTCAAAAAATTCCGTTAGAGGGCGCCTTAAACTTCAGAGTAACCAACAACTAATTTTAACCGTTATTTTTTGTATATAATTAAATGCTTTCCAAAGCTTATTAAATGTTTTCGAAATCTTAGATTGAAACTTAAATTTTGAACTCAAATTCTGAATCGTTGGGAGGGGTTAAGAAGCGTAAACTGAAGTGTGTTCAGGAGTTGAAATTTAACCCCTTACCCCTCGAACACAGTTCACTTTTGCGCTACTTAAACACTCGCAACGATTCAGAATTTGATCTCAAAATTTAAATCTAAGCATTTGAAAGCATTTAATGAAATTTAAAAAAATAACGGCTAAAAATAGTTGTACGCTACTCCAATGTCTAAGGCGCCCTCTATCGGCATTTTGTGAAATTTATCTTTGAAATTTATTTTCAAGAAAACACTGATTTAAAGAGTAGTTACAAAAACCGCAAACGAATTGACTAATTTTTAAGTTTTTTATAATCGTTTGAAATTTAAATCCTCTGAGCACAGTTCAGTTTGTGCTACTTAACCACTCCCAACTATACAAATTTTGAGCTCAAAATTTAAGTTTAACTCTAAGTTTACGAAAACATTTAATCAGATGCAAAAAATAACGTAGAAAATAGTTATTCGTTACTCCAAAGTCTAAAACGCCATCTATCAGCATTTTTTTAAATTTACCTTTATAATTCATTTTCAATAAAATACCGACACAAAGAATAGTTTTAGCGAAAACCGCAAATCAATCGACCAATTCTTCCGCTTTTTATAATCATTTGAAATTTAAACCCTGTGAACACAGTTAAGTTTGTGCTACTTAACCACTCTCAACTATTCATATTTTGAGCTCAAAATTTAAGTTTAAGTCTAAGCTTACGAAACCATTTAATGAGATGCAAAAGATCACGGCAAAAAATAGTTTTTCATTACTTCAAAGTCCAAAGCGCCCTCTATCGACATTTTTCGAAATTTATCTTTATAATTTATTTTTAAGAAAATACCAACATAAAGAATAGTTTTAGTGAAAACCGCAAATCAATCTACATATTTTTTCGTTTTTATGTGCATTTGAAATTTTGGACCCCCAAACTTTAATGGCGGCCATCTCCTTTGGAAAACGTTTGGGACCCTTGGTTTCCTATTTCCTATTACACGTCTTGATGTGTTCTATCATCCCCTAGCGTATATACCATTTGTTTAGGGACACCCTGTATATATATATACATATATATATATATATATATATACATATATATATATATCTGATATTTGTCATGTGATAACTAACGTATTTATGAACCGATTTGAATGAAGTTTGGTATGTACATAGTACATACAAATATCTCGACCGAGTTCGTTGGCCAGGATCATCCGCCATCTTGTTTCAAAATGGCGGTCATTTAAAGTTTTTTAAAAAATTTTAAATTTTAAATTAAATGCGAAAAAATTAAAAGTTGAAAAATATTTTTATTTTATGTGTTAGATCTTAAAACACCAATTCCAGAACACTTTTTATTTTGTCTATATCTTAAAAAATGATTGAGTTATAGCACTTTGAATTTTTCTTATGGCTGTCATTTTGAACGATCTGATATTTGTCATGCTATAACTAACGTATTTATGAACCGATTTGAATGAAACTTGGTATGTACATAGTACATACAAATATCTCGACCGAGTTTGTTGGCCAGCATCATCCGCCATCTTGTGTGAAAATGGTAACCATTTAAAATTAAAAAAAAAAAAATTAAAATTAGATGCGAAAAAATTAAAAGTTGAAAAATATCTTTATTTTATGTGTTAGATCTTAAAACATCATATCCAGAACACTTTTTACTTTGTCTATATCTTAAAAAATGATTGAGTTATAGCACTTTGAATTTTTCTTATGGCTGTCATTTTGAACGATCTGATATTTGTCATGCTATAACTAACGTATTTATGAACCGATTTGAATGAAACTTGGTATGTACATAGTACATACAAATATCTCGACCGAGTTTGTTGGCCAGCATCATCCGCCATCTTGTGTGAAAATGGTAACCATTTAAAATTAAAAAAAAAAATTTAAAATTAGATGCGAAAAAATTAAAAGTTGAAAAATATCTTTATTTTATGTGTTAGATCTTAAAACATCATATCCAGAACACTTTTTACTTTGTCTATATCTTAAAAAATGATTGAGTTATAGCACTTTGAATTTTTCTTATGGCTGTCATTTTGAACGATCTGATATTTGTCATGCTATAACTAACGTATTTATGAACCGATTTGAATGAAACTTGGTATGTACATAGTACATACAAATATCTCGACCGAGTTCGTTGGCCAGCATCATCCGCCATCTTGTTTCAAAATGGCAGCCATTTAAAAAAAATTAAAAATTAAAAATTTAAAAATTAATGCGAAAAAATTAAAAGTTGAAAAATATTTTTATTTTATGTGTTAGATCCTAAAACACCGATTCTAGAACACATTTTACTTTGTCTATATCTTAAAAAATGATTGAGTTATAGCACTTTGAATTTTTCTTATGGCTGACATTTTGAAACGATCTGATTTTCGTCATGTGATAACACTCCTATTTATAAATCGATTTGGATGTAATTTGGTGTGTACATAGTGCTTAATAAAGCCTGGACCGAGTTCGTTAACCAGTTCCATCCGCCATCTTGTTTAAAAATGGCGGCCATTTAATTTTTTTAATTTTAAAATTTAAAATTAGGTCCAAAAAAGTGAGAAATTGAAAAGGATTTTTCTTTTATGCATTTGACCTTGATACAAAAATTCAAAGCACTTTTTGTTTCATCTGTATCTAAAAAATGTCTGAGTTATAGCACTTTTAATTTCTAGTGTTGCTCACATTTTGAAATGATCTGGTTTTCGTCACTTGATAACGCGCGTATTTATACATCGACTTAAATGAAACTTGGTGCATAGATAGGACTTACTGATGCCTGAACCGAGTTCGTTGGCCAGTTCCAACCGCCATCTTGTTTCAAAATGGCGGAATATTAATTTTTTTAGGTAGCTTTCATTACAAAAAGTAAAAAGCTACCTATTGCAGCCGTCCGGGGGAAAGCACTTCCGGAAAATTTTGGTATATTTTCACCGATCATGACCCCCAGACCCCAAAACCACCCTCCGTTTATATGTTGACATATATATATATATATATATATACATATATATATATATATATATATATATATATATATATATATATATATATATATATATATATAACCATATATATATATCTGATTTTTGTCATGCGATAACTAACGTATTTATGAACCGATTTGAATGAAACTTGGTATGTATATAGTACATACAAATGTCTCGACCGAGTTCGTTGGTCAGCATCATCCGCCATTTTGTTTCAAAATGGCGGCCATTCTAAAATTTTTAAAAAATTTAAAATTTAAAATTAAATACGAAAAATTTAAAAATTGAAAAATATTTTCCTTTTACGTGTTAGAACTTAAAACAAAGATTCCAGAACACTTTTTATTTTGTCTATATCTTAAAAAATGACTGAGTTATAGCACTTTGAATTTTTCTTATGGCTGACATTTTGAAACGATCTGATTTTTGTCACGTGATAACACGCGTATTTATGAACCGATTTCAATGAAACTTGGTATGTACATAGTACATACAAATGTCTCGACCGAGTTCGTTGGCCAGCATCATCCGCCATTTTGTTTCAAAATGGTGGCCATTTTAAAATTTTTAAAAATTTAAAAATTTAAAGTTAAATGCGAAAACATCAAAATTTGAAAAATATTTTTCTTTTACGTGTTAGAACTTAAAACAACGATTCCAGAACACTTTTTATTTTGTCTATATCTTACAAAATGATTGAGTTATAGCACTTTGAATTTTTCTTATGTCTGACATTTTGAAACGATCTGATTTTTGTCACGTGATAGCACGCGTATTTATAAACCGATTTCAATGGAACTTGGGATGTGCATAGTACATACAAATGTCTCAACCGAGTTCGTTGACCAGCATCATCCACCATTTTGTTTCAAAATGGTGGTCATTTAAAATTTTAAAAAAAATTTAAAATTTAAAATTAAATGCGAAAAAATTAAAAACTGAAAAATATTTTTCTTTTACGTGTTAGAACTTAAAACAACGATTCCAGAACATTTTTTATTTTGTTTATATCTTAAAAAATGACTGAGTTATAGCACTCTGAATTTTGCTTATGGCTGACATTTTGAAACGGTCTGATCTGAACGATCCACAATGTTGCTTTAAAGTGGCATACACTTTATGATATCATGGAATTTGGTGACTCTCTAAATCGCTTAAAATAAAACCAGGTTGAATAAAAGATGACTATTTTCTAAAAATTCCTATTAATATTCAGTCTTGACAAAAACTAGTTTCAATCTTATAAAATCACTAATTTTATAAGATTATTTCTGCTAATTTGAGCTTAGTATTTTTGAACAATGTAACTTACCGTAAAATAAATAAATAAATTTATAAGTATATGAAAGCTACCTCTTCCTCCCGGCATTGCCGGAAGGACTTTTTTAATTTAAATTTTAAAATTAGGGGCAAAAATTAAGAAATTGAAAAAGATTTTTCTTTTGTGTTTTGACCTTGATACAAAGATTCTAGAGGATTTTTTGTTTCATCTATATCTTGAAAAATGGCTGAGTTTTAGCACTTTCAATTTTCAGTGTGATTGACATTTTGTAACGGTCTGAAATTTCTCACGCGTTAATACGCATATTTATAATTTGATTTCGATATAAGTCCATGTGTTCATGTTACATATCAATGTCTTGACCGAGTTCACGGGCCAAATTTATCCGCCACCTTGTTTCAAAATAGCGTCCATTTAAATTTGTCAAATTTTTTTTAAATGTATAATGATGTATAAACAAAAAATTAGAAATTGGAAAAAGGTTCTTTCTAAACTATTTATCTTAATAATGACTTCCGGAGTATTTTTTGCTTTGTCTTTACCATGAAAACCCATGCGATATAGCAGTTTGAATTTCTAATGTGGGTGACATTTTTTTAAAAAGTCAATTTGCCCGTGACAGCACTCGTATATATTAATCGATTTCGATGTGAGTGTACATGTTCACATGAATTAAGATTTCGATCAAGCTCATTGGGGTTTTTTTTATCCATCATGCTGCTTTAAAATGGATATCGTGGAATTTGGCGACCCTATAAATCACTTAAAATAAAACCAGGTTGAATAAAATATGACTAATTTCTAAAAATTCCTATTAATATTCAGGATTGACAAAAACTAGTATTCAATCTTATATAATCGTGTTCCACTATTTTGAGCTTCGTATATTTGATTTATGTAACTTAATTTAAAAAATAAATAAGTATATGAAAGCTACCTCTTCCTCGCGGCACTGCCGGAAGGACTTTTTTAGAATAAAGAAGCACAGTCTCATGTAAACAAATGCCACATTTCAAAGCTTTTATAAGAAATATTTTTTTATATTTTGTTTTGTTTGAATTTTTTTTGTTTGGAAGTATATCTTTCTAGTACATAGGATTTAGCATATAATCACAGTTATCTCTATTTTGAATCAACCGGTATAGTCAAAAAGTAATAAAAGTATACCGATTAAAACTAAATGACGTTTTGAGCCATGGAATGTACAATATGACCAGTAAAGCCTGTTGTCATCTCAATAATTTGAGAAAGGCAAGAGCTATAGTCTAGTCATAAAAGAGGTGTAATAAAGTTACCATGTGCTGCTAAATGAAACCTTCTGAGGCACCACCTTGTGTATTATTGCAGAGTTAGCATTAATATTTTGAAAGCGAAAAGATGTAAGCGGAAAATGATTTACAAAGTTGTAGAGAATCATGGATTCCGTACAACAAGACATCTTGTGGACATTATTGCAAAGAACAGAAAGGATAAAACTTGCATTTTTGTTTTCGGGATTTCATTTAGTATTATGTCACTAAACTGCACGAAATGAAAAATTATTACATTTTAGACAAGTGTGCATCTAGATGTTCATTTCAGCTGACGGTGAGAAGTTCGAATATATAAAAAAAATGTATGGTATTATAATTAGTTGCTTTTTTCTTTCTGAGATCGTTTTGTTACATCACAGTCTATATTACCACGAATAAACGAATACGCGTTTTAACCATTGTATTCTTGGCATTAATGTCCGAAAGGTGTCTTTTTGTACTAAATCGATGATTCTCTACCATTTTTTAAATCATTTTTTTTTCCCACTATGTCTTTCTGTTTTTAAGATAGGAATGCTAATTCCGCAGCCTCGTACAAGATGACCCCTTAAACGGTTTCATTCGGTAGCGCATAAATACTTTACAACACCTGGACTCCACCTAGACCTAGACTATGGCTCTTACCGTTCAGAAATTATTGGGGTGACAATGGACTTTAGCGGGCACATTCTACATACGTTGTAACGGAAGATATTGCCAATGCTTTAATGAGACGTTTGTTTCATTTAATGAACGTCATGTTTATCAGTTGAAATTCAAGGAAAATGTTAAATGCACAGATTTAATCACTATTAAATTTATTAGGATATAAATTTACTACATTTTTGCGAACACATGTTTGCGAAGATAGAGGCATTTTATTTTATTAGATATTAAGATTTCTAAAATCTTGAGAAACATTTTATCAAAATGTCCGTTAATTTAGTCTTGAAACGGTTATAAAAACGGGTTGCTTTATGCTTAGTAAACATTTTTTTATGTTTATTCTCCTTATAGTGAAACCTATATTATTTGTTAAGCAAATGCGTAGAGCTCACAAAAGCTCTTACTTAAACAATTTTTTTTTTTTTTTTTTTTTTTTTTTTTTTTTTTTAAGAAATAACTTTTTACTGAATGTCGTGAAAACCACTATTTGTGTTTTTTATCTTTTGAAGTTCTGGTATAATTTTAAATCTAAAAATGATATTAGTTATTTTAGTTTTTCAATATTACGTTGTCCTAATAAGTTTTTATTAACTAACCATATTAATATTTTCATTAGAAGTGCTATAAAATAGAATATTTGTTGTCATTTAAGAACACTGTGAAAAAAAATCTGCAAAAGTACTAAATTTTATCTTGGAAACTGGGATTCCAAGAACTTTTCCTGTAACGGTAACAGCAAAAATTCAAGTTTCAGAATCGATTACATGGATTTTTTCATGTTATCGTTACATGAAAAGTTCTTGGAATCCCAGTTTCCTAGAAAATGTTTAGTACCTTCACAGATTTTTTTTTACAGTGAAGGTGTCAACAATTTTTTTCATCTGAATTAAATACAATGAATCTAAACACAGCTGTTTTTGTATGGGAAAACCTTTCAATTATTGTTATTTACTTCTTTTTGAAATTCAAAATTTAAAAAGAAAAAAGAATTGAACTTTACGTATAAAAATGGAAAAAAGTTGTACCTTTTTTTTTTTCTTCTGAAAAATCTTTGCACTTCAAATACTTAAAGCACATTTCGTTTAACATGCTATCGTATTTTTCAATACCATTGTAATTAAAAATATTAATTTAGCTTATAGAGATTAAAAATAATTGATATTATAATATTTTAATCTGTGTTCTTTTAATTCCTTCAATAAAAATAGTGGTTTGTTTGTAATGTTCGTAAACATTCAGGAAAACATTTTCTTGGGATCTTAATCGTTATTTTTTTAAATAATTATTGTTTTAATTTTCAAAAGTATCTATAGCATACATAAAATGTAAATATTATGGAATGACAAGTTTATATCAGTATAAATATAACTTAAGAAATATTCTTTTACTTTACAGAATAGCTAGCTGTAGTAAGCAAAAAGCAAGAGTTAACTATAAAGTGACAAATCAGTTGTTTCATTTAGAAAAATCTTTTCTGGCACAAAAGAGTTTTATTTCGAATTTTTTTTTATTTTCTGCAAAACGTGCATGCTTCATGCTAGTAGTTCCTAATTGCATAAGGAAGCCTATTAGTTATAGAGAATCTGATAAACTCGTTTTTGAAGGAAATAATGCATAACACAATTAAAAGTACAAGATTGATTCCATATTTTGTATAGGTAATAAAATATAAAGTAGCGATGCACAAATTTTAGTCAGAAAATTTCTTACTACCAGAATGTTTGTAAAGTTACGTTTGTTTTATTTAATAGTAAAGTTTCTGTCATTATTATAAGGAAAATTATTCTGCATAAAAAAGTGGCATCATTGTAGTCCGCGGACCACAGGTCGTGCACCCCTAATATAAAGCAATTAATAACTGAAAATTTGTAGCAATAATATTTTAACAACTTAATTCTCATATCTCCTGTATTAGAAACTATAAGAAAGTTTCTTTTTGTATATTTTCTTAAACTTAACTGATCCATTTGCCTCCATTTGTCGAAATAAATATTGTACCAATACAGTAGATAATTGACATGAAATTATTTCCTGTCATCTATCTTTTTGATGCATTTTAATGTATGTAAATATTTTGATACATAATTAATATATTTTAAAAACAAATCCAGTTCTAATGTCTGGCTTTTAAAATGAATTTTCATTCAAATCAAACTAATTAAAAATAATTTTCTCGGAAGAAAAGCAGAAATTTGAGCCAAAAAAAAAAAAAAAAAAAAATGTAAATTTTCTATTTCTTTTTACTATGAAATGAAATCCTTATAATACCAAATTATAATTTGGTTTCTGCTCCTATTTTAGTCTAACATTATTGCGCACAAAGTTTAATATCTGCAGCAAACTTCATCAAAACATTTTGGCATTATTTATTAAATTTTTCTACCTAAAGAGAGCTGTTTCGAATGAAAACAAACATAATTCCAAAAAGGTCATAAAAACAACATATTTGAAACAAAGAAATATAAGACCATTGATACATTTGGTTTTTCGCCTCAATGTTAGTACAACGTAGAAAAATTTCATGAAATTCCAGACTCATTAATAAAAAACTGCGCTGAAATTGGAGACCGATATGATTGATGAATGCTTTCTGTTATAATACCAACAAATTCTATTAATCTTATCCTTTCCATTGAATAAAATAAAAGCTGCCAGACTCGCTGAATCACTTATATGGCATTGCTCAATAAAATTGCAAAAGGAATGAATTTTTAGGAAAGTGCAAGATGCTTTCATTCACAATGCTTCTGTGGGTGAACAACTTTAAAAAAGACCAAATAAAGCATCCAAGAATTGAAAATTTATCATTGCTTATACAGAAATGTAGATAATTTATTTTTAGATTCAAAAGAGAACCCTTAAAATCTTCTTAGCGATAAAACTTAATCGGGTGTTTAAAAATTAATCAAAAAATAAATGTTCATTTCTTTATTTAAATCTAAATAATGATCATGAATATTTAAAGAAATTTAAAGCAGAAATTATATGAGAGTATTTAGGTTTCGATTATCATATTTTTATAGATTATGAATTTTTACATTCTGAAACATCCATGCTTTCTTAGGAATAATAGATTAAAATAAACATTTACAGCAAATTATGAGTTTAATTTTACATATTTTGAAATCTATTTGATTGTTATTACTATAATATCGGTATAAAATTTATGGTACTTAATTTGTCTTAGAAAGGTATTGTTTCTTCCCATTTTCTTAATTAAAATTTTCTAAGTTTTTTTGCTTAGAAAAAAATTATTATCACGTATAACATAGGTGGATAAGGCTGTTTAAAACTTCATATAACGAAAAGAAATAGGAATCCTATATTATTGTCTATGATCTAATGAAGTGCATTTTTATGACTTTTAAAGGGATTCATAATGCTACTTCAAAAGTATTTGTAAAATCAACTTATCAGTCTGTCTGTTTTCCATCCAATTACTGATTTCGCTGACACAGTGCATAATAATTTTTTTGAAAATGTTGAGATGCCTACAAAATATGACTATGATATTGAAAGACATATTATTAGATTAATAATTTGATAATATTTGATAAAGCACAGTTCACATTATACTTTAATGCTAAATTGGAATTCAATTTTTTTTTTTTTTGGTAACTCTGTTTAATTTTAATAATTTGTTTACGGGACTCTTTGTGAGATTGAGAATCTATATTTTTATGATATCTGCTAATTTTTGCACATGCTTTAACGTATATCCTTTTTATGTCACATCGCTTTTGCACATTCTGATATTTTCCTTTTAAGCTTTATTTGTTTCTGAAGAAGTATTGACGACAAATTTTCCAGTCGAATGGAACCATTTGAATCTCACTTTGATAATTTGCTTGTGAAATAGTATGGGATATTCACTTTTGCTTTTACCTTATTTCCTTGAATGAACAATGTAGGTAGGCATATATAAGCTTTAACTGACCAAACAGCTTCTTAAATTTATCTTTATCTCATTTTAAATAGTTTCGAAATTGAAAGAATGTCAATAGAGTATTTTTAAACATGTCAATAGAGTGTCACCTTTGTGAATTTTTCGAAAAACTGCTAATTTTAGATGCCAACAAATTTTCAGTTATGATTTCTAACAATTCATATAGTGCAAACCAACACCTCCCAAAAGTGTGTAAAAAGTTTTGTTCTTCCTTGATTTGCACAAAAATGTACTAGTTGAATAGTTTAAAATTAATGAATTCGATACATCAGAAAGAATTTTGTAATTCTATTTTTTTTTTTACATCCCAGATATTATAATATATATGTGCCATTTTGAAGTTAAGAACCAGAAGCATCATCATCGGTTTCCCCGTTTTGAAGCACAGTCATAGCAAACGAGGAAAAAAAATAATAAATAAATGTAGAAGATTCATTAAACTACGCATTGGCTGTTGCAACATAGTTTATTAAACTGTAGTCATGTAGAGCAGGAAATACTCTCTTTGCAAGCCGTCTTTAGCCGAATCATCGAAAAGAAGAAAAAAGAAAGAATATTCCATCATAAAAACATTATTTCCGCAAATTGTCTCAACCGAATCATCGGCAGAAAAAAAAAGAATATCTATCATCATCTCTCGGCTTCCTCACTTAAATCTAAAACCAAAAGCTTCCAAAACATTCTAAAGTCTCTAACCATGATTTTCCCATGTAAACAGAATTTATGTCCAGCGTCGAGATTAACATATCATTCTCGAATCTTTCAGACGATAATTTTTATTTTAAAAGATTATTATTTAACTAATTTATAATCGAACTCAAAATTCAAATATTTTGCAGACAATATTCAATTACAGACGACTAATTTTAAAACAAAAAGAAAAGAAATGAATTTATTGATACGCGGCAAATATCAAACGCGAAGGAAAAATAAAATAAACAAAAAGAGTGATATTTTTGAAAGGTATGGTTTTGGAATAAATGTTTTTAAGGTGAATTAAGAATTTATATCGTTCCTATAAAAATTAATAGATTAGATCTAGTAACAGGATTGTAATTTAACAAGTTGAAATAAGTACAGAATATTGTTAAAAGGAAATTGATATAGAATAAGGTTAATTTTGGTGATTTTTTTTTATTTGTAATATATATATAATGTATCCCTGTAGGTATAGTTTCCTTTAAAAAGTGAGTTTCAAATAAGTCATCACATAACAACATAACAACTTAGATAACATTGTACTATAGTGAATTTGTTCTTAAAATGACAAAGAGCAATTCTGTATGAAATTAATCACTGAACATGAATATCACTAATAAATGCTCTTGTTTTGAAAATTGTAGTTCATGTTTTGGTTCTTGTTATAAAATCTTGTTTTGGAAATACACGTGCGCTAATTAAACATTTGCTTCTAAAAATAGGTATCTTCAAATTAACAATTAAAAATATATTAAATATAGAGTATATATATATATATATATATATTTACCGAAATCGATTTCTAGAAGATTCAAACACTTGTGTTTAAAATTGCAGCTCATTCTATTAAGGGGTTTTTAAGTTATATAAAAAAAACATACTGATATTGTAGCGCGTTTTTTAACAATATGAAAAAGGCATTTAATGTTATGTGTTACAATGTGTGCAAGTGTTACAGCTTTATATGTCTAAATTATTTCACAAAATGATTTCCTGTCAGATATACAGGGTGAGTCATAAATATCGAAACAATAGGCTATCTCCTTAAATATTGCCTCTAGACCCATTCTTCCAATTGCAAATATTCATAAAAAAAGGTGAAATTTCTGATAAGATGAGTTGCAACTCCATGCGAGGTCTATTTGAAAAAATACGAAAATTAAATTTTTTAGAGCCCCCGTAGAGCGAAATTCCCAAGTAGGAAATTATTCCTTATCCATTCCTAAATTATACAAAAAAAAATCATCTCCGTATCTCAAAACCTGACAGAGATATTAAAATCCAAAATTTTCCAAAATTCGTGACTTACACCACTTTACCATGCCTATAAACGAAGCGTTTTTGATTCAATTTCAAAGCAAATGAGAGATCGTCCACAAATTATCCATTCATATATGTCGATTTAAGACCGTGCCTCTTATTTGGACATAATACAGCAACGTATTGATTTAAATCAAAACTTGTTTTCAAAATAAGTTTATCGTTAGCACTGGAGGTCTGCATGGATCAAAATATCTTGGTCCGGTCCCCACAGGGAAAAAAGTTCTGCCCAGCATGGAAAAATGTTGAAATCATAATCCGGACCAGCCTGGAAAAAAGTTTAAATCATAGTCCGGCTCAGCCGTGAATTTCTACATAGTTTTTTACTTCAGTGTAGTTAAAAATTGTTTTGCGTGGAGCAGTTCTGACCAAAAATACTTACTATAGCATTTCGTTTTTTATAGTTATACTTTTTATAATTAAAGAAGTGCCAAACGCCGTGATATATTTATTTTATCAATGAATCTCTGTTTATATGTAAATGTTTCACTTATATTTTAATATCGCTAATCCATATCGCGTGCGTTGGAGACTTTGAAAAATGTTATACAGTAAAACCTTTTAAGACAAAATCTACTTAATAAAAAAAAAAAAAGTAATAGACAAATGCCCTTTTTAGGAGGGTTAAATGGAGTTTTTTTTTCTTAGATATCATTGTATTTATTTATTCTGCATGGATCAACACATTTTCTGTTTAAGATAGAATTCCGTCATAGGCAGTTTTTTTCTCTGGTTTTATTGTGTTTAATTTTTTAGCATTTAAATGTACTATTCTTAAAGAAATAAATTTTATTTATTTATTTATTTATTTTATTTTTTATTTTATTTTATTTATTTATTTATTTATTTATTTTTATTTTTATTTTTATTTATTTTTTTTTTTTGTATAATAAAAGCAATTTTAAAATCTTTGTGGTTTTCATAAAAATTTTGATTGAACCACATTTTAATTATTTCATGCACGTATTAGGTCAATCAGATCTATGATTTTAATACGGATTGTTCGGGCGCGGGGTTGAAAATTTCGTCCAGTGCAGAAGCAGTCTCTTCTGGTATGAAAAAATATATTAGACCCGGATAGGCGAGTCATCAGAAAAAAGTAACATCTCGTCTGGACCCAGAATACAGATTTTTTAACAGTTTCTCCAGGACAATAAAAAGCTTGAAGTTGTGAGAGCTAAATTTTTAAAAAAGACTTAATCTGCATCGTAGAAAAGCAATCTTTTAAATAACTGATGGGCAGTAAAACAGTACCACTTCGTTTTTCTCAGTATTTCGTTTTCCTGCATAATGAATTTTTTCCCGACTATTTCTTGTCTTTAAATTATTATAAGTTAAAAAATTGTTAAAGAAAAAAGTACAAACTTGAAACATGTCATTTTTTAAATATATATAGGACAGTTGCACCATAAAATTTAACTAATAATAACACATTGCTCAGTGGTGCACAAAACAGGAATTTTAATATACATTTGTACAATTAAAATAAAATATCTCTCGATCAAGATGCAAACGTAGTCCTTCCATTATCATATTTTCCTGAAGACACCCGCAGAAGACGGCGCGAAACGTTGAAAGTTTTATTTTATTTGAATTGTACAAATGTATATTAAAATTCCTGTTTTGTGCACCACTGAGCAATGTGTTATTATTAGTTATGTCATTTTTTATTATTTTACATTTGTTTTGTTTAAAAAAAATTAAAAATTATTCACTTTTGAGAATATGACTTTTTTTTAAAGTTATATTATTTTTTCAATAAATATTTTTGATAGTTCTGAAATTAATAAATACAAAAACCCCAAAACAAGACTAAAATCAGATTTTCATCATTAATTAAATGGAAAGAAATTGAAATCCGATAAATGATGTTTGGAGTTATAACGATTTTTAACTATCCCATTTAAACCAGTACTAACTATATGAAATTTTGATAAATTTTATGATAAATTTTAGAATGTGATTTTCTTAGAAAATTATATGGCTAACCATGACAAAAAAGAAAAAAAAATCAAAATTTTAACTCAAAAGATAGATTATTTATACAATTCCTAGAACTGTTAAAGTAACATTGTTTTTTCAATTGCGTACATTTCAATTTGTGTCTAATCCCTTAGAACCTGTTAAATTATTTAAACGGCTATAACTCTGCTAGTTTTGAAGATATGAAGATGCAACTTTTTGCATATTATTCAGGACTGGATAAGAAAAGTTTTCTTAACTGGAATTTTTATCCTACAGGGGCCGTATAAAAAGTCAATTTTCGTAATTTTTCAAATAGACCCCCCATAGAGTTGCAACTTACCTTATCAAAAAATTCACCTTTTTTAATGAATTTTTGCAATTGGAAGTATGGGTCTAGGGGCAATATTTAAGGAGATAGCCTATTGTTTCGATATTTATGACTCACCCTGTATATATAAATAAAATTTATTAAAGACTCCAAATATGATGCAATAATTTGTTCTTAGTCCCCACATGACGTTAGATTAACAGTAAGACACTGACGACTATTTTTAGATCATTTTCGGACCACTATGCATTAAAAAGAAAAAAACTTGTATATTCCTCTTGAAAAGTACTTGCGAAAGCGATGGTAAAAAGAAGTAGTGTTAACCGAATAAAATTCGTATAAAATATGCTGCTTCTAAACGGGTTAATCTTGGAACCTCTCGTGGTATTAATCTTTTAAACATAACTTAAAATTTCTTGATGGAAGGAGCTGTAATTTTATATTCACATATTTGAAGCTTCTCGAAATCGTTTTCTGATATAAAACTTATAGTTAAATTTCCTTTATATTAATTTTAAAATACATATTTTGGGGGGAAATCTTAAATTTGAACTAACATCAAAGTTTTAAGTGTTAATTCATATTCAATTACTTCAAATACATGTCATTTCTTTAAAGGGCATTAAAAAGGTTTTATTTTATAGACTAATGAAATTTGTACAGATATTCTTCTACTTTGTGTACTGTAAAAAGAAGTTAGCCACAAAATTAAAGTTACAGACAACAAGTTTCCGGAACACTCCTTGATTGAAAGATGTTTTTATGTTATTTGAAGATTTTTCTGTACTGGATATTTTGGTTCACAATTTTTTCTTTCTTTGTCGAAAAAGGATATTCATAAAACATTTAATTTATATTAGAAAAAAGTAACACACAGCACAACTTCTGAAACACTCATGCGATGTAAGAGAAGTGCAGCTTAAAATATAATGATTTGAGTTTGATGATTTGATATAATGATTTTTACGTTATTATTTTGAGACAAATATACAAATTGTAGCCAAATTTCCGAGTTTTAAAATGTCAAGAGAAAGAACACTCAAATTCGCGTTTTTTTTTTTTTTTTTTTTTTTTTTTTGTTATTGTAAGAAGTTATAGTTCATTTCCTAGAGATTAATAATGCATCTTTTAATAAAAATATTTAATTCTCTGTTATTGTGTTCTTTAGGTAATGTGTGCTTAGATGAGTTAGAAACACGAAAATATATTTTTGTTTACAAATATTTAACAGCATGACAGAATGGAGTTAATTCTTTAACTCGATTAAATACTGATTAACTGGCATTTCATTACACTATATTGCCATTGATTATGGGACACTTGCGATTTCAGACATTTTACTAAATATCTAGAAAAATACATGAGGAATCATCTCGAAACTCTTAGAGTATAAATATAATAGTATAAGTCATACATCTCCGTGAAGATTTTTTCCCGAAACTCCAAAGGGGACCGTCAACAAATTAAAAAAGAATGAATATCTTTTAAATAACCCTGTCAAAACTAATGTAGCAAAAGCGCTCAAACTCTAGATTGTGATTGAATGCCTTATTGTAATAAGCCTTGTTCATTTTTATGCAAATAGCATGTATACTCGCAGAGTAATTAAGGTTTTTATAAAAATGATCCCAAATTTTTCCAAGTTTTTTCCTTATAATTTTCAAAGTTCTTAATATAAAATATTATTTTTTTCAGAAAATATGACAAACAACGTTGCACACAGTACCCTGTGATCAGAATTAAAAAATAATGAAAATTGTATAAAAAATTAGTTGGTTTACTAAATAATTTTTTACTGCGCATGCGTCAAAGATATCAAAATTTCATTTGCATATTATGTTAGCTAAATGTATAGAGCAACTATTGTGAAAGTCACAAAATCATAACTTGAAAATTCTGACAATAATCGTCAATTGAATAAGTCGAAAATCCGTTATTCTCAAAATGAATCAAAAACAAGAGGGGTTGTATCCATATATTCATTCATTAGTGTCAATATAGAATATACAATATGGGATGTATTACTGCATTTGGATAAAATCCCTCATTTTTTTGCTTCATTTTGGAAACAACGGATTTTGTCCTTTTTCTATAGACGATTACTTTCAGAATTTTTAAGCTATGATTTTGAGACTTTTACAAAAGTTGCTCTGTACATTTAGCTAACATAATATGCAAATGAAATTTTGATATCTTTGACGCATGCGCAGTAAAAAATTATATAGTAAACCTACTCATTTTTCATACAATTTTTATTATTTTTTAATTCTGTATACAGTGTACTGTGTGCAATGTTGTTTGTCATATTTTCTGAAAAGAATATTATTTTATATTAAGAACTCTGAAAATTATAATGGAAAAACTTGAAAAAATTTGGGACCATTTTTATAAAAACCTTAATTACTCTGCGAGTGTGCATGCTATTTGCATAAAAAGGAACACAGTGTATTACGATAAGGCATTCAATCATAATCTAGAGTTTGAGCGCTTTTGCTACATTATTTTTGACAGGGTTATTCAAAACATATTCATTCTTTTTTTAATTTGTTGACGGTCCTCTATGGCGTTTCGGTAAAAAATCTTCACGAAGATGTATGACGTGTACTATTATATTTATACACTAAGAGTTTCGAGATGATTGCTCATGTATTTTTCTAGATATTTAGTAAAATGTCTAAAATCGCAAGTGTCCCATAATCAATGGCAATATAGTGTATAAGTAAATCGAACACATTTGATTGGAATTTAATTCCAGCCTTTTTAAGTCTTACTAACACTTTTTTAAATTAGAAAAAGTAATTTTACTATTTTTATCAATTTTATTAAGTTTATCTTGGTATTTCATTAAAAAAACTAAATTATTTTCTCTACTTATTTAGACTAAACAGCGATTATTTACATAAACTATTTATTTTACACAATTACTGTTAATTAAATGAAAGCACAGAAAACCAATCTGAGGTACTTTCAGTAAATTTCTCCACGTAATTTAAAATAATGGATCATTTTTTAAATGTATATTTAAAGTATGATATACGAAGGATGTTTAGATGACTGTTTATTTTATCTTAAGAAATACGTTTCCAATTCCGATTTATATACTTATATTAACTTAATACATGACAAGAAAAATTTTAACTTTTTAAATAATTCTTTAGCTACGAAAATGCTATAATGCGTAAATTTTAGTAGTTCTTAAAGAAAGCAATTAAATACTACAATCCAATGCTGCAACTGAATTTTCATAACCAGAATTTGAATATCTATCTTCTTGTTAATTTATTTTTAAACTAGTGGTCACGTCATAGGTCTTCAGCGAGAATTTATGAATTTTATAAATAAACGAAATAAAAATTAACGAAAAAGCAGCAAAAATCTTTAAAAAGCTTAAAACTCTAACAAATAATTCCTAGACATCAACTTAATTTTGTAAAGCCATATCTCAGAGAAAATTTGAGCCTTCTGAAACTAAATGCTTTACATCGCATTCAGTGATGTAAATTTACTTTAATTTATTCCGTTCATGATTTGTAGATACCCTCACGATCTTCACACTGAATCTGGCAACGATTTCGAGACAGAGTTATCTGGATTTCTAAACTAATTAATTTAAATTCTGTAATTTCGATTACTCCCTTTCTACAATTATTCAAGAAGAATAGGAAAAAATAGCTTAGTTTTGAACATAAAATTTTACCGCTTGGCATACAGCCAGAATCTAAAATCTGATGCTGAAATTTAAAATGAAAATGCTCCCGCAATTTTCATTTATAAGTACATGATTAATCCTTAAATTTCTGAACCTAAGAAGAAAAGTGTGGAACATAAAAAAAATCTACCTTTGAACGAATAATTGTTAAATTGAACAAATTTTTGTGACACTTTCTTTGAAATGTTAGTTTAAATATTTTCAGATAATAAGATTTTTAAAAATATTAAATTAAAAAATAAATAAATCCTGCCATGAATGATATGTTTGTGTTGCTATGATTTAAAAAGAACTATTCCGCTATATATTTATAAATACAACCTCCCCCCCCTCCCACAAAAAAAAAAAAAAATACAACATTATAAAATTATAAATAGCAACTGTATAGTTTTAATAACACTTGAATGACTGTTAATTCGTTTGATTTAACAGAGAATAGTCTACCTAGAAGAAATGGCAGTTTCAGAATAGAACGAAGTCGGATGACAAAGCCTGACTAAAAATAAAGAGATTAACATTACGTAAAGTGCATTTTAAAAACTAAATAGATGCTTTACATAATTTTCAGAGCACACACAAAATCTCGTGGCGTGACTACTGAAGTAGACAATGACTTTAAGGAAAGCACTCCTTCGTAATCTTCTACAAAACATTCCTCCGAATATGCGTTATTGATACATAGTATAACATATTATACAGGTGGGACTGCCTGTTTGCTAAGGTTAAAGATTCCGTTTCTACTTATTATCAGGTTCCGGGTTCGAAGTGGGACTCAGACATGAATGTTCGTAGTGGATCGTACTCTATCCTAAACAGAAGTCATGATTTGTATCTCCTCTGAGCAAAATATGACTATAATAGTGAAATATTTTTCAGATTAACCTCTGAAGTCAACGGAATTTTTTTTTTTTATCGTAAATAGTAGTTACATTTTATAAAGTTAAAGAATTATATTATTTTAGATACAGTTTGCCTATAGTCTTTATTGTAAATGAACAAAAAAGAAAGGAAACATGAATGAAATAATTGCAGGAATGAAAATGGAAAATAATTCGTTTCAGTGTTAAAATGCAAATCACCTGCAGCTTGATATGACATGATATGAAACTTGTTACAGTACATTATTTTCTCAAAATAGCATAAGGAAATAAAGTATTTTAATAATCAGAACTGAATGAAAAGAAACTATTTTAGAACTTATTCCCGTATAATTTATTTCATAAAAACAATATCTTACTGTGATTATTCTCTGTATAAATATTGTTAAAAAACATATTAAACAAAAAATGATTTAATAAGGAGTTACAAAAAGTAAGATGTAGACAAGTAACCAGAGAAATATTTCGCAGATTCAAAAGAAAATATTATCTACAAAATAGAAATTGAAGGAAAAAAGTAATAAAAAAAGCTACAGATTTCATCAGAAATTGAATTGCAATTAACATAATCTAGCGGGGAACACCGATTTATCACTTGGTAAACATTAGCTTTGTATTGTTATTTAAATTAGCTTATCACTATACAGTAAGAAAAGCCACATTTGGGAACAAACTTCAATCGTTTCTTAGACTTCGAGTTTTTTTGTAGATCAAAAGATTCAACGCTCAACTTTATAGACTTTGGGATTCCACCGAAGCGCTTTTTATGCAGGCGTGAAATTAATCGCGAGAAAGATCTATGTACCTTGATGATTTGTTGGATAACGTTTTCGAGAACGATATACAGATTCTGATACGTAAATTCGTATAATTTATCTCGATTCCTATTGGGATTTTCTAGAATATTTCTTCAGATTGTCAAAGCCATTTTTTTTATTTGGCGCCAAGATGTGTTTTAGTAATGGTAATCTTTAAAATCAATTTTTCCTCCAATCCTCGCCAATGTAGTCAATATCTTTCTAAATATAACGCAATTTGGCGAAATGTTGACAACTTTGTGACTTCATTTACTGCCATCTGTTTAACGAATTAATAACTGTTTCAGTCTCCATTACCATAGAAATGTATCAACCCATTGATTTCAAAATGACCCACCAATCGAATTTTCTCGAATATATGACCTGGGGCTATTATCTTTTTATACCCCTAAACGGTAGGATAGAAAATTTAGTCAAAGTCATTATATCCATTTTTATCATAAAATTTGCTTATATATATATATATATATATATATACAAAGTCTCAAGGTTTATTCGTATTATAATATATTATAAATAAAAATTCCTATTCAGAAATCAAACATTATATTAAAAATGATTGTAATGAAAATTTCAAAAAGAAATCGACAAAGGTTAAAGATGAAAAAGGAACTGGAATATATCAGAAGTGAAATAAATTATAATACTAAACAGCTCGTCTTTTAGATTTAATTTTTGTAATCTTGGCACCGTATATTTTTAATTAATAATCTTTCTTTCATAATTATTTTCAGATGAATACTTAGGAGAATAAAGTAGCTATAAGGAAAATGAATCAATTTTTCGAAGAATTTTTAAATGTGAAAAATCGAAATATAAAAGTGTTTAAATGTATGTAAGTAAATAAAAGTGAGGTCATATAGGTAGGTGAATGATTTCAATATTGTCATTTATAATTCTGTTTATATGTGCAGCGTTGACTAATTAACTCTGTACTAATGAATAATTCAGTAAATAAAATTGTGAAAATATAACACTGGAATTTTCTAGAATCTTGAAAATATGATTTAATATAAAATGACTAAACTCACACCATTTTATATCGTTTATTGGTATCTGACAAAATACATAACGAAATTTTGTAGAAAACTATCTTGTGTGAAATACAAGTTTATTTAAATCGATTTAACGTAAGTTTGAATATTTAAACTTTTTTTGACAATAATTTATTGATTACAAAAAATAAGAACTAATATATATTAATTACGTAAATAAAACTAGAAAACTTTGATTCAATAAAGTAGATTAAAATATATTCAGAAATAGCTACTTTATACTTCAAAGAAAATTAAATATTTTGGAAAAATATTTATAGGGAAACGTGGGGTAAGATGACGAATGATGAAATATGTCAAATTCACACAGTGTTTAGAGTTAATTACAGACCGTAGCACTTCATGGCCACTAAAACTGTCCTCCGGAGACATGATATGTGCATCACTAGAATATTAAAAGTGTGCATTACCACTTTCAGGGACGTTATGAGCAATACCTCATTTTCGTGTGTTTCCCTTAAATATTTGACCATAACTTAGAAAATCACAATTCCACGGTAATTTTTCAACATCTTTGTTGAAATATTTTGAAAGTAGAACTCAAGGCCTAAAAATTCGTAAGAGATCCATTTTTTGCAGTTGTCGTGTTACTCGTTGTTGGTTTGATAAAAATGGCGTGACGAAGAACGATGACGAATTTCAAATAGAGAACGGGACGAATAATTCTGGTTTTGGTTTATTTTGTGTCAGCCGATTATCTACTCTAGGGATATAGGCCCTGAGATGAGTGCCCTTCGTGGGGGTCTTTCTAAGGGAACCTAACCCGTATTTACGCAAGGCTCGAAGAAAAACCACGAAAACTCCGAACGGTTAGGCCGATGGCCGCGATTGGGCTCGAACCCAGCATCTGCGTGTCTACCAGTTGAGAGGTCAGAACCTCTCGGCCTCTGGTGGGACAAAAAAAAATCTGAGTTCGTTATTTTATCACACGTACTTTTTAGAGTAGTACAATTCAATTTATAAATAATTCTCCTTCCCTAATACACGGTTGTTTTTGATTCCATGTGTGAAAATGTATTTCAACGCCACATCACACGAAAATACCAGCGAATAAGAGTTAAGACACTAAGGAGTGGATACAAATGAAACGGTTTCAAGCTGTAACAGTTACGCGTCACAAATCTGAAATTTGCAACGGGCATGAAAACGGCGATACAAAAGTAACACTTGTGACCGTAACAAATGAAGATAGCGGCGTAACAAAGTTGTTACCGTGTATCGATTATTTTCAACGATAGGCTCTTTTGATTGGCTAGTAGCCTTTGGAATGTTTATAAATAAATCACGTTGTGAAGATAATTTTGCTGTATAAAATGATTTAAATTTTACAATCTAAATGAAGTTATTGTGAAAAGATTCTTCCAGAGTGTCTGCATACTGATTATTGAAGTGTATTGTTCTGAGTATTTTCTTGCTAAATAAACTTTTGCCTGAATAAATATTGCCTCATGTATGTGTTGATTAAATATGTCACATACTTTGGCAATAAAAATTCAGTTTTTACTATTTTTGATCGAAAATGAAAGAAATGAACCTCCAGCACCAGAAGCAAGTCTTTAATATTGTTATATTCCATTATGGAATATGTTATATGCCATGTAAGCACTTGTTAAATAGGTAGAAAGTTAAGGTATATGCATTTTTATTATTTCACAGCTGAAAAATCTTGCTGTTGCAGGAGAAATTTTTTACTTTAGCGTTGTTTAATAATAGTATATTTTGAAATTTAGAAGAATTAAATAAAATAAAATACAATGTGGGAACTTTTAAACATTCAAATGATCATTGTTAGTAGATTAAGTTATCAGTTTTTAATTTGTAGATTACTTTAAAATTATTATTTATTTAATGCTTATAATAATTTAATATAATGCAGATTGTTATCTGAAAGCAATATGCATTGAGCTTTCATAAATCGTAACATATTATTCTCTTTTGAAAGTATAATCATGGGAAAAAATGAAAGCATCAAGTATTTTTAAATCGCTTCTTTGAATAACTGAGGAGCATTGAGTTTCCGTGACTTGTGCATTTTATAAGAATAAATTATGCAACTTTTATTTATGCAATAGTATGCAGAAAAATGCAGTTTTGATTAAGGGAAAGCCAGAAAGTAATTTATTGTTTATTAAGTATTGTGCAATGTAATAAAAATTGCTTACAAAAACAAATTGAAGGTTTTCTTGTCTTGATGCTGAAGTTTGTAGGCTTCTGAAAGTGAAACTAAATAACCAAAATGTGTGTTGCTTGGGGGTGAGGAATTCAATCAATTTACTCAGCAATGATGAAGTGATTTTTTGATGGAGTAAGGAAAAAAGTTTATATTTTTTATTAATTCATTATAATAAGTGGCAGGATTAGATTATTTTAATCATATTTTAAATCAATGTAAGATATTTTGTAAAAGATATTATGTTTGTCCAAAAATACATTTTAAGCTTTAAAAGTGGGAGAGGTATTATTATGATTTCTGTGAAAAGTTAAGAAATAAAGTATTGAATACATTTGCAAGAAATAAAATGCTTGCAAGTTAGATTTCTAGAAAGCTTTCAGTCCCTAATTCAATATTCCACTACATCAATACTCATCCCTTCCTACCAACCTAACATTATATATGTAAACAAATACTTTTTTGTTCCATTTAACTCCTTCAGGATGAGCTTCTTTTACAGAATTTTTAATATTTTATCATTTGTTTTTTAAAACAGGAATTTTTGCATAATTGGATCGAGGAAATGCTCCGATTAAGTTGGTGATTTTTTTGACAGGGTAAAGAAAAAAGTTTATATTTATTCATTCATTATATTTAGTGTTATAATAAATATTTTACTTGGGGGACAGGATTTGTTGATTTTAATCATAATTCAAATGTTCCTATTAATAAATGATTTAAGTTAACTTTAAAAAAAACCTATTTTAAATTTTTATCAAGATATCTTGTAATATATTTGTTCAAAAATACATTGTAACTGTTAAAAGTGGGAAATGCTTTTTTAAGTTATTAAAATCAAGCATAACCGTAAGTGGAGAATTTTCAGAAAATCTTACCACCCAGCAAAGTGCAACATATAGTTGAAAAATGTTATGAAAAAAGTTATGTCGCTGTAAAAATAGCAAATTTCTATTACTACAATGCATTTTCGTTTTTTTAATACATAAAATTAAGAAATATATATAAGAAAAAAAAGTTTAATACAGAATAAAACTTTGTATCGTGTAATTTAGAAAGTTGAGAAAGATAAGCTAACTAGAAGAGAAAAAAAAAATAACTTTTTGGCATATCTCTGTAGTTTGGAGATTTCGAAGACTACCTAAAAATGTACTTGATCTATCAGAGAATTCATTCGCCAGTGGCGACTAAAATTATGGATTTCCCTACTCCTGAACATAACATTTTAAAATGAAATCATAAATAGAGAATATGCAAGTTAAGGTAATAAATAGATAGGATACTTGTAAAATTGTAGCTATTATTAGTAAAGAGAATGCTCATACAATACTAGACATTTATTTATTTAATATTTTCAAAAGTAAAAGTAAATTTACATTTTTAAATTAGATTTCTGTTTATATTGTTTATTTTGTTTTACTATATAACAATATTTTTATATGCTTAAAACAGTTCAGATTAACCAAGTGAATTTTTATTTTTATTTTTTTTAGATAAATTTAAATAAGTTTTTCTAATTATTAACTTTAATGATTTAATGAAAGATATTTTGATTTAAAATTGTACTTTTAAACTTAAATTTTGAATTTTAAAAAATCACAAAAATCTTGCTTAAAGAGTAGAAAGAAATATTATTATTTAATTATGAATTTATCAAGATGAGTAATATAAATATATTACTCATCTTGATAAATTCATATAAATATCAGAATCAAATATATATATATAATAAAGAATCAAAATATTTACATGGTGAGTAGAATGTGTTACATTCTGAGTAGTAAGTATTTCATTAAGAGAAACTAAAAATGAACTTTTTACCTTTTTTTTTTTTTTTTTTTTTTTTTTTTTTCAAAGGTATCTCTTTGAATGTATTTAAATTTGTAAATAAAATCCCCCCTCCCTGAAAAAAGCTTTTGAAAGCTTATATATTTATAAAAATGGCTCATATAGTTTAGGCCTCCCCCCACCCCGTCACTTCTTGTATAAACAAAAATGTTGCTTCTAGGCATAGTTTACATCTCTATATAATAAAGCACAGTATACCCGCATAGCATGCCTAACTGTTTTTTCCTCCCCCCCCTCCCTTTTTTTTTTTTTTTTTTTTTTTTTTTTTTTTGCATAAGTAGTGGGTTCAGTTATGCAATAGAAGATTTAAGTTAAATCGTTAAATGTAAAAGGTGCTTCAATAGCACCAATTTTTTCAATATCTTCTTATTCAACTTCAATATCATAAGTTTTTTTTTTTTTTTTTTTTTTTTTTAACTATTTTTACACCTAACTAATTTATACTCCAATCAAGAAAATTTTCTTTCAAAGCTTGACTGAAATATTAAATGTAACTTTATGTTATTAACTGTAAATCTGTGTTTTTCAAAGGAAAACAGTTTTTTTTTTTTTTTTTGTAAACATTGCATATTTTTAATCTTTATCTTTGCTAAATTTACATAATTAATATGTTTTATTTAGAACTTCAGTTATGTTCATCAACGCATGAAATTTGCATTCTACATGCATACTAACAGAACCCAGACTAGACTCACTATGTCTTATGATGACTGATGAGATAAGTCTGCTAAAAATTAATTATTCTGCCCTGTGGATTTATAGCTTGTACAAAAAGTTAGATTGATTAAAAATATTTGTCATTTTAGAAATTTATTAATAAATTTCTTTTCATTTTTCTAAAACTTTGCTTGTAGCTTCTGTGTAACTTGGATTTTGCATTTATCAACAATGTGTAAAATAAATCAAAACATTATGGAATAATTAAAATAAATTGTTTAAACCAAACAACCCTGGTTTGCAATGAGTTTAAATAAATGGAGGTTGCGTTCTAGTGAATTCTACAAGGTACAAAATAAATTCGTTACAGTTACTTGAAAAAACACAATATTTTTTTTGCTATTTTGTTAATAAATATCAAAGCTAAAATAATAAAATCTGACTATGATAGTGAATTTTTATTTTAAAAAATCAATATAATTATTAGTAAAATAATTGGGTGAAGGTGGAAGGGATTGTGCATACAAAAAGAATACTTTTCTAGCTGTTTTTATTGATTTAGTTTATGTGTGTATAGGGGGGGGGGGTGTAATTTTCACATCTTGGATCCATCTTTGAGTATAATGGTAGTATTTCATGCAGGATAATTTATTATCACAGTTTTTTACCTTTGCCTTTTATAAAATTTTCTTAAGTGAAAGAAAAAAAAAATCAAATATTATGAAATAAATATAAGACGTTTTAAAGATTTTAATAATTGAAAGAAATGTTTTTATAAATATTAAACTCCGAATAAAAGCAAACAAATCTTAAATTTCATACAATTAAAAAATGGAAGAAATTTTAGATAAAAACTTAAATCAAAACATACTTTTCCATTCTAGATTTGTAATTTAAAAAAAAATCATAGGCTATATTATTATTCTAGTGCAGTGGAACACCCTTTATTCATTTCTAATTTATATGAATTTACTTTTAATCATTTCATTTTGATTTCCCACAAGAGAGAAAGTCTATTGTTGTTGAGAGATTTTAAAATTCAATTAATTGTTCTTGAATGAGTTTGGAAAAAAAAAACCTTAAAATTAATTTTTTTACAATTTGTTTACACTAAACATAACATAAAATAGAATTGAAGCACTCGTTGAAGATAATTTTTAGTTATATTTTGTTTTTTATATTCATGTGTTAAAAATTATCTTAAACAGAAGGAAAAAGAAACCCGAAGAAAAGAACAATAAAATGTTTCAATTTTTCAGTAAACATATATGATAGAAGCTCATTTTTTGGATCTTAATATGATATTTTTGATAAATTTTGAAGAATTTTATTTTATTTATTTATTTTTATTGATATATTTAAAAATTGTCTTGTACATGAAATCGTGGTTAAAAGAAAAAAATATCCTAGATTAGGTTATTTATATTTGAAACCCCCTCCCCCCAAAATAATAATAATAACAATAATATGCACTGGATGCATTGAATGGTATTTTTTGGACATTTTGATAGCAGACAGTACATCTGTTCTAAAACCTTGTCCATTGCTTGATTTTTTTTTTTTTTTTTTTTAGACATGATTTATTATTTCAATACATTCTGAATGATTTGAATGTGAAAATATTTCATTTATCCACCATATAATTTTATTTATACATTTTTCTTCAGGCTATAAATAAAAACTAGATAGTTTTTTCCCTTATTGTGAGTATCATTAAGTAAGAATTTAATGATAACATTTTAATTATTATTTTGATAAATTAAATCTTTAAAGTATATTTTTTATCATTCAAAACAATTTAAAAAGTTTGATTAAATATATCCCTGAAATAATTTATGTATAAAAAACAATTTAATTAGAAATTCATTACTTTTTCAGATTAATAAAATCATATGCTAAACTATTGAAAAAAATACTATATTATTGTACAGTGAAAAACCATAATCACCTCTTGATGACAAAAATAATAAACTATTCCAAATTGTTTTGAGAGCTTTAATATGTTTTATTTTGGTATTATTTTATGTTAATATGTTTAAAAATAATCTTGCATGTAAGGTTCTGATTAAAGTAAAACAAAATCTAAGTTAATATCCTATTTCTATTCTTGAAGAAAGAAAGGAAAAAAAAAGAAAAATTGCAGACTATATTGGATATGTTGTATTGTATGGTTATATGTTAAGATACTTCAAAATATATTTTATGGCTTCTCAAATACATCTGTCCTCCCCACTTTATCCTTTGTTGTCATAAAAAAAGTAGAATTACAATTTATACAATTATAAATAAATATGAGATTTATACTTTTTAAATATCAAGGTTATGTGTGATTATGATTTGTTCTTATTATTACAAAACAGAAGTAATTTTATTTAAAAAAAATATTTTCCTTTTTACAGTATTTATTATTATTAATCATCATTTAAAAATTATAAATATTTGTATTCAATTCTATCTTTTTTTTAACATAACAAATTATTAAACTAATCTCGTATCTTACCTTCGGTTTAAAATTCAAGCCATTATTTATAGCTATTAAGATTTCAAATCAATAATAATTATCATTCAGTTATAAGCAATAAAAATTTATATATATTTTTCCCTGTCTGTCTGTTTGTAGTTTAGCAAACAAACTTTCATTAGTAAATAAATTATAATAAAAAACAAGACAAGTTGTTAAATGTTATTTAAATTTACATATCAAAAAATTAAAAATGTATGGCGAAATTTGCTTTCAAAATTAAAAGAACTACGTGTTTGGATTAAATTTTTAAGAAATAAAATCGATCCAATTTTAGCCCTCTTAAGAAAGAAAATTTAATATTTACAACATTTATAATTTTCGCTATTTAAATAAGATTATTTTTCCAATATTTGCTGATATTTGATCAAAAATCGCCGCATTACGTGATATGCCGACATATTTTGTTTACTTTTCCGGAGTTGTTACCGGCTTGAGACAGCTTGCTACGCGTCTCACGCTGTAACAAATTTTTATGACAACAATCACAACTTTGTGATGGCAGAAGCCGGTTGGCGTTTCATTTGTATCCCGTTTTGTAGAATTTGTGACTGTGTCGCAAGTTGTTACGGGAAACGTTTCATTTGTATCCACTCCTTAGAAGCTATAACAGATGTTCTACGTAAAGACTGGAGTCTAAATGCTGCAGTACGAAAATATGATGTACCTGAAAAGAGCATTCACATTCAGAAGAAGGGATTGATGTGGCCAAAAAGAAAAAACACGCCTAATCAATAAACCTTTGTTTATAAAAAAATACCAATAACAATATATGTTTTTGTTATTTATTCGTAACTCGTCGAAGTCTGCCGTTTATTTTTTTTAATAAAAAATTTAAAGTCAATGCTCCAATCAGTGTTCGTTTTAACCCATTTTCGGCCAAAGGTTCGTATACGAAACATTTCGATAAATATTTTTTTTTAACACTCTGACACATTTTTTTCAAGAATTTTATTTTTCTTCTATTTTTTAAGGCTTTTGAAGACATCCATAAAATATTAGTAATTCAATTGGAGTAAACACTTTCTCTTAAAAAATTTTCAAAATACGCTAGAGTTTTAATTTGAAACGCCTTTGACAAATTCGACTTTTTAAAAATATATTATTATTCCAATTGAAATGAATTATATGTTTTTAAAATAGATTAAAGTTGCAAATTCTGTATATGAAATAAGAATAAAACAAAAGTCATAAAAATATTATTCATATTCATATTATTCATTATAAGAAATAATATTTTATATTATTATATAAAATATTATTTCTTATATAAAATATTACTTTTCATGCACGAATCTTTTTTTGTGTCTTAATGTATGTAATTTAAGCATATTTCAATAAAAATAATGCTACATTTTATAAAATTTCTGTGCTTGGCCTAAAATGGGTTAAGTTTATATTTTCAGAAACGCATCATAACTTTATTTGAATCAATTTTATGTAAGATTGATGAAATTATTTTGCAATAATAATATTTAATATACAGATGGGGCACATTTTAATGTTTTAAAATAATAATTTCTTCGTATGGATTTTTTTCGTTCCCATTATATAATCGGGATGTCTGTCCCTTTTCCACAAACAAGGATCCTTTCTCTCTTATAAAAATGACATTTCAAATGTATATTTTTAAACTAAAATACAATTAGTAGCGTATTCTTAGTAAACAAACATTTCAATCAATCCAACTTTACATTATTTTCAACAAAAACTAAAAATCTGTTTTTTATTATTATTATTATTATTATTATTATTATTATTATTATTATTATTATTATTATTATTGACTGATTTCAGTTTGGCGCCAAAGTACATTATGCGTAATCTGAACTTATATTTAATATTTTCTTAACTTTTTTCTTTTGAAGTTTTATGATATTTTATTGGAGTTCCTTAACCCGAAAGTAGTCGGGTCTGTTTTCAGAACGGCATTAGTTTTGCTCGGTCTTTTTGCTGCCGGCATCCCGCATAGAGAAAATGTAAAATAAGAAACATTTTTCTCTCAATGTTCGAATATTACATTTCAATAAACTTATAAATTTGCAATTTAATTAAATTACAAGTTTTATTCCTGAGATCTGTAATAATGGGAAAAAGTAAAAATTATCTGACAATAGTGCCATTTGCACAATATTTTCCACCATGGCCGTTTTTCTTAACGCACTACTGTCAAATTGGTCGGTACACGGAAAAGGGTACACATATTCTTAAATGATATCTTAAATGATGACTTCTTACATTTTTAGTCCTAAAGGCTGCAATCAATTTAAGAAATTTTTATTTCTATCCTTTTAATTTGTTTCAAATATGACGTTTATGCTTTTCAATTTTCTCATTTTCGGCAATTTTCAAGGAGGCCTCAGTTTTTAAGGTACCGTTAAAAAATAAGTATTTAAACCTGTGACTGTCTTCTTTTTGATGGTGTATCGGCTTTAAAAAATACGATTTTTAATTCTTTTATTTTTTTTGCGAAATTTGTGAATTCTCATAACATTTTTCCCATGCTAAAAGTATCTAATAGTCCGTATTTAAACAATTTTTCTTTAGAAAATCTCCGAAGACTGAATTTACAACTCATACAAAAATTTAAAACTTTCGTATGACTTAAAATTGTTAGTAAAAAAAAAAATCTGAGAAACTTTCGATGAAAACTCTAAAAAGCGTGGTGTTTCGGCGTGAATTCGTTCAGCTTCGGCTAATGTTTTTACTACTAAATATGATAAATTTTTTTCACGAAATTTTAAAGATGGCTTAAATACAATTATATTTTATCCTATAAGAATTTCAGTGAGTTCAGACAATTAGAACTATTTAGACTGTTATGTTAAAGAACTCGACATGAACTAATAAAATGGAGAGGGGGGGGGGCGAAAAGAAAAAATATTTCTTTTACAACTAGATATCTATATATTGTCACGAAATCTTTTTATGGGCTGCAGAACCGTCCAATTTATAACTTATAAAAATTCTAGATTTCAGACAGAAGAACTTTATTTTAATTATTGAATGACCCCACGTTAAGAAAGAAGAAAATGTTTTCTTATGAGAGCTTGAACCATTAACATTATAATATTTTTGCTCGGGTTAAAAGTATAGAATCGTTGAATTAGAAATCTATTTAAGACTATTATCCCAGGTCCGAGCAATGACGGACGAGTAAGTTAATGTTTAATATTCAACATGTTTGGATAAATTTTCTTATTCATCTTTCAATACCTTGCCAAAAAAAAAGTGAAATTATATGCAAATATTTGATATTTATACTATTAACTTTATTTTATTTTTTACTAGTAAACACATTGTATTTTAACCTTCATTCGGAAATATTCTTTACACTCTCATGCATTTTCAAAAATATTTAACTCAAAATTATTTCAGAAGAGCACAATAATTAAGATAATTTATAATGGCAATACTCTATCATAACAGTTTATTAGATTTTTACAAGGCCCTTGATTGCGAAATATGATGTGGGAAATCGCATTGGTAGCCATTATTGAAGTATACTGTGCAATAAAACGAGCTGACATACATTCCCGTAAAACATTTCAAAACGGAAATTGCTTGAAATCCTTCGTGATATAGCAAGTACTTAAATAGCAAAATGTGTTTATCTTTAACTAAAAGATTACAGATAAAAGGGGCGTGAATAGGATTTTATGGGCATTTATAAATGCTTAAGGACTGTACATAATAGGTTTTAGACAACCAAGTTTTCCACGTATGTTTCATTAAATTAAATACATAAAGCTTTTAGTATATTACTATTTTGTGAGCTTGAGATGAAATATTGATAAATAAATTCCTAACTGAATAATTTGAAAACTACCTTCATAATTAGAACAATGGACATATAAAAGAGAGAGCGTCAATTACTGGAAGTTTTCTGAATAAACTTGTAATGGCTATATTATTAAAAAATTCAGGTATAATGATCAACTGTTTTAAAGATAAAATCATTCAAAGTAAATAGCATTAATGTAATAAAGTACTATCACAATGTAATAAAGTGTAGTAAATTTATTTATTTATTTATTTTATTTTATTTATTTTATTTTTTATTATACCCTTCAAACACTAAAAAAAAATCGGACATTTTACTTGGGTTATTACATTTAATGATTTATCCTTTAATCGTTTTCTTGGGAAATTAAAAGCTAGATGATTAATAATTTTAAAATATAGCAATTTGTCTGTAAAAAAAGAAGTGAAATATTTTTTTTGATAAACGAAGATGTATTATAGTCATCGATCTTCCTTGATAAATAAATTGTGAGTGAATATATTTCATGGTATTTAAAAGAACATTTGCATTCAGTCATATCTTTGATAGAATAAAAAAACAAAGTAATGAAAATAATAATACATACTCAGAACAATGAGAGTAACATTAACGTGCGCCTTTCCGAATCCATTAACTGCTCGGCAGACGTAAAGGCCCGTGTCTTCAGGAACTACAGACTTTATCTTCAGCGCACCGTTACCTTGAACCCTATAACGCTCGTCCGCAAATGACCCCAAAGGTTCACGATCTCGAAGCCACTCAAAAAACAGTGTGTCTGGATCTGCATGTACTGGACAAGGTAATAATACCATCGCACCTTCCGGAACTACCCGTTCTAGATCGTAAGCTTCGGGTAACAGTCGAGGAGGACCTAAAATTTCAAATATAGCCATATAGTTAAGAATTCATTAACCTTAAAATTTTGTATACAACCTAAGACCATTAAAATAATGTATAGAAAAGAATAACATTGTTCATAGGTGATGGGTTACGCATTAATAAAATATTAAATGTATTAATTACATTGTAATGTGCATCTAAATTATATTTTCAGAGTGTTGACTTTAACGCATTCAGAATTCAGACTACGGCTTTGTGATTTAGTAGCCATTATGCTTCAACTAAACCACTGCGCTATTTTTTTCTCTTCATTATCTTCTCTCACTGATAAGGAGATAGATGCCCGATTTTTACATTCTTCCTTCCTCCACTTATCGGACTAGACGAGGTTGCAGAATTAAACATTATTTCGTTAGGCCTCTTACTAGTCTTCTTCCAATTTATGGTGAATTCTACTATTCGGGTGCCATTCATGTAGCCCGTACAATTCGGGAGTTGAACCAGGGGTCTTTAATTTGAAAATCAGTGTTCTACCAGTGTATTTCTTCCTTCTCTTCATTATCTTCCCTATTCTGGGAGGCAGTTGCCTGCTACATAAATTAGTTTGTATAAATAATCGTACATACATGAGCTTGTATAAAAAATCATTTAGGAAATATAAATAATTGCTGATAAATCTAGTGATATGATTGTTAGTGTATATTATGACACTAATAAAAAGACTCTCTTACAATAGACATTCAAAAATAAGCTAAATGAACTAACTGAACAATTTAAATATTTCTATACATTCGAAAAATATTTATATACATCGATTGAGACATACTATTTAAACACAGAATGATAAATATAAAACTCGAGAAAAACTTATTAGGGAAAGGTAAAATAAGATTGCTGAAATTTCCTACGAATAATACAAATTTGTGCTACTTTTCCCATGTGAGTTCCATCATGGAATTCAACAATGACAAAACGTTTTTGTTTTTTTCTTGCAACAGTATCATACATTTGGAAAAAGTTAATGAAAACGCACAGTTTTCCCTTTATTATGAACGATAGTTAGAAAACAAAATTTTTTTTTACCTGATCAAGTTAAGACATTAAGATAAATGCAATAAAGTGCTTCATTAACATATGAGTAATTAGTTAAAATATTGTTCACTATACACTGTAAAAAAAATCAGTAACCTTAGTAATCTAAATTAACCGAAATCTCTTATGCTTACTAAAATTTTATGTGTACACTGTACAAGAAAATGATGTCAATCTACAAAACTTGTAAGGAAAACTAAAACCATCTGTAACTTTACAAAAGAATTTACTAAAATTTTGGTAACTTTACTAAAATTTTATCTATAATGCTCGTTATCGTCACTTAAAAAGTTCTTGGAATACGATTTCCCGAAAAAATTCTTAGTAACCTTAAAATTTGTTTGATTCAAAGTGCAAATCTGTATCTGTTACATGAATTTTATTGTTGCCGTTACATAAAAAGTTCTTGGAATACAATTCTACTAGAAAATTTTTTGTAATTATCCAAATTTTTTTTTACAGTGTACGCAGTAGAATTGCATTTATTTATTTTTAATATAATTATTTTTAATATATTTTAATATATTAAATAAATATATTATATTTATTTTTAATAGTTTCAAATAAAGAAATATACGTAATATACGTAATAAAATGACCTTTTCATGGCAAATTTTGTACCCTTAAAATATTCGGCAAAAAAAAAAAATAAATAAATAAAAATAAAAAAAAAAAAAAAAAAATTGCGCCGTGTTTTGTTTTTTTACATCTTCAGATACGAAAGGATTGGTGTGAAAATAATATATTCATAAATAATTATAAATAAACGCCACCATTATATCAAATTTATGAAAAAAAAATCAAAATTAAATTTTTAAACAAGTTTTCATGGTATGGGAAGGAAGTTCTTATAAACTTTTGTGATATGTATACTTTGAATCTCGTGAATTTGTATAATCATGTTACTTTCGTATAAAATTTCTATATAATTTAATGCTGTTATTTTATAATAAGTTATTGATTTGAGCCATTTTTTCTAAATGAAACAGTCAATAAAATAATTATCTGTGAGCATTAATAATTCGTTTCTTCTTATTGTTATTTTGAAAAAACTAACTGTGAGCGATTCTTTTGTGATTCAATTATTGTTTCAATCAATTTCTTTTATAAATTTGTGATAAAAATAATCAACTATTTGAGTATTGGAGTTTCAGTTTAATGTGCAAAAAAATCCGAGAGTATTAATAATTCGTGTGTATATATATATGTTTATGTATGCATATGTAAGCGATTTTTTTGATTCAGTAAATGCTGTTTTAAAACAATTTCTTGTATAAATTTGTGATCAAAATAATTCACTTCTAATGCAATAGAGTGTCAATTTAAAGAGAAATTATTTGTGTTTGTTAATAATTCGTACCTTAATTAAGAGAAAAATAACGTCAACGATTCTATTGTGATTCAATTAAGCTGTTTTGAAACAATTTCTTGTATAATTTTGTGACAGAATTTATTGAATAGCACTAGGGTTTCAAGTTATTCTGTAATCGATACATTTTAAGAATAATTTAGCTAAATTATTCACTGCAAGTGAAAAATGTTTGTAATAAGTAGCCTTAATATACGTAATCGAAGATTAACTGATATTGTTGTTCACAACGAAAAGTCTCAAAGTTTCTGTAGGCATACTTTTCATTAAAATTTATGTTTTAACTTCAAAACGGCAATTTCTCATTTATGCATGTAATTATTCAATTTGACTCGAATTTCATTAAAAGTATATAGGTACATTAATATTTAAATTTATACAAAAAATAACGCTTATTAAACTTTTAATAAATCTGCTTAACTTACAATTTACTCGAGCCTTATATTGAATTCCTTGAATGAATATTTTTACGCGTATGGTGATTAAATTAAATCTTAGAATTAAATATAAAATCTCTTAGAATTAAATAGCGTGTTTTAAAAAAATGTAATCAACACAAATTTATTTTCTAATATTTCGAATAAGAAAATTTTTAGTAAAAATCTTTGAATCATTTTCAAAATTAATCCTTAAAACATAAGCTTAATGTACTAGTAAGGATTTCGTTTTAAGAATTGCAAGCAGTAAAAAAATTTAGCTTTCATTTCACATTCAGACTTAAGCTTCAACCGAAAGTCATTTTTCAAATAAATCGTCCCAAAATTGCATTAACAAAGTCTAGTCGTTTATTGTACATTTTCTCAGTGTTATGTGATGTTATTTGACTAACCGAAAACAATTTATGAATATTTTTCAAAACCCTTTTCTTAAATAGAAAAATTTTATCCGAAGTGAATAAAGTGATTGGAAAAATCATCGAATCGGATAATTCCGCTAACAATAACTTTGCCGCAAAGGAGCATTGTTCCTATCAGTTCCTGCGGTGTACCATTGTTTTCGCTGCATTATAATCACTAGAACTCATCTGATCGGGTCATCAAAGGAAGAAGGGAGGAAAAGACCATTCTCACACGGGTTAGTGACATTTAGCTATATGGCTGTCAGTTTTGTAAGCTAACTGCGTTTGCTTTATTTATATTTATTTCACTAAACAATAAGAGAGGGACATTTTTTGAACAAAAGGGAAGCATTTTATGACAAAAAGTAAGTAAAATTTTTAAAGGGTTTTACAGTGAGTGGACAAATTATTAGTTACACACCTATTCTTTACATTGGGGAAAACATTAAGCTTTGTTTTGTTGTTATTTACTAGTGGATTGTTTAACTACTTTCAGCCTACATGAAATGAATGCGTGGGGATTTATAATTAAAAACAAACTTTCGCTCACAAAGTAGAAAATTATTGGGAAAAAAACTGAACATAATTGTTCCAAGACAAATATCTTAATATTTCGACAACCTCTATTTATAGATTGTACTCTTATTAAACCGCTATGTATAATTTTTTATGCTTTTCTTTTAATTACTCATTATGACACCAGACTATAATGAGAGTTTCTATTAAATTTCTTTGATCTCTTTTTTTTTACACATTTTGCTGCTAATAGAATTCAACATAAACAGTTAAAAACATTTAACCCCCTGACTGCCCAGCCAAAGGGTAATATTGTAATGTTGTTTTCTCTGTAATTTATTAAAAATATAACAAAAAGATGTTTTTTCCAACCTGATGCAAAATACGTTATTAGTATCGGTGTATAATCTTTGATAGCATCAATCCTAACTTAATTTTTCAGAACTGGGTTTTATTTGTGGAATTATACTAATTTAAATATTGCTTATGTTGCAGTGAAACCTGCAGCTTAGTGTGTGAAAAAATCAGCCGGCGGCAGTCAGGAGGTTAAATTACCAAGTGTTCCCATAGTAGCCATGAAACATGTTAAGCAGTATCCCTTTGAGCTCTGGTGGGTAAATTTCTTCAAAATTCCAAATGTCACATTGGCACCAGTATTTTGCAAAGAAAAAATTCGATCTACGATATTCACGAAAAAATGCATTATATCTTTTTTAAATAAATCTGGCTGAATATTCCTGTGCCAGTGTGACGTTTCGGGATTAAAACTAAGTGGTAGAAAATTCTAGCATCAGAGCTCAAAGGGTTAAAGAGTTACTGGCTGATGACACCTGTCAAATGTCATCTGTCAGTGTTGACTGCACAAAAACTTTAACACTGGAATGTCCAGAAATTTTACTCAAGTTTGATAATAATATTTCTCACTGGAGTTTCCATTCAGAGTTATTTAATTGATTTATTTAACGTAAATCAGTTTGGATTAAATTAAAATTATTTTAAGGAAAATTTTCGGGTTCAAATTGAAATTTAATAACATGATTGGAGTCGAATCAACTGCTTCCGGGCGTTCTAGTGTTAAGCCAAGATTATCAATAAGAAAAAATGTAGTGTAAGTACTAATTTGGCCACCTATTGTAAATTGATGTATTTTTAATATATAAAGCTATTGAACTTTGTTGTTATAAAAAATTACCGAAATTAACTTTAATTATTTAGTTGCGTGATGGACATTAGTTCTTGCAATAATTTTTAATATAAGCGGAAACAGTGCGAATAAACCTGGTACGATATTACACGTGAAACTTTTAAGATACCTTTGTTTATGTTAAGATACTTTTGTTATAGGGTGTCCAGCAAGTAACACCCTGATTTCAAATTTAAATTTCTGAAAAACAAAAATCGATAGAACTATGCGGTAAATGGTTTCTTTATTAGGTAAGCTGTAAAAATGTTATAATAAAGCTTCGAAAGGTGAATATTTTGAAAAGATTATGTTCTGATTGCAAAGAATGCTCGACTTGACGTTTTTCTTGCTTTAGATTGCTTGTAGAGAACGAGTTTTTCGGGGTACTTAGCCATATTTTTAGAACTAAATTTTTGAAATTTCTGAAATTCCAAAAATTTTGTTCCAAAAAACTTTAAAATATGGCGTTGTCTGTGCAAAATCTCATTCAAACCAAGCAATTTAAAGCAAGAAAAATGTTAAGTCTAGCATTCTTTGCAATCAGACCATAATCTTTTCAAAATATCCACCCTTCGAAACTTCTGTATAACATTTTTACAGCTTTCCTAATAATCAAACCGATTACCGCATAATTCTATCGATATTTGTTTTTGAGAAATTTAAATTTGAAATCAGGGTGTTATTTGCTGGACACCCTGTATATAAACAAATAACGCATAAAAATGAAGTCTGTTAAATTTTCGTTTGTGGCGATATAATTACACCAAACATAGGTTTTGATGAATTTATTAAATATTAATTAATTTATTATAATTTTTGCTGATGGTGACTGAGTTGGCATAAGACATGCCAAATCTATTTACAAATGTTGTATAAATAAAGACACATTATAAACGAAGTACTATTCATTCTCTAGATATGCTTTCAATCTGAATCAAATTTGCTGCTACTACTAATATTACAAATGCAATAAACATTGAAAAAATGTTGAGTTATTGCAGATCCAATTACGACATTCATGAAAAAAATCTCAAACCAATATTTGTTAATCATGTCTAATATCAATATCTTTAACATATTGGATTACTTTAGAGGAATTCAAAATTTTCGTTCAAATTTTCTTTCAAAGCTAAAAATAAAAATGTCGTTACCGCTCCAAATTCCAAATATTTGAATCTTCACAACAAATCTCCGCTTTAATTAATCGCAATGTTGTCATGAAAATAAATCATTTTTAAATTCTTAAAAAGTGGTATCTTGCTGGCCAGCGATTCACGGGTTGAAGACATCTAGATTATTTTATGAATTTTTATTACTTTTTTTGCTGAAGCGTCTTTAAATATTTGCAACAACATACAATGTTCTTTATCGAACAGAAATAAGATAACAATATTCTAAATATGAAGGAAATTTGTCATTTTAAATCCAAACTTTTTTACTTATGTGAAAAAAATACCTCAGATCTATTTTTAATAAAATGATTGAATTGCAGTGGAATATTTATAATGTTATACATTTAAATAATACTGAGTTCTAACTGGAAAAGATATTCGTACATCTTTGAAGAGTACATTGTTTCAAACCAAATAGTATTTTAAGAAATAAAATATTGAAGTTTTTCTATTTTTAAAATTGTATTTTTTTCATGTAAAGAACCAAAGTTATAACTGATTAAACATTTGACATTGCACTTACCATTAATTGTAATTTGTTACCTTTATTTTTTTTTTTCGAAAATAAGTTTTTTTAGAGACCCACAAAATAATACAGGAAAAATTAAGCATGAATTTCATAGAAAGTTGTATAAACTTTGATAATTGCATCTTAGCTCTATGGATCGCGATCATTAATATAAATTGAAATTTGTTGATTTATGGTTGTTCAGTTTAAAGTTTCGTTTTAAAATTTGGATTTTTTTCCACAACCGATTATTTTTATTTCTACAGGTACACAGTTAATTACAATATTTTTTCGAAAATAGTCGAAACATTGGGCAGACAAATCACAGTGATTATTAAATTTATAAATACATATTTTTTTCTATTTTGAACAAATATAAATGTTCCAATATTTTCTAAGCATTATTTTAAATATAGTGCAAAAAAAAAGATGTGGAAAATCGCAGCAAAACCTATTTTGTTAATCACCTTTTTTTGATACAAATCAACAGTAGCTTTATAGCACTTCTTAATATGTGTTCAGTGCAAAATTTTCTGTATTCATGTAATTTCTCTTTTTACTAAACAAAGATTGCGATCAAATTACAAGCAGATTTTGCAGTGGTTATCGATGCTGTTTTGCGTTAATGAACATAATTTAGTTCTTAATATTTAGTTATTAATGAACATAAGTTATTTCTGTGCCTTGTTGTGAGACATAGTATTAAAAAAGTCCTTTTAAAATGCATTATAAATTTAGAAATAGGTAAATTAATAAATTCTGTAAATGCACAGATATCCCAAAATTAGAAGATGGTTGAATGTATCTTAAAGAATTACATGTTATTTGAGTACATTACAATTATTTTTCGGAATGAAATAGAACAACTGTTAGAAGTCAAAGATATTTTTGTTGTTTTGTATCAAACATAAAACTCTTTCAACAAATTTGAGGAAAATAAGGGCACAAAGAAAATCAATAGTTCATGCGACTTACTACAAATTAAATTCGAGCGTATGTTTGAAACAACATAACATCAGAGTCATGATAAATATTTCATGTGCCTAAAATTAGAGTTAACTGTAGACACGAAACAAATTAAGGCCTTTATTATATGTTATATAAATTTTACTTGCTAATTGTTGATTATTTTTTATTTTAAATAAGTTGCGAACTGTAATATTTATGGGAAAACAATTAATGATAATATGGAAACTATTAACTCAGAATTTTGGAATTCATCAGCTAAAATTAAACAAAAATAAAAATGTTTTTTGTAATTTTCTGCCGAAAACCAAGTATCTTAAAATTTCATTACTTCTTGCAAAAGTTTCATTATCAGGAAATATAATTATTTTCTTTGGGGAATATTTTTTTAATAATTAAATTTGTCACTTTAGTTAATTAAAAATATTGTTATTCCAATAATCTCTTCTTCGCATCAAATTAAATTTGAAATACGAATTATTCTTTTGATTGTTTAGGGTATGTATTTAGCTAATTAAGAATGCGAAAAGTATATTTTATTTAATGACTTTCTCATCTGCCAATATTTTGAAATACTTTATTTGATAAATCCATTTTTAGATATAAACCATTTTAATTAGTGAATGAAATCGTTAACCACAATTATAAAACTTATAAAATATTTTTCCCGTTAGATATTTTCTTCGTTATATTTCTTTATTATACATAAATGTATAAATTGAATGAATATTTGGACTTATTTATTTAAAGTATATTTTGATAGTGTACTGTAACATAATTATTTTATGTTACCCTGTAGAGGCTACATACTTCATGTTCAGTTGAGAACGTTCTATTATAAATTTGAATTATATGCGACAATTACGTGATAATCCGAGTATATTTAGTAAAGTTACACCAGGGTCAGGAAGATAGACGAATCAAGTCATAAATAATTTAAATAAATATTGAAAAATCTTTAAAAAAATGTTAGAAATTTTTTTATAAACTAGTTAATATCGCTATGCATTACTTGTTAGATAGTATATGCGGCTAACAATAGTGACAACATTTAAGAAATATACTTCATTAATACAAATGAAAAAAAAACTACAATAAATTAATTCTGCATTCTAATTTCAGTTGTATCAGAGGTTGAAAATAAATAATTAACCTGATGAATATTATAAAAACTCTCCTTTTCTTTTCAAAACTATAAGATATCAGGATATTATAACCACACATTATTATTGACTTCACTCTGCAATTGATGTCTTAAAGTCTCTGTATTTCGTAACCTTAATAGAGGACCTTATTATCAATCAAGCTTACGATGGATAGCTCTGTAAGATGTCCAAATTTTATTATTTGATTTCAAAGCTTAACGTATTAGTTATTATTATAGTATATACAGCTGGTGCATTTAGTTTAATTATTATTTTTATATAATGAAAAACTTATTCCCCTAAAAAGTTTTTTTTTTTATCGCCATTTAGACTTAGAATTATGCATTTGAGTATTTTAGATAAATGAGTTGGAGAAAAATGCTGAACGAATAGAGGAGTGAGAAGTATATTACTCGACATATGAAACAAAGTTTCATATATTTCAGACTAAAAAGCTTCAAAAAGCATGTCTAAACTTTTTATAAAGATAGTGCAAAAACTTCTCAATTAATATCTTTTTTAGAGTTCTAATAAAATAAAATCCTTAAAACAACGTTTTTCGTGAAAGATAATAAACCTTAATGTACATAGTGTGTTTCTTTAATGTATATACTTTCTGAATTGACTTTTGATATTATTAAAATGAAGTTTCGTATAAAACAGAAATAATGGTTTACGTTACAATTTATTTTTAAAATAATTAAAGTTGAAAATTAAATTCATGGAAATATAAATAAGAATTCGTTTAAGTACTACACTGTAATATAATGATAGTAATTATAATAGTAATCTGTAATTCTAAATATGTAATGGTACAGAAATCTGTAAGTTTACTAAATATTATCTGTACAGTGTACAAAAAAAGATGTAAATCTACAAATCTAGTCTTTGTTAATCTATAGAAATATGTAACTTTACAAACGAATCTGCTAAAATTACAGTAATCTTTCTAAAATTTTATCTATAACTCGAATTGCAGTTACATAAAATGCTCTAGGTATCCCAGTTTTCCTATAGAATTCTTAGCACTCTTTCTGATTTTTTGATTTGCAGTGCAAATTTGTATCTGTTACATGATTTTTTGATGTTGCTGTTTCATAAAATGTTCTAGGAATCCCAGTTTTCTAAAAAACTTTTAGTACCTTTACAGATTTTTTATAGTGATTTATAGTATTTTATAGTATTAATATGATAAAAATTTCATATTTAAGAATTGTATCAAACTTTAACTTTTTTTCTTTGTAAATGTTTATGTATGTGCACAAAAACCTTACTACATACGTTTATTTTACCGGTGTTTGATTCTCAGTTTTAAAGTCAGTTTTTAACTTCAGTCTCAGCTTTTCAATCAAGCCAAAATATTTATTACAATAATTATCATCACCTTTACCATCTCGAACATAGTTTAAGGCTATAAACCCGTTCCGGTCGCAATACATATTTTTCGTGTCGTTCCTCTGTCTCTTTTTCCCTTTGGATTATAATTAAAGGCTGCTTTTGGTATGCAATCAGAATCCACACTTTCTCAGTGGTCCTTCCATTTCCGTCTGTAATTTTCTATTTTTTTTTTTTTCAATATTGATATAACCACAAGTTCTCTTCTAATGTAGTTATATCTTATTTTATCCATTATATTGAACATAATTTCACATTCCTCAAAAATTTCATATTTAAGAATTGTATCAAACTTTAACTTTTTTCTTTGTAAATGTTTATGTTTCACTTCCGTATTATAAAGAGGATATTGTCATTGTTTAAAAAAAAATCATTCTTGTGTCTTTTCTTGTATTCCGAAGAATTCTTTTTATAGTACCTCAGATGTGCTAAAATTTATAAAGTTTATTTTATATATGATCGTCGTAGTCATAAGATATATTAGACCCTTAGGCAATTAAAATTTGAAATCTGCTCAGTTTATGTGTCTTACAAAATAATTTTTGATTTATAGGATCTTTACCCTTATATTACATTACCGTGATCTTAATCTTTGAAATACTTAAATTATAATATTTTCCAATGTTGCTTAAAGTAAAAATTACACGTTGTAATACGTCTTCATTGTCTCGAAATAAAGAAAGATCACCTGCAAATAGCATATTGTCAAACATATTGTTGCCGAGATTTATTCCAGTTTTTATTTTATTTTTCCAAATTCTTATAACATAATCAATACATATATTAAATAGATGTGGGGATAAGTTACATCCTTGTACATCTTGATTTTTGATTATTTTTTCTGAAACCTTAAAGTCTAGATCCAAAACAATAAAACATTTTTTATGAAAACTCTTAATACATTTGATGAGATGCGGAGGGTATCCCATGTAATTCATAATTTACTACAGTTTTACTCCGATGTATACGGTCAAATGGTTTTCGAAATCTATAAAAGCAACATACTTTTCTAAATTGAATTCTTGACGTTTTTTTTAAAAGTTGTTTCGGAGTGAATTACTGTCTATACAAGATCGTCCTCTCCTGAGACCAATGTCCTCCTCTAATAATAGAGCATGCGAGTTATTTCTCAACCTGTTTAGAATTTTTGAATAGATCCTACACTGTAAAAAAAATTTGGAAAGTTACAAAATTTTTTCTAGTAGAATTGTATTCCAAGAACTTTTTATGTAACGGCAACAATAAAAATTCATGTAACAGATACAGATTTGCACTTTGAATCAAACAAATTTTAAGGTTACTAAGAATTTTTTTGGGAAATCGTATTCCAAGAACTTTTTAAGTGACGATAACGAGCATTATAGATAAAATTTTAGTAAAGTTACCAAAATTTTAGTAAATTCTTTCGTAAAGTTACAGATGGTTTTAGTTTTGCTTACAAGTTTTGTAGATTGACATCATTTTCTTGTACAGTGTACACATAAAATTTTAGTAAGCATAAGAGATTTCGGTTAATTTAGATTACTAAGGTTACAGATTTTTTTTACAGTGTACATCCAGTGTTCAATAAGGTAATGCTTCTGTTATTATCACACATTTTACGATCTCCTTTTTTAAATAAAGAGATATTTTTAGCTATTTTTCAGTCATCAGGAATTACACATTGCATCCAGGATAAGTTAATGAGATCTAACAATTTGGTCTTTATAATTGGGTCTGTATGTTTAAATAATTCAGAATTTATTAGAGGAATTTCAGTAGCCTTTCAATTTTTTAGATTTTCCAAAGCTTCATCAAATTCTTTTTCCTATATTTAAAATATATCATAGTAATATTATATTTCCGAAGTTAGAGCATTAAAAATTTATTGGACACATTAAAAATAAAGATTTGTGCAACTTTTGATAACAACAAATAAATAAATAAATAAATAAATAAATAAATGAACGCGTTATACTAAACCGAAAAAAAAACAAGAATATTAGTTTCTAATAACATTCAATACAGAAATACTTTAATTTAGGAAAAGATGGGGATACTTGAACCATTTTTTGAATTTTAATTTTTTTTAATTTTTTATAATTTCTTAGAATAAAATAAAATATTGAAAATGAAAATTTGATATTTTTTCTTCAACTGAAAACCCCTTAGAATTAATTTTGAACTATTTTTCTATGTCTAATAAATTTTTACTTCTTATTTTACAACGTGGCTCAAGTATCCCTATGAGGGGGATACTTGAGCCATGGTGAAGGGATACTTGAGCCAGTACGGAAAAATACCTACAAAAGTAATTTTTTCATAAATTATTTTCACAATTATTTTTGCACAAACGTTTTACAGAATGATAAATAAAGTCCTTCAAAACCAATTGAGAAAACAAAGCTAGTAATACGATCATTTTTTGTCGTTAGAACTGGTGGTCAAAGGGTTATTTCAACTTGAGTTATGTCGATGGTAAAAACATTCTCAGTTCAGAGCCATTTAAATTTGGAATCTGCATTTCTTCGGGCAAATTTCATTTTCAAAATATTAAGCACTTGTCCAACAAATCTTTTTACAGTTTTCTTTCCGGCATATTTTATTAGTAATCAATCATCAATAGAAGGTTTTCTTTTCATATCATTATCATCCTTGACAGAATTTTCCTCTAATGATACTGTCGAACTCATGCTTTTAATTGAGTACTGTCGGAATCTAAGCCAGATGTATCATTCTACTATTTCAAACCCTTTTTTGATTTCACAGGAAAATATTTTGTCTTCCCCTTTGGTTCCACGCAGGTAAGTTTGAACAGTGATTTTTGTATATTTTCTTGTTTTTTGTGCGCTCTTTTCACCAATTCTTCTTCAATTTTCTTGGTTAAAAATAGTTACAACAACAGACGTTACAATTCAATACAAAATATTAATATATTATATTAAAAAATAAATATTTTTATATGCTGGACCTAACTAATTAAAGTATTAGAGATTGTAATCTGTAAAACAGTTTTAAAGAGTTATTTTAAGTGAATAAAAGTTAAATTGAAAACTATGTTTTACATTTATCTAGACAGGCTGTTTTGTTAGTCAAAATGAAAAATTAAATGAATATTTTCATTAGAAGACTATATATTTTTAAACATTTTTAGGTCGTTATTTTTTTAAGGGAAAAAAAATTAAATTAAAAATTATTCTCACTTTTATCCAGAAAAAAATCTATTAGTGAAAATAAGGATGTAGTTTTATTTTTTGTTTGTTTCACCCATGTCTAATTTTCTAGTAGTGATGGTTGAGCCATGGCTCAAGTATCCCCAATCTCACTGGCTCAACTCCACTGCCACTATTTTTGTTTGTCAGAGTTTTACTAAATAAAGCATGCAGCTATTAGAACTATTTTAGATTCAAAATACAATTGAAATTATACTTATTAAATTTATGTATATAGATGCAACTTTAAACAAAACTTTGATTACAAAAAAAAAAAAAAAAAAAAAAAAAAAAAAAAAAAAAACATATACCTAAATATTTACTTCAGATAGGGAAAAAAACTATTACTTACTATACTTTCAAAATGGTACCAAGGTGTGGGATTTCTTTTTTACATGTTCAGTACTATAAATATGTTACCATATTGCCAATTTTAGAAAACAAAATTAACCAACTGTAGAGATAATAGGAGTGGCTCAAGTATCCCCACTCTCCCCTGTATATTTTTACTGAAAAAAATGAAGTACTTAAAAATAAATAAATTGATGTACTCATGTCGATTTGAGTATATTTGCACCAACAAATGAGCCTATGATGTCTCAATTTTAAGACATTACATGTTTTCTAAACGAAAAGAAACGATAATTATGTACTTTGTAGTGGTTTGGTTCATAAAACCAAAATAAAATACTCAGATTACTTAAAGGTGTTTTTTATTAATAAAACCTAGTAGTTTCGAGCATGTCATGCTCAGAGGCGGATTACCCATTAGGCTGAGTAGGCTGAAGCCTAGGGGACCAGAAGAAAAGGGGGCCCGTTGCTAAAATTTTCCTAATATAAAGAACAAGAAAATATTCTTTTACACTGGTCGGACATTAATATTTAGTACAAAAGACAAAAGATGTGCGAAATACTTTGTCGTAATCATTTATATTTTTATTATCAATGATTTATGAGTTAATGAAGCAAGCATGTGATTTAATTTTTTCAGTATATACCTCTGTGAAGGAGTGAAAGGGGGCCCTCAGAAAGTCAAGCCTAGGGGCCCGGATGGTAGTTAATCCGCTTCTGGTCATGCTCATCATCAGGGTTAAAACAACAAAAGAGTAAAAGTCGAAGGCTGAGTTCTTTTATACGAAGTGGACTGATCCAAAGACAACGTAGAAAAGGGGGGAGAAGTCGGAATGTTCCAAATTCGATAGAAAGGGGGTTCAAGTTATTTTGAGCAGATTGTACCATATTCTTGGAATATCGTACGACAAAGTATCGTTACAAGTATTGTTAGCTCGACATAAAATTTCAATTGATTCCATGGTTTTAATCTTCTGATAATTTGATATTTTCTTTAGTAATTTAGCTTTTTTGAAGTCTATTATAACTTCTTGTTCCTGGTACAGTTTAGAGAGAGCGGTATTGCATCGATTAAGCCTGATATCTGCAATGTGTTCTGACAAACGCTTCTTAAATTTCCTGGTTGTCATTCCAATGTAATCTGCTTTCTTTTTGTTCTCCATTATTGTAGCTGGGATTAAATATACACCTGCTGAATCTTCCATGGGGATAGGATCGATGCTATTGTGAAGCCTTGTGCTTAATTTATTAGTAGGGGGGCAATTAAATGTAGATTGCATTTCTTTAATTTAAACTTTAGACATTCAAAGTGACCAAGAAAATATTGAAATTTGTGCAACTTTGTTTCGTTATAATTAAATTTACTATTACTGATGCCGTAGTGAGCTTGGTAAATAAGTTTATTTATAAACTTGAGTGGGAAACCGTTATCATTTGCTATATTTCTGATTGTGTCTAATTCCTGATTAATATATTTCTTACTGCAGGTAGTGAAAGCTCGGTTTTCAATAGCCGAGCTTCTATTGAATTCGGAACATTCCGAGTTCTCCGCCTTTTTTACGTTGTCTTTGGATCAGTCCACTTCGTATCAAAGAACTCAGCCTTCGACTTTTACTCTTTTGTTGTTTTAACCCTGATGATGAGCATGACATGCTCGAAAGTACTAGGTTTTATTAATAAAAAAAAACCTTTAAGTAATCTGAGTATTTTATTTTGGTTTTATGTATAAATAAGGTGAATTAAAGGATTCGACATATGTGATATGTTATATCATTTTAATCTTATAATTATATGTGGTTTGTTTCATTCATGGCGGAATAAAAGATGCTTATTAATAGGAAAACAATTCAATATACCCTAGAAATCATTTTAATAATATCACATTTTATTACACGGAAAAAACTATACCTTCAGTCTCCTTTAATGCATGAGAACATATTGGAACACATTTTGTTATGAGCGCTTCGTATATTCATAAATAATTGGACCATTCTGTATGCTAAATGGATTTGTACAAAAAAGAAAAAAAATCATAGAATGCGATTTTTACAATTTTACTGACAATTATGAATTTAAGTGATCTCTGTTATATTATCATTTTTTCCTTGTTTAGTGTAATCAGTTGTATCTTTTGTAAATATTAAATGAATGAAAATAAATATAAAGTTATGCAAAGTATTTTAAAATAATTTAAAAGCGTTTGAAAATAATGCTCTTGTCATAAAATATTTCATCAGTGTATCTGGTAATAGCATATCTTGGTCTTGTTCTTAAAGAGTAAACAATTACATATTTCTATCTACTTAACAATTTTGAGCGGGAAATAGATGTCAGCCCATTTTTACTTTAATCTGTAGTAAAGTGTCACAGGGCGAAGCCTCTTTGAGAATTTCTTTTCTGTTCCCTTTCACTTATTTTACTTTCGAAAATATTTTATCAATCTATATTTTTACATTTTTTGGTATCACATATATTAATAGTTGACCCTTTATGACGCCATCTTGTTTTACTTTTTTTTTTTTAAGGGGTCACAGAATCTTTGAGTTTGTCGAAAGATTCAAAAACATCTTTCTTTTTCTTCGAAGTACAAAAAAAAAAAAAAAAAAAAAAAAAAAGCGAACAATATGCAATTAAGATCTTTTTCCCATCATTCTGCCTAAAATATATATTCTAAACTACATTAGCCAGAAAAAAAATGTTATAAGTTGAAAATTAATTTTTAAATTTTAAAATTAAAAATTTATCTCACTAATACACGCATTATAAAACTCTAAATTATTCATTTAGAAAACATTTGTTTAGCAAAATAGATCATAACAGACCTAATTCTAACTTAAAATCAAAATATACTCAAAAAAGTTTGCTTAAAATTTATTTTTAGCAGAAAATAAAAAAAACTTCAAAAATTAAAAAAATAATAATGTTGAGTTTTCATGTATAATTTATAAATTTATACAAATTATAAATAAATAAATAAATAAACCAAGTATGTTAATTACTTTATTTTAGCATATAGAGTATAAAGAAATATATACTTGGTTAATTTTATTTAAGCTGTAGCTTACACAGTTTAAAAGTAATAGTGCACGGAAACTCCAAATATACCAATCGGAGAATAAGCGTTTTAATTTTTCAATATCTACGGAAATTTCATTATACTGACCATCTATAAATGATTAATAGTGCATATGGATACCGTTATTTTCCAGGTTAAATACCAGAAAATGTTTTTCAAAAAAATTAATTTAGCTCAAATGCGCGAAACATCACCCTTACTTAATAATAATAATAATAATAATAATAATAAATTATACGAAAATGCTGATACCGCAGACTTTCCTAATCTTGAAATTCCAGGATCCGTACGAACTAAATGATTATAACTCAATAAATAATGCAGACTTTGGAATGGGGTTTTTTACATGTTGTTGATAAATTTTAAAACATTCAGAATAAATCAAAAAACGAAAAATGATTATTTGAAAGTTTAGCTTAAAAAGTGGAAAAGGCAAATACTTCTCAATATCGTATATATCTCGAAAAAGGCTCATTTCGAATGGGTAATTCCATTGAGTTATTTACTTCTTAAGATGAGAACTTTTCAACAATACTACTTTCTTCAAAATCTAAACTAATTTTTTTGCGATTACCCAGTTAGAGTGCACTAGTTACGTCACATGAACTGTCGGATATCTCTAAAACGGCTTATTTCCTACGTACAGTTCCATTCAGTTTTTTAGTGCTCACAATGAGATCATTATAACGATACCACTTTCATCAAAATAGGTGATTTACACATCTTGTAGTTCCCTAGTTAGAAGAGTATGTCATAAAATATATTTTCATCAAGATTCTTCAGATTTTAAATTTTTAGAAGAACAAAACATTTTAGTCTTTTTAATTATTAATAATTTTTCAAGCTTTCTTGTAACTCATTTTATAAAATAATTTCTAAATAAAATGAGTGAAACTTGAGTAGGACTATTTTAAATATTTTTTTGTATTTTTAACTGTTGTAATATTAATTGTTGTCTCTTGAACTTGAAAGGACAGAAGGAAATATGAAAATACTAAATAACCCAAGCTGCAAAAGATACAAATACTTATTTAAATAGACTCTTGATAAAAAAAAAATATCAATTTTGTGACCTATATGTTATGAATAATTCAATGAATTTGGAATTAAGCGAAAAGATGATATCGATTAAACATAAGTACAATACTATACGCAAAGCTAAATAAAGGAAATAAATTGAGTCTGATTTATTGTCAATAATTTTCTTAAAAATAATAAAGCAAACCGCAGATTTCATGGTCCAGTCACTTATAATATCACTGAACAATCGAATCCGTGAAAGTTTTCAGCCCCGGTGACTTTTTCCAGTTGGGCGAATATGAGTAAATTCAGTAACAAACTACATGAACGACAGTAGGATAATCAGAAAAGCGAAGTAAAAGATCTGAGTAATTTTCTGAGGTTGTTGAAACAGAATATAAATGATAAGTCGGTCTATAAAGCAAAAGGCAGTGCATGTAGAAAGATTATGTTTATATAAATCATAAAAATATGTGCATTACCAAATTTATATCAATTTGAAATTCAAAGGCATGCTTTTTTATTACCGTAATTTCGGGTGTATAAGCCGCGGATCAAACAATTCTTTTTCGACCCAGAATTTTTTTAAAGATGAATGTTACTACTTAGATCGCCGTAACTATTTGTGTTCAATCACTAAATAAGATTTCTGGGTCCAAAAAGAATTGTTTGATCCGCGGCTTATACACCCGAAATTACGGTAGATTTTTTCAGTATACTGAAATTAGAAATGATTCACATTTACGAAGCAATTTTCTTTCATTATTTGTGCATATAATTTATCTGTAACATCATAATTTATTTTAGACTATAATTTATCTGAATTATAAAAATATTATATACCAAAAGATTTATTATAACAATAATAAGTATTTTGTAATTTGGAAATTTAATCTAATAATTTCCCACTCGGACAGTTGGCTGCTTGTATTCCATACAGCACTCAAGAAATATTGGTGATTAAAATAAGAATACAAGCATTTGCGAATGACTTCATAAAATTTCTTAAAGCAAAAATAAAAATATAGTTAGTTATATTAGCTAAAAAATTAATCAAAGAATTTAATGAATGGATTGCAGGAATAAAGTAGCACTAAACCGATAAAACGGAGCTAATGTATTTAAACAGAACACATACAAGAAACCTTTGAATAGTGGATACGTATAAAAAAAGAATTATAAAAATTCAGAGACAAAGAACTCGAAGAAAGTAGCAAATAAAATACTTATGATTTATAATACACAAAAACCTAAGCTGACTACCGCATTGCACATTGAAATCCTTCTTCCAATTACAGTTAGTCTCCCGTTTCTAGATTCCAGTTGAAATCCTAAAACACCTTAGGGTCATGAAGGGCCCGATACGAGGCCCCTTGAACTTTTTATGCGGAATGCATTTTTCACCTCCTAATTTTTTCGAATTCTCAATGCAAAAATGTTAAAGTTTAGTCTTAGACTCCTCTCCCCAACCAACACGCTCATATTTTTCATGTGACCCTAGTGCCCTGTTTTAAGCATTTTCACCATTTTTTGCGCATTTTTTTTTTAATTTTATTAAACTAGAATAAAACGGAACTTACGTATCTAAACAGAACACATACAAGAAACCTTTGAATAGTGGACACGTATAAAAAAAGAATTATAAAAATTCAGCGACAAAGAACTCGAAGAAAGTAGCAAATAAGATACTTATGATTTATAATACACAAAAACCTAAGCTGACTAGCACTTTGCACATTGGAATCCTTCAAATCCTTGGTTATTAATTTATACATATTGATTGATTTATACATATTAATTTATACACATTCATTGATTTATGCATATTGATATTGTTTACTAATTGAAGATCTAGTGTGCTAAGAACTAAGACCATTTAACATGTTTTCATGTTAGGGGCCTGGTCGTAGCTGTCACTTTCTTCGCTTTGGGCCTTTAGTTATAGATCCTTTAAAATGATCCGATTAACTACCTTTTTTCATAACAGATTCGTAAGTCATCTAGATACTATATAAATGATAAAAAAATTTCTATATCTTTATTTGCCACCACTTTTATATAATTATCTTCTTCTTGGGGTTTTTGTTGCAGCTTCTTTTAAAGCGATCTGATTTTATTACAATGTTTTGCAACATATTTTTAGCGTCTCCCTTTTACTTTAAAACTATTGAAAAATTTTCTTATTCCTAACTACATTCTAGTTAAGATCTGTCCTTCAGGGCCCGCAGCTTCTTTTTGTTCCAGCTTTCACCTTTTTGAACATTATTCTACTTTTCGGAAAAAAAAACTTGCACTTACTCATTTAGACGTAATTTAAAAATTGCATTACTTTAAAGGTAACTTAAGATAAGGGATTTCAGCCGTTTATTATGTATTGTATTAATGTTAACCCCCTGACTGCCCAGCCAAAGGGTAATATTGTAATGTTGTTTTCTCTGTAATTTATTAAAAATATAAAAAAAAGATGTTTTTTCCAACCTGATGCAAAATACGTTATTAGTATCGGTGTATAATCTTTGATAGCATCAATCCTAACTTAATTTTTCAGAACTGGGTTTTATTTGTGGAATTATACTAATTTAAATATTGCTTATGTTGCAGTGAAACCTGCAGCTTAGTGTGTGAAAAAATCAGCCGGCGGCAGTCAGGAAGTTAAAAATAATACGCAAAAATTTCAGAATCAAACTATTTGTGATCACAATTATCTTAAGCAAAAGTATTTTGCTACATGCTATGTAAAACAGTACTTATTATAACTGAGCTAGATAAATGAAAACAATAATTTTATGATGTATAAGTGTATTTGAGATATTCTGAAATTTTTTGTGTACAATAACAATAATGTTAAAATAAATAATAAAAAATAATAAAATGAAAAGGGTCTACCCGGATAAGCGTAGCGAAATGGCCCACACGGACGATGTTTGAAATAACACGTTGATTCGCAAAGGATAGAAATAAGTGTATAATTTAGAAAAAAAATCCTTTTCCATTCAGACAAAATAAGATTTAACTGTTTTTATATTCAATGATGATAATATTTGGTGTCATCCGATAAAGTTGGTTGTCAATCGGTTTTAGTAAAAGTAACTTGTATTTATTGAATATATTGACTAAATATATTAAATTGTGTCATAAAAACATATTCACATGTTATTAAACTTATCGCCCAAGAATATTTCAGTCAGATAAAAGTAAAATGACATTATCAATAGCTGGGTATTAAAGGAATAAATCAATTTAAGGTATTTTGTATCAAGAAGCAAACAGCATTAAATGAATGTATTATAAGCAACCATATTATCACATCTACATAGTTCGAATGAATGCTGCGCTCAATATTCAGTCGATATTCTTAATTTCTACAAAACCACGGTAAACTATTAAATTTCATTTTTGTCTTTTGATATGTCATTTTAAGTTTATTGAAAGCTTGAGCAATATATTTTAGAGAAACGTAAGGTTAAATGCGTTGTATAATAATTTAATAAATTCTGCTGTTTTTGTGTTTATAAATAATTTTTATTTTTTATTTCATCTGTAATAAAATTGTTTATTGCGCTATATACGCATCTAATAAAATAGCTTACAAATATAAATGCAAAAAGTATTTACATTTGTATACTGCATGAATAACTTTATATTGTGCACAAAACATATATAATAAATGACCAAACATATTCAGTTGAGTCATAAAAATATATTCATATACTATAGAACTGGTCGCCCAAGAAGATTTCAGGCAGAAAAAAGTAAATGAAAAATGGCCTTGGAAACTTTAGAAAACTCAATTTTTTCTTAAAATATTTTTTCTTCCGTTGAATTTTTGAAGAGAGTTATTCTCACGATAGCTTTCTTTAGGATAAATATATTATTTACAAACAAGTGAGTGGAAGGGAAATCTGCTGACAGTAGCTGAGATAAGAAGCTGATATAACCGTGAAAGGAAACAATCCGTGATCTGAACCCCCAATAAGTTTTTAAGTTGATAAATTGTAAAATGTTTTTCAAAAATAGAATTTCCAAGAAACAGAAAATTTGCATATTTTCACATCCGTAACTGAAATATAAGTATTGTAAGAAGCGTTGATAACCGTAATAAAAGATACTGCTGAAAAAAAAATACACATTCTTTTAAACCTTTTTAATAGACATTTAATAGAACACAAAGTATGAAAGAAAAGACTAGTTCCTTAGAAAAATTGACACTTTTAATCATAAATCATTTGCGTAAATTTGCTTTTACTCTAAATTATTATATATTATTAAGTGTTTCGTGTAGAATAATGCTTATTCAATAAATTTTGCTAATTCTGGGGAATTTGATGAGGCATGTCAATTTATTATAAACATGGCTGATTTATGTCACAAGTTTGGAGTAAGGTTGATGAATTATATTTTTGTACTATCTAAATTTCAATCAGTTTTAAAGATATTATTAATTATAAAAATGTATTTATTTTCTTGAATAAAGATCATTTGCAAATTAAAAATTTTATATATACTGGTGTGCAAAATTTAAGGACGATTCCCAAAATGCCAATTTTCAAGGGATTTTCAAGCGATAATTTTCACGCGAATATTCAAAGCGAAATAAAATAATTCGAATAATTACTATCCCTGCATAACAGCTTGTCCATATAACATCTCATTCAGGTCACACATGGTCACAAAAGTCAATGTCACTATGGCGAAACAAAAAATAGGAAATTCCATGCATCTCTTTTATGAGTCTCAAATGATTACTATATGTGACTCCATTGACAGGTCACTGCGACTGGTGCTTTGTGTCGAGTCACAAGGTGATTTTACAATGTCGTTTTATTGAAACTCTCATGTGACTGTCATTTGGAGACTCAATTTCAAAATCATTGTGATTATGATAAATCACCAAATAATGTCACATTAAAGTGACATGGTGAATTTCTGTCACAAGACTTTGTCAAATGGTGACAGAGACCCTACTGTGAAGTAACCACTGTGAAAAGTGGGGAAAAGTCACCGTGTGACCTTATAGGAACATTTTTTGGCAATTTACCATAATGCAACGATCAAAATGACTTTGAAATTGAGTCTCCAGATGAGAGGTCACACGAGAGTCTTCATGAAACGACATTGTAACGTCACCTGGTGACTCGCCACAAAGCAGCAGCCACAATGACCAGTCAATGGAGTCACATATAGTAGTCATTTGAGACTCATAAAAGAGACTATGGAATTTCCTATTTTTTTGTTTCGCCGTAGTGACTGTGACTCTTGCGACCATGTGTGACCTGAATGAGATGTTATATGGACAAGCTGTTATGCAGGGATAGTAATTATTCGAATTATTTTATTTCGCTTTGAATATTCGCGTGAAAATTATCGCTTGAAAATCCCTTGAAAACTGGCATTTTGGGGCTCGTCCTTAAATTTTACATACCAGTGTATACAATAAACAGCCATTTGAATACAGTATGTAAAATTGTTTTTGATATCAATAATTTAAAGTAAGAGGTTCATTCCATGGTAACTTACGTAACATTAAGAACAATTTACTGCAGTAAGTTTAGCAATATAACACTAAAAAAATTGAAATGTAGAATTAACATGATTTGTCAATGAAACCTATCTAAGGGTCAGTTTTGAAGAAATTATCTAAAAAATGATAATGAAAATTACATTTTATATAATAACTTACATTGCTTTTTCAGTAATGTCAGTTACCTTAATAAACATAACTGCAAAAATTTAAGAAATAACACTAAAATTATGTAATTTTCATCTAAATTGGGCTTTGAATAAGTTTAATTACCAAACCATGTGAAATTCACAATTTGATTTTTTTTTGTATGTGTTATATTACTAAAATTACTGAAAATAGTTCAAAATGTAACCTTAGTTACCGTGGAATGACCCAAGATCTAATAATTATAAAAACTCATTTTTTTCCTGTAGTAATGCAATGATCAGATCTTATCTCTTTATCATTGTTTAATATATTTACCCAAAATAAAAAAAAATTATATCAACATCTTACTTAGCATTATTTAGTGCTTCTTTTTAATTTGAAATCTGTTATCTGGACTAGTATAAATAACTGTGATTAAAAAAAATACATTGAATTCTACAGATACCGTCATGAATAATTAAAGGTAAACATTAAAATCAAAAATCAGAACCGTTATTTTTTGTGATAACAAATGCATACCGAATTCAAGCTATACATTTCGTTTTTGCAATTTGTTTTTAAAAAATTTGGTTATGTTTTTATGCCGCTTGATACTACTGTTTCGAAATACTAATACCAATAATCTTCCCTGTTCTAGTAGGTCATAATAACGGCTTTCGTTAAATGCATCAGTAATATGAAATTCCCCTTTTCTCAGACACATTAGCTGCATCCATGATTAGAATATTTAACAAGGACAATAACTATCTTCGTTCAGAAAGAAAAATACAGAACAAATTACTTTTCATTGCTGAGAGAAAAGGTGTTGTTCTATTCTAAACTTATTCTTTCTTTATTTTTTTTAAAGATAGCTAATTGATTTTCAGGAAATTAATGCAATATAATTTAAAATTCACATTGTTTCAGTTAGTTGTTACTTTAACTTTCTTTATTATTATTATTATTATTTACTCTAAATGGATTAAATAATTTTGTAACTCACTAACTTGGCTTTTGCATGACATTTAAATACTTGAATGAAATTCATTTTTTTTCCACAAACATCCATATTTCTTGGAAATAATAGCTTTGTTTGACAGAATGACAGCTTATTTAGAAGAAAGTGACAGGCGTTGCTCAATTCAATGAACAAAAATAAATAAATAACGCATGCATATTCTTAAAAATTTTATCTTTTTCAAAAGCAAAAAATATCAAACTATTTTGTTAGTTATATACAAAAGATTCCAACTGTACGTATTTATTTATTAAGGAATATGTAATGCAGTTGTTGAACAGCTGTACAAGTTAGGGTAATAATTCATAAACAGGAAAATATTCAGAAGTCACAATGATAGAAAAAATTCCATTTAATCCTACAGTTATTTAGAAACAATAATAATCACAGTGGGATTCATATTACACCTACTAAAATTACGTACTGATTTTATGTACTGTGGATCTGAATCAGATTGATTATTATTAATGGTATAAATATCCAGAATATCGAATGGTTTGCTTTTGGTAATACTGGATTAGGGAAAAGGACGAATGAAAGAGTTTTTACAGATAGTATTTTTCATTATGGACTTAATACCCCCCCCCCCCCCGCAAAAAAGAAAAAAAGGTCTTCCAAAAATGTCTTCTAAAGTAGATGTTATCTGGTATGAAGGAAAATTAAAGTTCAACACGACAGGCTTAGCCCTTTCCGGCGCGGAGTAAGTTTAATTGAAATAATTATCTGCCACCAGAATTTATAAACGAATTTATTAGAGAATACGAACTTGCTTATTTTCAGGCATTTTATCAAAGGAAAATTTTAATTAAATATTCTTGGTGCCAGTAAAATTAAAATTAGGTGTCCTTTTTAAGGGACACCGCGCCGGAAAGGGTTTTAATGCATTGCATAGAAGAAACTAATACGATTCAGTCTACGTTATATACTGAACAGCAGGGTTTTGCAAAATTTAAATTAGATTAATGATTGAAAATTAATGATTAATTTTTTAATCATGACTAAAGATTGTCCGACTAAGCTTAGTATTAATCCTAATCATAGACTAATGATTAGTGATTATTTTTATGTAATCAATGCTTTGAATATGGTTAAACTATTGCTTAATCTAATTAGTCAATGTAATTAAAGATTAATGATTGAATAACGTCATTATTCTTCCAGCTTTGGTCTTTTATTTTATTTATTTATCTATTTTTAAAGCTTTTTCCAATTTAACTATCCTTAATATCTTCTTGGATCCTGCATTGGTTCCTGTTTTAGACCGGGTGTCTTTTAAAATTTTGGGTTTAGTTAGGTTTCGAGTAGGTTTTTGACTCTTTCTGGTCGAGCTCAGTATGACTCCATTTTTTTTTAAGTACTGAATATTTTTCGAATGAAGAAAACTATATATCAATGTGAATATTCAGCCTGTCCCAATAATTTGTATAAACTCGCATTTTGTCATTTTTAAAAAAGTTATGAAATTTTAAAGAACATGCCTCCCAATTCTTCTATTCAACTTTATTGTTAATTTGTGATTATTAATTTATATATATAAATTTATATATTGATATTTTAGTTTGCGTATATACGTATGATACAGTGAGTATCATAATAGTGTTAATAACAGAAAAAAATAGTTTCTAAAATTTTTATTTAATTTGAAAAAACGTAAGACTATTTCGAAATAAGAGTTTTCTACTCTTTTTCCATTTCACGAAACCCTTTAAATCTGTTTATAATATATAAAACACTCAGTTGTTTTTTTAATGTCAAGAAATTGATCAAAATTACTCATTTTATTAAAAAAAGAACGATCCTTTAAAAAATGGGTCAACGAGCGTATTTCGAATACATTTTTAAAGCCTGGAAGCCCTGAAAAAAGGGTTATTAATTAGTAACATTAATAATATAATTAGCTATATTACTATTACACTATTATCAAATATGTACTAGTTTAAAGAACAATTAAAACGTCCTTCCGTTTTTTGGCACATGAATGAAGTTTCCAGAAAATGTTTGAGTATATTAATGAAATTAATTGGTTTGTCAATATATTTTAAAAGATTCGTTTGGTAAATGGGGGGGGGGGGGTACAGAGAAAATTTGATTATACAATGCTTTTTTTTCTTCAGCTTGTTACAAGTTTCTTAAGATATAAAACAATTTAGTATGAATATTTGCACAAAATTAGCTGCAAAAAATTAGCTATCTCATACAGATTTTTTTCCTTTAATTTATTAAAATCATTGAAAAATATCCAAAAATACGCAAATGTGCTGTAAAAATATTCCTGAAAATTTATGAGAAATTTAATTAAATTTATTGTTATGCATACGCTATATATATATATATATATATATATATATATATATATATATATATATATATATATATATATGGCGAAAGAGCTAAGGGTAAAGCATCTTATGAATTATTCTTACATTTTAATGATGTGAAGCTGACATGAAACAATTGCATTTCGCTTTTACAATACTCTTTCTTCTTCAATTTGTTTGATAGACTTTTTTATAACATAAACATAATTTAGCACATAATTTAGTAAACGTAACGTTTATTAAACGCAATTTCCACCGGCAAAGCAGTTCGCTTTCGTATAAATCAATTTATCAGTGGAGAAAACATTTGAAAGGGCATGTATTGAAGAAAGACTGTCAGAATAAATATGAAATTCAGTATGCTCAGATTTACCGCCGTCATTCCGCCTGATTCGATGCGGAAAGTTCGGCTTGATAAACACTGTTGTAACTGTTTAATTTAAAACATTTTTCACAAACTACAATGTCATTCAAATACACAACAAAGTCACATCCGACACCGCCATCAATCTTTAAACCGTCCGTGTAGATAGTTTCATGATTAAAAGTCGGCTCCCTGCTAATTATAGGATTCGAAAATTTAACTGAATGATGGCAAGCAAAGAAAGTACAGTCATGAGTACAAATACGATTTGTAATTTTCTCTTTAGAAATATAAATACCATCTATCCATGTAAAACCATCAAGATTTACAACACTGTGGTACATTTGCTTGAGTTCCAACTCAATCGGAGGAATACCCAAGAGAACACAGAGTGCATCAGTAGATATACTTGATAAACTCCTATAATTGATAGACACAGTGTCTGACAAGATGACAGACGCCGGATACCCTGAAAACGTAAATCACGAAACAAAATTTTATATCCGTACGAAATTTGCTTCTTAACGACAGTATAGTACCATATCTTCATATAATCCAATGACAAGCCCCTGTGTCTAATACGAGCTTTAGTCATAGCACACGAAAATTCCCTAACCTTGTCACGTATTAAGTACAAGTGATCAAGCATACGAAAATCCCATACGTCCCATATCCCCGATACGTCCAATAAAAAGCCTAAGTAAAAAAACATTATCTTTTACTGAAATACTAATGTCAGAAAGCTTAAAAATTGGACAAATGCTTTCCTCAATGAGCAAGTACTACATTAAGTTTTAGATGAGACTACCGCATACATATATTTGATAAACATATATCAGATTAAATAACCAAAATAAAATTTATCAAGAGAAAGTGGCCACCATTCAACACGCATGAAACTAATTTACATCTTCACGATATAATAGCCCTCTCATCTGAATGAACAGCCGCTCGTCCTTTGTTTCAATCAATAGTCCGTTTCCATGAAATTATATAATGATAAAAATATATAACAAGTTATGAATTCCTAACAAACTAACAATTACACAAATCAAACATTGGATCTAAGGGGCAATTTAAGAACGTATTTATTTTCAAAGGGGTTGTGTAAATATAACGTTATCATTTTGTAACGTTATATGCATGCTGAGTGTCATTTATAACGTTTGGTTGGTCGTGGTGGGAGTTAAATGCAGACATACTCAGTACTTAAGATAAAATAACAAAGTTTATTAAAATGATGAGAGCTGAAGGGAAGTGGAGCAAGTCTTAATTTTACACAACTGAGAATACTATGAAAAAGCAAAACGCATACTCACAGGCTCCGGACGAGCTCAATCGTGGCACCTTCTAACACTTCTCACTATCTCTTGGCTGAGCTACTAGATAAAGCTTAATTAGACAGCCCGTGTCTGTGTGTAATTCTTTATTCACAAATAATCAAAATGAAACTATTATGAAGTTTCTTACCCCGGCCAACTCTCAAGTCAACTATCGAAACTCCTTTACACTTCACTGGAGGCCCGCTGCTACTTTCAGTCGGCTAGCACTTCGCTGAACAATATCTCACTTCGCTATCTAACGCCACAGATACTCACACACTGGCTAACGCCACAGATGCTCTCTCGCTGGCTAATGCCAGAGACACTCTCCATTCACTCAAACCCAAGCTTTTATATGCTGCAAACTGAGATAATTCACATTAACATATTACTAATAACCGCGAGCTAACTGCAGAATCCGAAAGAGCACACACACTCTAGAAAGTTAAAGTAAAAGAGAGGATAGATGTCGCTTTTGCGCTTACAAATGTTAAATTATTGACGTCACGATCTCAGAAATACTAGAGTGCCTTTATGACAAAGGTCACTCCCTCACAACCCCCCCTCGGACTCCGCAGAGAAAAAGGACTGGGCCAAATGCATGCCCAGGACTTTTTCTTGTTATAAATTTTAAACCGTAAAAAAAACACAGTGATGGGTGAAATTTAGCACCGAAACATAACTTTTAAAATACTAACTTTAACCCATCACAACAAAAACCTCAGTTTGCCTCAAATATTCACATATTCCATCCAACCATCCTTCTATCTTAAAAATAGCCTCCGAAAAACTTTCAAAACTCTTAAAACTTTCAAAACTAATTACTTCTTCTTTCAAAACAACCCACTCCACTGGGAATGCTAAAATTTCTCAAAACACTAAACTTCCGAAATTTTCCTCAATATTGCAATACAACTATAATTTTACCAAAAATCTCTCCATAACTTTCCTAATACTAAAATTCGCACCAAGTCCAAAAAAAAACCAAATGCGCAAAAATTTTCCTCATCCAAATTCCGAACTCATCTAAAATTCATACTAAAATAACTCTGCTACTACGTAATACCTACATACCCATTGGCCAATGAACTAACTCCCAAAATTCTTCAGAACTTAACTCCACTCTAACAATAATTGGGGCACATACGTACAGCGTCACATCGCTGTGCTTATGCAACAATCAAAAAAAAAAAAAAACAAATTTACAAAATGACGTCATCATGCTCTTCATCTGTATTAACTAAAAGAAAAATAGCAGAATCAATACATAACACAGGTATACTTCCCTGCAAGAAAATCACATTAACATTCAATTTTAATACAATTCCAAATTCAAATTCAAACGCAGCTTAAAACTTCGCAACTTGCGGAAACCATTCCCAACTAAAGTACGAACGTAACACATAAAACACGAACGATAAGGAGAAAGTTAATTCATTAAATGTTAGTATAAGAGATAGAAAAGCATGTCAAGGACCTCTTGACCGCAAAACACGTGCGCGCCTGAACCGCGGCGCGTGTACAAAATAACCCAAATTACTATCTGCACTTTCTGAAAATTTAAACATACATTAACATACATTTTATAACACATGAACAATATAAAAATATAGTAACATTTTTAACAGATAACATAACAATTTAACAATAGATCCAGAATTTTTAAAAGCAGTTAAGACCAAAATCTCAAACATACATAAAACTAACAATTTTGCAAACAAATTTTGAACACAATTAAGCACTAAACGTGAGTCCGTCAAAAAATTCCGAAAATTGGCCAAAAATACAAAACAGTCTCTCTGATTTCCATTCCTTCACATTGCTACCACATATATGCACTCTAATAGAAATTTAATAAAGAACATTATCACCCAATCATAGAGATGATTCGCTGCTGGCCGGCTTCATATTAGAGGATGGCTTTCTTCTCTTGTCCCAGAAACCTTGTACGAAGGATCTTTCGTCATCAGAACTGTACGGTGACGCCACAGTTGACTGTCGTGCCTGCAGCCTGGTTCTGAATGGATGCCGTGGAATACTTGTAGGTTCCGCTCGACGACTCTGCTCTGGCCGGTTCGCTGGGGTCACTCCATGGCGAGATTCACAGTGTTGAAGCCGGTAATCTGAGCGTTGTCTCCTCCTTCTAGATGCACCCGAAGTTACTGAAGATCCTAGACCACGTTTCTTTCCGGACCTATGCTGTTTCTTATTGGGCAAAAATTCGGAATTTAAAGTTCGTTTAACAGTTTGGCGAGTGTCCATACGAAATTTTTTCCGGGGATTAATCACTGAAGATGGTGAACTGTTAGATAATTTATGTTTGTAAGGTTGCTGTCTAATGAGTGGAGGAACGGGATAGTTTATAATCTTTTGTCTTTTATGGCACACAGAGTCTGATGTATTTGACACTGTTCTCTTATTTTTATTATCATACTTTGCTCTCGGATTGCTAGGCTTTCGACTTTCAATAACAGTTTTTGGAGCTGTTTGACCAAATTTTCTTCTTGAATATTGATGAAAAGAATTAGATGAAGAAGTGCTGGACTCGGGACACTCATTGGATCGGGAATTTCGCGAAACACCACTCGAAACATGAGAACCTTCACTACCATTTTCTCTAAACTTATAAACTCTAACCTGATCCAGATTAACCGTCATTCTTTCACCATTGACATCAACAACCAAATTATTATTTCGAACTTCCAAAACTTCAAACGGACCTACAAACTTCGGACCAAACTTAGCTACTCTCTTTTGACGACTTGAACTTAACCAATGCTTTTCTACCAACACAAAATCTCCAACTTTCACTTCTAACTCCCTTCTACGCATATTATAATACTGAGCTTGCTTTTCTTACGCTTTTCCCATCTGAACCTGAGCTTCCTTAACCAACCTCTCAATATCCTGGCACATGTACTGACTTTCCGCATCTGACACCATAACTAACCTTTGGAATGGAGTAATGACTTTTCTACCCAAGAACAATTCAGCCGGCGTTTTCCCCGTCGACTCGTGAACTGCCGTACGAAGTGCGTACGCAAAATGCTGAATAAATTGGTCCCAATTTGCATGATGAGAACCAACATACGAAGAAATCATTTGAATTAATGTACGATTTACACGTTCAGCCATATTAGACTGAGGACGATACGGAACAGTAAAAGAATGATCGATCTCCAGCTTCTCACACAGGGCCTTAAATATATCAGAAATAAAACAAGGGCCATGATCGCTAACTACCCTAATTGGTGCACCATATTTAGAAATATAATTCTCAAAAAATGCATCGGCAACTGCAGGTGCAGAAGCCTTCCTGAGGGGGACTAACTCTACCCATTTACTAAAATAATCAACTATAACTAGTACAAATCTATATCTTTTAGGATTAGACAATGGATAAGGACCGATTAAATCTACACCTACACATTAATTAGGAAAATTTACTTTAATAGGAATTAATTTGCCAGCTGGACTTACATTTTTATAATTATAACGTTGGCATGTGCTACAGCTGGAGACATAAGCGCGCACTGCTTCCCGCATTTTAGGGAAGTAGCAGGATTCACAAATTCGAGCATAAGTTTTCCTGATTCCTAAGTGACCTGCTAATGGATTATCATGAAATTCTTTCAAGATGGCCTTACGAAGACTAGCCGGAATAAAAACTCTTAATTCACCACGTGAGTTTACAATTTTAGAATAATCATCGATAAGCTTAAAAGATTGGGACCATTTCTCAAACATAGGCACATCTGCGCTCGGGACACCATCAGGATTTTCCAAATAACGATACAAACTACCAAACTCCTCATCTTGTTTCTGTTCCCTTATTAACTGCTCTCGTGACCTTAACACCAACGACGACAATGCATAACATTTAACTTCCTCCGTGACCTCTAAACCACCATGCTGGTTTCGTGACAAAGCGTCCGCTACCGCATTCTCCTTGCCAGCCCTATGTTCTATAACCACATTATACTCTGCTAACTTCATACACCATCTGACCATACGAGACGACAAACCCTTTCCATTAGTTAACTTTGTCAAAGCTGAATAATCCGTAATGACTTTAACCGGTATATTAGTGAAAAACAACGAAATTTATTCAAAGCCCAAATTACTGCAAGACACTCCCTTTCCGTAATCGAATAATTCCTTTCCGCTGCATTTAAAATTCTATCTTCTATAGGTCGACCTTTCTGTGCTAACATCGCTCCAACCCCCCCTGCACTCGCATCGCAATACACTTCAAACTGAGACGAATAATCGGGGTGAGCCAAAACAGGAGGGGAAACTACTGCCTCTTTTAATAATTCAAACGATCTCTGAGCCGCTGATGACCATACAAACTTCACCCTCTTCCTTTTTAAATTATACAACGGTTCACATAACTCCGAAAAACGTGGAATGAATTTGGCAAACCAAGCCACCATCCCTAAAAATGTCGCCAATTCCTTACTATTTTTGGGGGGACTCATTGACGTAATTGCCTCAATTTTCTCCTTATCCATATTAATACCATCACGCGTAATTTTAACTCCTAAATACTTTATCTCTTTTCTCAAAAATTTACATTTTTCTAACTTAACTGTTAACCCATCATCTCTTAACAACGTAAATACTTCCCTCAATAATCTTAAATGCTCTTCAAATGTAGCTGCCATTATAATTATGTCGTCCAGGTAGACCAAGACACCCTTACTAAGCAAAGGTTTAAGGATATTATTCATGGCCTTCTGGAACGTTGCCGGCGCTCCCGATAAACCAAAACTCATTCTCTTAAAATCAAAACAACCGTCCCGAGTAATAAACGCAGTCTTAGGTATGTCCTCCGGCTTCATTGTAATCTGAAAATAACCTGACGTAAGATCTAACGTTGACATGTAATTCGTACTCGTTATATTAGCCAAAATGTCATCAATAACTGGAATAGGATACTGAGGGTATTGCGTTATCGCATTTAACTTTCTATAATCTACTGCAAACCTATATGCCTCTGGATTATCTAAACTTTTCCCATTATTTTTACGACATAACACTACTGGCGATGCAAAAGGAGACTCAATTGGCATTATAATATCGTCCGCTAGCATTTTTTTAATATGATAATCAATTATACCTTGTTTAACTTTATCATAACGATATGGTTTACTAGCAACAGGTGCTTTCAAACCAGTATCAATCTCATGCCACGCAACATGCGTTAAACCCGGTTTATCAGAAAAAACCTCTCCAAATTCATTCAAAAACTTATTAAATTCCTCCTTCTCGATTTCACTTAACCCCGACTCCTCCAAATTAACTGACACTGAAACAGGCTTTTTCTTACTCACATTCTCATCATTATTCACTATTTACGACTTTTTAAAGAAATCCAAACTAATTCCTCTATCCTTCATATAATCCACACCAACTATACAATGCACTGTTAATCCATCTAACACACAAAACTCCCAACATGTCTTAACTGAACGAATTTCAACTTCCAATTCTACTGAACCTTTATTATCACAAGCTACTCCCTGTGCCGACTGAACCACCAGACTTGACCTCTTCAACTTCTTATACGAAAAATATTTCCGATAACAATCAAAAGAAATGAACGACTTATCTGCCCCTGTTTCGAAGACACTTTTAACGACAATACCATCCAACACAATTAACACCTCAGGTAACTCAACCGGATTAATAGTAATTTTATTCAAACTCACAAAAGGCTTTTCCGATTTAATCTGTGACTGCATACCTTCCGAAATACAGTCACTTACCAGTTTAACTGACCCGACCTCTTCACACCTCTCCTTTGCACTGATCTACCTTCAAAATTCTCATCCGAAGTTAATCTCCTTACTTGCGAAGAAACATTCTTGTCCCGTACTCCCCCTCTCTGATCATAACCACTATTCTGTCTATTTCCATACATATTTCTCTCACCACTTCTAAAATTATTAGCACCACCACCATTCCTATTTCCGTTACTCGTATTCGACATATTACGACCAAATCCATCATTTCTATTACGCAAATTATTATCCGGAAATCGCTGTCCCCCTCTCAAAAAATTACGATCCCCCTCATTTCTCAAATTACTATTCGCGACAGGTCTCTGACGAGGGCTACGCAAATCCCGTTGATCCGAGCTATGCCGATTCTCATACTTCGATAATATCTGATGCATTTCTGCAAAATTCTTCGGTGCTCTAACTTCAATAAAGTCCTGTATATTTGGATTAAAAAGAGGAAAAACAATGTCCAACAATTCCTCAAAAGGGATATCTAAATCTAATTTATTTTTTAGTTCCAGCTTACGAAGATAAAATTTTGACGCCGACTCATAAATATTCTACCTGTTGCAATAGAACTCTTTTCTCAAAATAATCTTATCTTTAACGGGAGGAAATACCTTCTTTAACTCAATCACAGTTTGTTCAAATCTTTTCGCTTCATCAGTAATCAAAAACTTTCCTATATTTTCCAACTACAAAAATGCTTCGCCCTTCAATGAGCATTTAAGCACTACTTATCTACTTTTCTCAGGTATATTATTGAACAAAATATAATCATCTAATTTAACTAAAAATTCACTAATATCACCCTCACCTGTGAAATACACACGTGGCACAATCTCATAATGTCCGATGTTTCGTTGGGCGCCATTTGTAACGTTATATGCATGCTGAGTGTCATTTATAACGTTTGGTTGGTCGTGGTGGGAGTTAAATGCAGACATACTCAGTACTTAAGATAAAACAACAAAGTTTATTAAAATGATGAGGGCTGAAGGGAAGTGGAGCAAGTCTTAATTTTGCACAACTGAGAATACTATGAAAAAGCTAAACGCATACTCACAGGCTCCGGACGAGCTCAATCGTGGCATCTTCTAACACTTCTCACTATCTCTTGGCTGAGCTACTAGATAAAGCTTAATTAGACAGCCCGTGGCTGTGTGTAACTCTTTATTTACAAATAATCAAAATGAAACTACTATGAAGTTTCTTATCCCGGCCAACTCTCAAGTCAACTATCGAAACTCCTTTACACTTCACTGGAGGCCCGCTGCTACTTTCAATCGGCTAGCACTTCGCTGAACAATATCTCACTTCGCTATCTAACGCCACAGATACTCACACACTGGCTAACGCCACAGATGCTCTCTCGCTGGCTAATGCCAGAGACACTCTCCATTCACTCAAACCCAAGCTTTTATATGCTGCAAACTGAGATACTTCACATTAACATATTACTAATAACCGCGAGCTAACTGCAGAATCCGAAAGAGCATACACACTCTAGAAAGTTAAAGTAAAAGAGAGGATAGATGTCGCTTTTACGCTTACACATGTTAAATTATTGACGTCACAATCTCAGAAATACTAGAGTGCCTTTATGACAAAGGTCACTCCCTCACAATTTTAGGGGGGAAGGGGATGGTCTGAGAGATATGTGAAGTTGAAAGTAACATAACATCACATATTAACTTCTTTTTTAAATTTAAATTCTCAAGTTTAAAATTCAAATTATATTTCCCAATTTCAAATTAATTAAACCTCCCTTTTACTTTCCAAAAAGAATATATTTATCCCTCTTCTCTTTCCTTTAAATTGCAGTTACGTAGGTTTTCATGCTTAGCCGAGGCCGTTAATAAAATAAATCAAAAACAAATCTTTTCTCATCCTAAAATCATTTTCTGAGCCTGCATACTTTAGTTTGTCAAAGAGTACATTGTAAGATATTTTAAAAACCATATGCCCTTTTGCAGTTACTCAGTCATTTAATTCCTTTTCAAATTAACAGACATTACAACTCCTTTTTCGGCTTAAAATCTAACTCTCTGTTTATATTAAAGCGGAGTCTGACATCTGTGTTATGCATATAGAAATATTTTTCCCAGCAACCAGTATTGGCATGCATATTTGTACGCTGATATATTAATCGCCAAATTAACGGTCCGGTTAGCACGTTTTTAATTTAAACTTTCCTTATGTACTATACGTGTGGGTTTACAATAATTTCAGGGGAACCAAATTTAGCTCGACTCATGTTGGCTAGAATTTCTGATGGTAAAAATTCATTCTATCTATAACTGTCATGCTGTAAGGATGTAGAGCTCCTGCTTCTGTATTTTCATCAGGGGGTCACCCCGTGAGAGTGTAAGTTTTACCTCTCTTTAATAAATGCCACATACATACTTGAGCATTTTCTTCATCGAGTCTCACTTTCCTTGTTATTGCTATATTACGCAATGTAATTTTAATTGTCACGGCTGATCTTCATATGTCTTAAGCAGTTAATAAACTTTAACTCTCATTCTTTAAAGACATCAACGAAAATATTCGTTATAGAGGAGGTTGTCTTTTGATATCGATATCATTTTTGATCCCACCAAAATTTTTTCTTTTTATTTGTAATATGGTCTTTGAATCAAAATATTCTGCAATCTTTTTTTTTTTTTTTTTTTTTTTTTTTTTTGTCTGTTAACTATTTTTATGAAAACACAAAGTTATTGAAATCGTTAAATCATTATAAAATTATCTAATTCGGAAATATTAAATATTTCATCTTTTGACTTTCCTATTCTCCTGTCATATGTGTATGCAGATATAATCACAGTTCGAGCAATTATATGTGAAGTACATTTTTATTGAAGCTTGTGTTTCTTAATAAATAAAAGAGATAGTATGTTGTCTACTGCTTATTTTGTTGATAAGAATTAAATCCCTCCCCTCACTCATTCCTCTATGCAGGATAAGTGCAACAAGTATTGTTGAATGCATTATGTAACAAAAAGCTCATTATAAAATACTTTTAAGTAGTAACGGTTTCTTTAAAGTGTTATTTAACATATATTAAAATTTTATTGACTTCTCTTCATTCGAATACATAAAACATGCTAAAAATAAATGTAACCAGTTTTGCATATCATTCCAAACAAAATAAATAAATTAAATATATATATATATATATATATATATATATATCCGACATTGATAACGATATTATTACTAGGGGGGGGAGGTGAGAGATGACAACGTATGATATCGGAAGGGGAAGGAGGTCCAAAATTACCAAAAAATTGATAATGTTATATATGCAAAGCCCAAAAGGATGCAATCATAAATAACCAATACAGCAAAAAGCAAATTCTCTTATTTTCATTCTCTGAAGTCAACTTGTTTTTAAACAATATATAGTCACAGATTGACTGTGAAATGGATCCTATTCATTAAAAAGCCGAGAGATACCTATGATAGACATATATTTTTAAAAATGTTTCAGTTTCCATTTCAATAAACCGCTCGTATTCTATTACATTAATGAACAATTAATGGGCGAAAATTTTATATCATTTAAAAATAAAAGTGGTAAATGTTCGTCATTAGAGTTTGAAAAGGCAATTACTTTCCGTTAACAGATTCCATCACTAGCCCACCAGTTTGGTAACATATTACAATAATCTTTTAAGTACGAAATTTATTGCGAAACATTAATATTTTAGCCCTCCCCCCCTTTTAAATCCTTTTTTAAATGTAAGGCATTTTTTTAAAACTTTGAAAATTTTGGATAAAAGTTTGCATTTCTTTTTAAATATTAATATTTGCAAAAGAGTCTAAACTCAGGTTGAAAAATTAGAGTTAAAATTTATGAATGATCAAAACAAGCTTCCGAATTTTAGTAGTGAAGATAAAGAATTAAACAGTTGCATAGCTTTATTAAAACGATAAATATATTAAATATTATATTCAATGTAATCCTTCTTCTTCAATACTTTAGAAAATTACATTTACATTCTCACAGTTCGTTTTACTGCATGCTCCAAACAATATTAAGGAACGTACCCACAACCTACATTTAAAAAGATCTGTCGATAAAGATTTTAAGTAAGACATATTTTTTTTTTCTTTTTTGTGGTATCAAGCATTCGAAATTCTCACGATTCAAAATGTCTCTAATTCAAGTGTCATAAAATCTATAATACAAATCTGAAATTGATTTTAAAATGCATATAATCAGACAATTTTATCACCATTATAAAATCATCGGTCTAATAATTACATCAACGAATTATATTAAACTTATTCATAAAATTCTCATCTCAAAGTATGTATATATTTATTTGAGGATTCCTTAATATGAACAATCATAAACATACTTCTGCATTTAACATTTAAAAAAGAAACTTTAAATATCTTTAAAAATAATCAAGTTAAAGAATCTTTATATAATTTTCACCTGCGACATTACCCGTAAGACATGGTGACGTCACAGTGACGTCGTTGTGAAGTCACATTGTGACTTTGTGACCGTCGATGTGACGTCACGTGACGTCGATGTGAAGTCACAGTGACTAAAATGTGAAGTCGTTATGGCCGTTTTAGAGCTCGTTTGTGACGTCACATTGTGACCATTTTGTGAAGTCACGGTATGACCAAAATGTGAAAAATGTGTCATTTGTGACAAAATTGTTATTAAAACTGTGACTATTTTGTGACGATAGTGACAAGGTTGTGAAGACAGTTTGCGATTATTTTTTGATTTGTGACAAATCTGTCACTAACTTTATGACGGTGGCAGCATTGTCTATGTTGTGAAGTCACACTGGGACACAATTATACAGTTATGAACATTGTTATGTAGTGTAAAATCACTTACATATATAATTTTATTATACTTTGGCGATACATCTCAATTAAAACTTGGGAGCTGCGATAAAATGAATGTACCAAAATAAAGTTGCTGAATCAAAATGTAATGTCATGCAGACTTTAATCTTTCATACTTTTTTTTCTGTTGCAATAAATGAGAATATTTAAGACAATTTAATATTCGATCTATCACAATTATTTCAAATTTAATAATTTGTTTTTCTAATAAGCATTAAAATTATCAAATAGACACTTCCTTTAAGGTGCAAAACTAGTCACAGAAAAAGACTCGGATGATAATAAAAAGTCTATGGGAGCGTTCTTTTCAAATTTGAATATTTTTTTTTTTTTTTTTTTTTTTTTTTTGTATAGGATAGCTGAGGACTATCTACAAACGGCCTCGTTTTTACCTTTTCAATTTTGCTTATATATTTTTTATATTTTGATAGTTTCAATATCAGAACCGGTATAAACCGGTTTTGAAATTTAAAAATATATATATATATATATATTAGTCTGAAACCTAAATTTAAAAAGTAAAAACTAGGCCGGTTGTGGATCGTTTTCAGCTATCCTATATAAAAAATCATGTAAAAATATTAAAATTTCACCGAGATATTTGAAAAGAACGCTCCTACAGACTTTACATAAACATCCGGGACTTTTTCTGTGACTAAGGTTGCACCTTAAAGGAAGTGTTTCTTAGATAATTTTAATGCTTATTAGAAAAACAAATTGCTAAGTTTGAAATAATTGTTATAGATCGAATATTCAATTGTCTTAAATATTATCATTTATTGATATATACACTCAGGAACATTGAAAATAGCGACCCAAGAAGAAAGCATCGGATTGAAATGAAATTTAATACACATAATGATACGGATGAGAGATTGACTTGATCTCAAAATAAAGACAATTAAACAAATACAGGGTATGCAACGACGCAAATACAGGGCAACTTCAATAGCGCGTTGGACCACCTCCAGCTGCAATACATGCCGCCACACGGTCCGGCATAGAGTTGATTAGACACCTGATGTTGTCCTGAGGCAGATGGGTCCATAAATCTTGCACAGCCAACACCAAATCATGCACCGAATGACACGATGGCATCTGACGTTTTAGCTGATCCCACACATGCTCTATAGGGGACAAGTCGGGAGAGCGGGCCGGCCATGGAAGAGTCTGAAATTGACGTAGGAAGTCTTGAGCAACTCTTGCTGTATGCGGACGAGCATTATCTTGTTGGAAAATCGCCCCTGGGAGACCATTTAGGAAAGGTCCTACATGGGGTCGAAGCACCTCATCAACATAACGTTGGCCCGTTAAGTTTCCATGAATCACAATTAGAGTGGACCGGCTATCATAGGCTATGGCCCCCCAAACCATTACACCAGCTGTGCGGGCAGTGTGACGTGGAACAGTGTGGGAGGAATTGTACCGCTCACCAGGGCGCCTCCACACCCGTACACGGTTGTCATCTGTCCCCAAAACAAACCGGGATTCATCACTAAACACAACCTTTTGCCAATCTGTGACATTCCACGTTGATCTGGTTTGGCACCACTGTAGACGCAGTCGCCGATGTTCCGGTGTTAAAGGGAGTGCACGAAAAGGGCGCTTGGATTTTAGACCTGCTTCTGCAAGGTGTCTGGAAATTGTTTGGGGAACAATTGCTACGCCTACGTCTGCTCGAATCGTTGAACGAGTCACTGTGGGGTCCACGAGTGCTTGCCGCACGATCCTTCGATCCTCTCTTCTCGTGGTCTTTCTGGTCGCTCCAGACCCGATTCTCCGCACGTGGGTACCTTCTCGTGTCCACTGCTCCCAACATTTTCTAACGGCACACTCCGAACGATCCACCTGGCCAGCAACACGGCGCGTCGACCAGCCTGCAGTTTTCATTCCGATGATCAGGCCTCTCTCAAACTCGCTTAACTGTGAAAAATGTCTTCTAGCACGTTTACCTGGCATGTTTCGCTTACCAAAGTCTTCCTTCAATCAGTAGGTAATCGTCGCGTTTATGAATCTTCGATTTTGCGCTGGCTTATATAGCACCTTCTTCCTGATTGTAGCGCCATCTCGGCGTGTATGAGCATGCGTATTGGCACAAAAATTGCATCATTTGCATATCACATTACGCTGTACTTATTTGCAAAGTTTCGTAATTGTACATAGCTTTCTTCTTGGGTCGCTATTTTCAATGTTCCTGAGTGTATATATATATATATATACAGGGGTGCAAAAATCTGGGCGCCAGCAGGCAGTCTCTCACTACTAAAATTATTTCATTTCTTTTTATCTAATATTTCGTGTTAAATTCTAGTAAGATTGCTGTTAAATTTTGTGCGAAGAAGACTTTGAAATTTTTGTGGTGTGAGATTAGCCACTGGCGCCGAGATTTTTGCACCCCTGTATATATATATATATATATGTAACAAAGATTAAAGTCTGCATGGCATTAAATTTTGATTCAGTAACTTTCTTTTCGTACATTCTTTTTATAGCTGCTCCCAAGATTTAATTGAGATGTATCGCCAAAGTATAATAAAATTATAGATGTAAGCGATCTTACACGACATAATAATGTTCATAACTGTATAATTGTGTCCCAGTGTGACTTCACAACATTGACAACGCTACCACCGTCACAAAGTTAGTGACAAATTTGTCACAAATCAGAAAATAATCGCAAACTGTCTTCAAATACTATCTTCTATAAATATTAAAATACTATTAAAACATGCAAAGAGGAATTATGAAAAAAAATTAAAGCTAAATATTTATTAGTATATTAATGAACAAAAAACATTAAGGGGCTATCCATTACTGGAAGGCTGTCCATCACAAATACATCTACCTAATAAAAATTCCAACGATAAAATTGAACAACAAATACGTTAATTGTAATTATTAATATTTTATTTATAATATTAGAGAGTAATTATAAATAAGAGACCCACTGTAACACTAGAACGCCTGGAAGGAGTCGATTCGACTCTGACCATGCGTTCAAATTTCAATTCGAGCCAGAAATTTTTTAAAGAAATAAGTTAAATTTAAACCACTAACTTTAAATAAATCAATTAAATAGAATAAAAATTCTGGTGAGAAATATTATTATCAAACTTGAGTAAAATTTCCGGGCGTTCTATTGTTAATCACGATGTATACTAATACTACATATAATGGATATTGTGAAATTTACCTCTGTAAAATCATTCAGGAAAGGAAATAATAAAAGTGTCTAGAATGAAAAATAAATAATAAAATACAGTTATTAATTTCTAGCTTCATACCGTTTAAGTATTTGCGCTATTTGTTTTAAATACAATCATGTTTAAATTCTTATTGATTGCGTAGCTTCCAAATTTTCATTCAGACTTCTAGTTCTTTCTGAAAACATTCCAATAAGAATATTTACAACTGAAACGTTTTCACCCACTATCCATTTAGAAATTTTATAACATTTCACAGTTTGAAAAATACATTATTTTTTTTTAATATGAAACATCTACGATTTCATTTAATTGTTCTTCTCCTTCTCTTATAAATTCCTCTTCTGAACACATGTAATTTTTTAAATAAATTTATGTAATGTTTCAGAAGATTACTTAATATAAAAATTAAAAAAAGATGTTTGCAAATAATTTTATTCTATTTAAAGCTTCTTTATTAAAAAATATAAGTTTTTAAGTTTTTATGGAAACATATTATTTTAACCAGATATTTTAAATAAGGAAACAACGCAGATTAAAGTGCAATTAAAATCACTACCTTTAACAACCTAATCCAAAATATTAATAATCAATTGTTCTATGTCAACAAAATAAATAATTAATGTATTAAACTTTATAAAGTTAATGGAGAATTTATGTTTTATAGCATGTTTTTGAGTAGCTAATTAAAATCGTTCTAAGAACAATAATAATTAAAAAGTAACCATGAAAAAAAAATTTCCATACCTTTTTTTGCATCGAAGTCATTCGTTCTTTTTGTCGCAAAAACTAAATCCGATAACAATTAAAGTGGCAAAGAGCAAATCATTTTCACAGTCAAAGCCCCATTAATTTTCTCGGACTTATATTTTGCACTTGGAAGAGCTGTAGTAAACCTTTTTGTTTAAATTGTTAAATCCGTATCAATACGAAACAATCCACAACTGCCAAAAATTCTCGCCAACTAACTTCTTGCGTCTATCATCAATTTAAAATATTTCTGTTTACGTTTATTTATTCTTTCCACGGAGTAAGAAACCACGGAGTAATTTTCATACTCCGTGATCCTTTCGTTTGCAGATGATTTTAAATTTCCACGCGCATGGCCGTTTTGTTTTTTCTTTTTCTATACAGTATTTTAGGAACTTAAATATGCAATAATTTTATGAGTGTGTCTTTGATTAAATTTTTTTATTTAAAGAATTTTTTAATGTATTTTTACCTTTTATTTTTATTAGTTTCAAAACAATTCAAGTTAAAATAAATTGTAAAACCGTTTTTTCTAAATAATAATATTCATAGGTAATTAGAATTCATTAGGGACTAGAATTCATTAGAATTCATGCTATTAGGGACGTTATTTGCAGTAACATTACAGTGACGTCACAAAAACTTTTTCAATTGACAGAAAAGAACTTTTTCCATTAAATAACATCTTTTGAAGAATTTTTGTATTTTTTTTTTAAATTTTCTAAGAAGGTCGCATTTTAGTCACAATGTAACTTCACTGAATGGTGGCCATTTGGTCACAGATGTGACGTGACGTACGTTATTTGCAGTGGCATTACAGTGACGTCACAAAAACTTTTTCAATTGACAGAAAAATATTTTTTCCATTAAATAACATCTTTTGAAGAATTTTTGTATTTTTTTTTTAATTATCTAAGAAGGTCACATTTCAGTCACAATGTGACTTCACTGAGTGGTGGCCTTTTGGTACAGTGACGTCACAAAAACTTTTTCAATTGACAGAAAAATATTTTTTCTATTAAATAACATCTTTTGAAGAATTTTTGTATATATTTTTTAATTTTCTTAGAAGGTCACATTTCAGTAACAATGTGATGTCACTGAGGGGTGGCATTTCGGTCACAGAAGTGACGTCACCTTTCAGTCGCAATGTGACGTCACTGAGGGGTGGCATTTTGGTCACAGATGTGACGTGACCACAGTGACTCACAGTGACGTTACTGTGACGTCACTGTGAACATGCATGCTATGTGGGTATATAATCCCACTGTTTGTAAATCTTGAAATAACTAGACAAAATATGTTTCATATTAAAATAAAATGTTAGATTCTATGCACTTCTCCCAATTCCGTCTCCTTTTTTCACACTTAAATGTCTTTTCATCCATTTTTTGAAAGTCCACTTATTCAAAGTGTGCATTTTAATATAACTAGCATACCCAGCCCGCTTCGCCGGGCTTAATTTGAAGGTTTATTTAATAATTTATGTGTATGGTACGCTTCCCGGACCATCGGCACTCCACGTGCGTCGGGTGAGCGTCAGAACAAACTTTCAGCATATACATATGGGTGGTTGTACTTGAATGCACAGACCTGCGCGTTTTTTTCTATCTTGCTTTTATACCTCTGGACCGAGTTGGCGCATTGCCAAGATTTGCTTCCTCTGGACCGAGTTGGCGCATTGCCAAGATTTGCTTTCCCCTGTGCCTCAATTAATTAATTAATTAATTATCCTCGGAATTCCTTTTATTTATAGAGATTTAGTGTAAACGGATATGTTCCAATTAATATTATGAAATACAGAAAAATAATTTGTTTAAGATAATTTAATAAAATCTTTCAGCCTTAATTAGTTTCAAGACAAAATTTATTAATAAGATTTAGTTTAATAAAATTTGTATGGTCGAATAGAAAAACAGAAGCAAAATAGTTGTTTTCATACTTAACGCTCGCGTTTCCAAAACATTAGCATTTTTGAAATGACTTTTACAGGTATGTGCATGTATATATATATACAGGATGGTCAAAAAGTCCCCGACTTATTTTAAAATGTCATTTTAAATTGTCTTTAACAAATATATATGTATGTGTGTACATATAGTTAAAAAGTCTTCGACTCATTTTAAAATGTCATATAATTTTAAGTAATTGTCATGTCGGAGTTCGCTTTGTAATAACAATCATCTCTTGATAAAAAGTTTTTTGAAGCGAATAAAAAAGTTAAAATATTTACCTAAAGATGTCGCTGTGCCTTAAATTATCAGAGGAATTATCAAAAACGAAAGACAATGAGTACAAATTATTTATTTGGTTGCAAGTAATTATAGAGCATTTATTTTGCTTGAGCTACAAATTGAGCACATTAAATTAGGATAATGATTTAAAAGAAAGAAAAAACTCTGTAACGGCTTATAACAAGAACAAGAGCAAAAAAATTCTGCAACTGATTATCTTGAGATCTCGAGGCCCCTTTCTGATAGTTTAAGGTACACCGTCATCTCTGGGTGAAGTTTTAAATTTATATTTGTGTTAGGGAAACCTTCCATCATCAGAAGCATTTCAAAGCAAAATCTTACGAAAATACTTAATTTTAGATTAAAATTTAAAATACTTTAGGAAATTTTGGACCAAACTAAATTTTTTAACAAACTACAACAGTTTTACGATTTTACAAATGCCCCAATAAAACCCAAATCATTTTCCGTTATTAAATTTAATTCAGAGAAATGTGCCCTAGCTCTCAAAGTCACGAAAAGAGAAGAAAATAATAAGATCTCTAGCATATAGTATTAACAGACAGTTAGTTCTTAAATGTTCAACGCGAAATAAAAAAAAAGTACTTTCTCAAAACGCCACTTACTTAACCACTAAAACATTAAAATCCAATCACAGCCACATCTCCACCAGCCGAAATACAATTTACAACATTGAAATTAATATAATTTATTTCCTATCAATCTTTATTATCCAAATAAAAACACAATATGACGGGATAAACAAGCTTTCATAACGAAATATCTTTTTTGCAATACTGATTTACAGTTTTCCCTTGTAAGTAACGACAATCTTTCAGAAAGCGTATAAGTTATTTTCTCATCGAAACTAAAATAACTACAAATCTCATGTTAGAAAATAATCTCTGAACGTTTGACAATCTAAATACAAGAATTATTTTAAAGGACAACACAACAGTATATTATTACTGGGGGGGGGGGGGTGAGAGATGACAACGTATGATATCGGAAGGGGGAGGAGGTCCAAAATTACCAAAAAAATTGATAATGTTATATATGCACAGCCCAAAAGGATGCAATCATAAATAACCAATACAGTAAAAAGCAAATTTTCTTATTTTCATTCTCTGAAGTCAACTTGTTTTTAAACAATATATAGTCACAGATTGACTGTGAAATGGATCCTATTCATTAAAAAGCCGAGAGATACCTCTGATAGATATATTTTTTAAAAATGTTTCAATTTCCATTTCAATAAACCGCTCGTATTCTGTTACATTAATGAACAATTAATGGACGAAAATTTTATATCATTTAAAAATAAAAGTGGTAAATGTTGTCAATAATTTTTATTACAAAAAACAGTAACATCCGCGATTTTTTTGGCAGATATTTCCGATGTCACTCTTTTGACTATTCGCATTCTCGTGTACCTTATAATACGAGCCTATCTTGCGTGTGTGTAAGTGTGGCTGTCTGTGTATGTAAATTTTATCTTAAAAACTGCTTTAATGATTTTTATAAAAGTTCTGTTTTATAATTTTCAAGCGCAAGAAGATCACTGGGCTAGGTCAAATGTTAGAGAATTTTCAATTAGTGAGTCATTTTTGGGTCATTATAGGTCAAACCAATTTTATCTAGAAAATAGTTCTAACGATTTTGACTAAGTTTCGTACTTTACCATTTTGGATTAAGAGAAAACTATTGAGCCAAGTCACATTATACAGAAAATTTGATTAGCGGGTTTTTTTTTGGTTCACTATGAGTCACAATAATTTTATCTAGACAAAACCTCTGATAATTTTGTCTAAATTTTGTATTATGTCGTTTTCGGGCATAAGAATACCATTGAGATAGTTTGCATGCTCAAGAATATTCGATTAGTGGGCCATTTTGGTTCACAATGGGCAGGGGTCAATTTAATTCTATCTAAAGAACCGCTCAAACTATTTTGACAAAAAAATCATGTTCTACCATTTCCGGGCACGAGAAGTTCATTTTGACAGTTCATATGTTCGAGAAATTTTAATTAGTGGTATTCATATTTTGGGTCATTATGGGTCATACCAATTTTTTCTAAGAAACGGCTCTAAAGATTTTCGCTGAATTTTGTTTTCCACCGTTTAGGATTATAAAAAAATATTATTAGAGAAAAAATAGTTTAATGAAACGATTCGAATGATTTTGATTAAATTTTATATTCTACCGTTTTAGGGATCGAGAAGAACATTGAGTTAAATCACATGTTCGAAAAAAATTCGATTAGTAGGACATTTTGTGTCATTGTGGTCCGGGTCAAAGTAATAATAGCTAAAAAAAGTCCCAAACTATTTTCATAAGAATTTGTATTATACCGTTTTCAGGCAGGAGAAGATCATTGGGCTAAATCATATGTTTAAGTGATTTAGATTAGTGGGTCAGTTTTGGGTCAATAGGGGTCAAGCTAATTTTATAAAAAATACTAGTCTAACAATTTTTAACTACATTTGGTATTTTATTGTTATCAGTCTTCAGAAGACCTCCCATCTGGATCCCATACTCGAGAAAATTTTTTTACTAGGTCATTTTGGAGGTTACTGCGGGTCAAACAATTATATATAAGAAACGGCTTCAACGATTTTGACTAAATTTTGTATCTTATCGTTTTTGATGACTGGAAGATAATTGAGTTAAATAACATATTTGAAGAAATTTGATTAGTGGCTCGAAACCGAGGTTGGCAACAGCCAATAAGAATGCGATATTTGATACAATGTTGGCGAGATTTGACCGAAAAATCAACTTTCATGATTATGAATAACAAAACATATACTTGGCGTCAAGTGAAAGAATGTCACCAAGTTTGATTGTATTGGCAAAGAAATGACATTCAAAATGTGAAGACATTTTTAGACATTTTTAACAGGAATCGAGATGCATTTTTATACCAATCAAAGTTGAGTTAAAAATGTGATTTTGATTGATGTCCTTTCGTTGTAAATGTGTAAGTATTGTATATTATATTCGTAGATTCATAGTTTTCATACCGATTATTTTTATAAAAAATCCCTGTCGGCATGGCCTATAGGCAGAGGTAGATTTCGAAGAGTTTTCATTTCAACAACAAAAAATAAAATATTAGTAACGATAAACCCAGTTTAACTACTTTATTTGGCCGCTTTTGAAAATTTTTTAGTTTCATTTTTCTGTAAGGACTGATTTTATCAAAATCGTCTTAAACGAAATTCGGTTCAAATGCCTATTTTGAAAACATTTTTTGAATATATATTCTGACTTTATTAAAAAATCGACCAATACGCACATTATATAATTCTTAAATAACAAAAAAACTGTCAATTGAATGCGATTGAGAGTAAAATTGAATTTAAAAGTGAGTCATAAAATAACCAATTTATTATTTGAATACATCCACAATTCTTTGATAAAGATCGCTTTGGGAATTTTTGTGCAACGTGCCCAATTTGGCAGCTTTTTAAAAATATATATTTAGCCTTTATAAAAAAACTGACCAATACGGCCCATTACAAAGTTCCTAAATGACAAATAACTGTCAATTGAATGCGTTTGAGAGCAAAATTGGATTTAAAAATGAGTCATAAAATAACCAATTGTTATTTGAATACATCCTCAATTCTTTAATCATCATCGCTTTGGGAAATTTTTTTGGCGAAGGGCCCACTTTGACAGCTTTTTAAAAATATATATTTAGACATTATCAAAAAATTGATGAATACGTCCATTATATAGTTTCTAAATAACAAAAAATTGTCAAATGAATGCGTTTGAGAGCAAAACTGGATTTAAGAATGAGTCATAAAATAATCAATTTGTTATTTGAATACATCGTCAATTCTTTTATCATTATCGCTTTGGGAAATTTTGTGCGAAGTGCCCATTTTGGCAGTCTTTTTTGAAATATATTCTGCCTTTATCAAAAAACTGGCCAATTCGTCTCATTATATAGTTCCTAAATAAGAGAACTTTTCAATTGGATGCGTTTGAGAACAAAAATGGATTTAAAAATAACTCAGAAAAAACACAATTTATTATACTTCCTCAATTTTTCAATCACTGGGAAATTCTGTTCAAAATACCTTTTTTGGCAGCCTTTTTTGAAATATATTATGGTTTTATCAAAACACTGGCCAATACGTCACATTATATAGTTCCTAAATAAGAGGATCTACTATTTGGATTTGTTTAAAATCAAAAATGAATTTAAAAATGAATCAGAATGTAAGTAGGTTGGGTTTCAGGTCTTTCTCCAGCTCCTAGTTTTGTTTATTTTTGATATAAGAATTAGTCCTATGAAAAACTTGTTGCTATAAAAGTTGTAGATATTATTGAGAAGATGTAAAATAAATTTTATTAGATTTCATTGCTTAAGAATTGAGTAAGTTATGGATTTTTTTCTTTTTCCTCCCCCCTTTTTCTTTTCCTTTTTGACTTTTTTCATCGGTAAAAGTTGGTCCTATCAAAAACTTGTAAATACAAAAGTTTTAGATAATGTTGAGTACATTTATAAAAAATTTAGTTGGATTTGATATCATGAGAATTGACGAAGTTACGATTTTTTTTTCTCCCAAAAACCCTGTTTTTTTTTTTCGCCCATTGAGCCCATTTTTAACTTTATTAAAAAATCTGTTATGCATAAATTTTTAGCCCATTTTTTAGAAGTAATATAAAATTTAAACTGATTCTATATCTATTTTTATTAAGAAGTTATCGCGTTTTTTCTGTTTTCATAAAAAAAACCCCTATTTCCATCCCCTTAGTCCGATTTTGCCCATTAACGAACTCCACCGAGATTTTATGCCCCTTGATTTTATGTAAAAGTTTGAAGAAGATCTGAGCATAATTATGGAAGTTATCGTGTCCAGAAGAAAGTGATATACACCGATAGATAGATACCGTAAAATGGGGTGAATCGGAACACTTTTCAAATTTAACGTTAAAAAAAGCAATAATTGATTTTTTAATTTTTTAACTTTTCTACTGGAAACTTCGGTCTTGTTTTGTTCTTTACTTTTTAAGCAAAAACGAAACATGTTTACTGTTTATATACATAGTATTAACTTTTTTAATGGTGTTCCGATTCACTCCTATCAGCGGGGTGAATCGGAACAAATGTTATAATCTTTGTTTATTCCGATTCAAACTTTAATAGGGTTAATAAAAACAGGTACTAATGATAAGGGAGAAATAGGAACACGTAGTTACTGTGAAACCAAGACTTTATTTTATATAAAAGTAAAGTTATGCCTTTTAAAAATTAGAAAACAGCTTTGAAATAAAGAAAAATTAAAATTTATTTTAAGAAATTATATTCGAATTGCAGAAGTAGAATTTAATACAAATTCAGTCCTGTTCTGTGTTATCCTTTACTAGTAGTCAATGGGTAAGTGAATCTATTGAGTAGCCCCAATCGCTGCATGTATTAATATGATCTACTAATACGCCCTCATTCCCAGTCCTTAGTACTGTTTGCAGCTCTTTCTTTTTTAATTGGTTTTTCATTTTGAGATGTTTGTGTAATTTTGTGGATGTCAGAGAATAAGTCTGTGTAGTTTTTCTAACTTATGTACTATTTTTATATTCTTTTATTGAGTGTTCCATGTCTGTTGGATTATGGCGTTGACTTATTTGTTTAACCAAGGAATTTCTTGGCACCATAAAACTCTTCAAGTAATTAGAAGAAACAAAATATTGTTACAATACATATTCATACATATATTTTCATATATTATATGAAATTATTATTGTATAGAAAAATAAAACATAAGGGAAAACGTGTTCCTATTCACCCCGTGAATCTTAAACCTCTAATGTTATAAGGCATTTTTCATTTTTTCATTATGTAGTTTAGAAATAAGTATAATATAATACAGCATATCGTTTACAGGTCTATCATTAATTAAAAACTCCTCTCTTAGGTTTAGAATACGAAAAATACTGTAGTTGCACACAAAGTTTTGAAGACGTTGAAAAAAATGAGGTTTCTGAGCATCTTCTTGAAGTTTTTTTATATACCCCAGTGGTATTGCCAACAAGTCAGAACAGAATTTCCCAACTCTTAATGTTATTACCTTCTTTTAAAAAAATTGGCAACTAAAAATATCATAACGTATATTTATAATGAATTTATTTGTATGACAGGGAGGTTTCGTTCCTATTCACCCCGCTGTTCCTATTCACGCCATTTTACGGTAGATAGATAGATATATAAACTTTTTTACTGATGGTAGTTTTGGGGTCTATGATCGGTGTAGATCTGCAAAAAATTTTTCAGAAATTCCAACATGGGAGAGAATGCAATAGGTAGTATTTCATACGAAATCTACCTAATAATATTTTTTTAAATAATACGCTTTGTAACAATAATACAGAAAAAAATGATATAGTGAGATTATTATATCTAGTTGAACAAGAAGTTAATGTTAACCGAGCATAGCTCAGGTGAAATGACAATGAGTTATTTGTTTCCAGTCAAAATCGAATTGGTTTCCATTTCGTGTTTCACGTCTAAGAAGGATTTTGTCGTCTCTTCTGTGAATGTGGGTAGTCGCTCTTTATTAGAGTGTTATTATGAGCTAAAAAAAGGATCCTTCATTTTATTTTTATTGCAAATTTTGTGTTACTATGCTTTTTTTCTTTTTCTTTTTCAATCTTTGAGTGGTAAATAGATAAATTATTCCAGAATGAATAGATTGTTTGGCAATTTCTTACTAAATAAAAAATTTCAAAATAATATCAAGCCAAAGAAGCACAGGAACTGTTCTACATAACAAATAAAAAAATTGTACTTTTATAAAACATAGCTTCAATTTCAATATAAAAATAACAATGAGACAAAACCGGAATACTACGACGAACTAATAGAAAATAACTATTTACCTACTTTTGTAAAATATTGTTTATTATTGTTTATACTGTTTTAAAAACTGCTTCAACACTATGTTGACATCTTCGTGCTATATTGTTGCAACGAAAGGTGGTATTATCAGAATATTTAGGAAACCAGTTATGTAGCATCCATCATCTTTTAAATAAATGCTCTTACAACATTCTCTTCTGAAATCGTATGTTCCGTTCTCCAATTAGTAACTAAAAGGTAATTATTAATGTATTTCTGAGAATATTAAGCTAAATAATTTCTAGATTTCTTTTTCCCTATACATTTTTAATATGTAGCTTTATTCTTTTTCTTTATTATTTCAATTTTTTTTAAAGTTTAGTTATTGCAATTTAACATAAAACGTAGTATTGTTTTAAGTAAATGGTCTAGGAAGTTTTATGTGCCATTTTCTTATGACAAGAAATTTTTTGATACTAAACTTTAATTGTAAAAACTAATTTTGAATAAACGAATATACATTTTAAAGAATACATTTCCGAAAGATAATTTGTTACAAGTCGAAAATTTACTTCTAACTGCTATGATGGTATTATTAAAAACTGTCTTATGTTTTCGTTTTCATACAGAATGTGTGTCCAATTTGATCACGCATTTGGGGATAATTAAGTTGTGTTTGTATTGTGACATTGTCAATAGCAGGAACGTGGTGAACTCTGTTAGTTCACTGTATTCGCTGATATGGAATCTTTACTTTTCTTGAAAAATATTCGAATAAATAAAGAAATTCTGAAAATATGAGCCTCTGTAACTGGAGTTAATACCTGTCACATATGAAATTTAATGGGCAATTCGACAGTTAAATTCTAAGAATACGTGTTTAAAATTAAATTAAATAAAATCTGGAGAACTATAAATGCTTTTTGCTCATTTGTGCACTTCTGTACACTATTAAAACACTTATGTCTTGAAAGGGATGATTCGCCTAAAATTTATGAATATTTAAATTGGTAATTGTATGCAAATAACGTGAAAAACAGGTACAGTTTTTGCTAAACAGAAATTATTTTAATATAAATAGTTACACCAGTATCAATTTTACAAGGCTCTTATGATTAAATTTAAATTTAAGTTAAATCAAAAATATGTTTTCAGAACATTAATTTTCACCTTATGCATGGACGTACATGTGTGTGTATGTGCATAAACACGTGCAAGCATATAATCAGAATACAGGTGTAAATTATATTATAGGTTACCTACTTATTTAAAACAATTCGGTGATTTTTTTTTTCAATAAAACGCAGTTCAACTTGAAATCGATTTTCTTAAATATAGTAAATATATCACACATAAAATATATTACACTATGATATATAAGCAAAATAACACGTTAATATTTTTTCAATTATCAACCACAGGAAATATACTGAGATCAAAAGTTGCATAATTACTTTTTAATAGCATGAAAAACATGAAATCCCATTTGGGATTTTCAAACTTAGCAGTTCGAGAAAACTAACAATGTATTTATTTTAAGTTTTTCATATACATAAATAATTTCCTATATACAGTAAAAAAAAAATAAACGTAGTTGAAATGATTAAAGAAATTCGTCATAAAATCATAGAGAGAGAAGAAATTGTGCTTATTCAATTGGGGATAAATATTTAGGAATGTAATAAAAAAAATTATTTTAAAAGGTAAATTAATATTCGAAATTAAATTTAAGTTATGTATGCACATTTATGTACATGTTTTATATGCATATATGTATAGGGAAAAGTGGGGGCTAATGAGACGCATGGTTAATGGGACAAATGGATTTTTGTTAACACGTCAAACATTTTAGTGAAGATTTATGTACCACTGCATGGTACATAAATCTAACACACATTTTCAGCATGTTGGGTCAGCCATGACAGTTGATTCTTGTTTTTAAAAAATTATGTTTTATTTTAAATAAGCCAAAGTACAATTTATTTTTTACGATTGATTATATTTTGCAAACAATTCAAAATACTTATATTTCATTTAAATACATGTTTAGGTACTACAAATATTAGTGAATGAGAAAATATTACTAAAAAAGTAATGAATCAAAAATATAAATAATTATATCTAAAGTTATAAATTTACGTATAGTGCGATCTAATGGGACAACTTAATGATAACCTACATGACTCGATACTTCTTTTTAAAAATGTTGTAATGGTTTGTTTGTCTTCACTTTGCATATCATTTAATTAGAGTGTTAGAAATATTAACACAGCATATAAAAAATTAAAAAAAAATATTTTGATTTTCTAGATTGGGCACATTTTGTGACCGATGTTATGTGATTGAGTGTGACATTCCTTTGAAGCTAAAAGTGTCAAAATAAGATGTCAAGTTAAGATGTCCTATGCTTAAATTTGATGCTCAACAATTATCACATGTGCAGCATAGAATTTGTTAATAAAAATACATTTGGCATTTATTAAAATATCTTTTTTTTTTTCAAATTACACTCCATATCTCAATAGACCCCAAGTACGGGGGCTAATGGGACAGTTGTATTAAAGTACAAAAGTTGATATAACACAAAGATTGGTAACGTTTTTCACTTAGAACGTTTTTATTTATTTAACTGTAAAACAAATTGGAATTTCAAAAAATAATGATAAAATGTGCATTTTTGATTCTATACTAGCTCAAAAAAAAGTCCCATTTGCCCCCACTTTCCTCTACTTTTATATACATGGATAGATATATGGATAAATAGAAATACAAGCAAGTAAATTATAACTAACTTAAATATCAACAATACATGAAGTATTATTTATGCGTAATTTCATATTATTAAGAAGCAACTGTGAGATTTCAACCGTAATTCCCCTATGAGTGTTAGCTTTCGATGACGATTCACTTCCAAGGATTGCGAATCATGGATTTACATTGCATTTCAAAACGTGAAATATATGTAGATGGATAAAATGTATCACGCTGATACACAAACAATGACGAACGAACTTAATGGGAAATTTTATGCTCACCGAAACATTGAATTTGAAATTTATTCATAAGAAATTCAAAATATTCCGTCTAAAAAGTAAGGAATGCCCTCACCTGACTTTAAGCAAACAAAAATAAAACATAAAAAAGAGGCAAAAAGGATTTTCTTCGACCATTTTCCGTTGAATTTTTTTAAAAGTAATTTTTTCCTTTGCCTATCTCTTCCGCACATGCGCCACTGCAACTGAAGGGAAACTGGGAGTTATAAAAATAAAAGAAAATTTCTCTTTTCTGAAGAAAAACTTATTTGAAGATATGGAACATTGATAAAGAAAGTTAGGGAGCTTTTATAAGTTCGTATGGTTAAAAAAAAGAAGGCTTAATTTTCAAATAAGAGGATTATAATGCTTTTTTTTTCAATGAAAATAAATAAATATTTATTTTATTTTAAAAGTGCACAATTTTGTTTGTAAATAAAACACTACTGGAAAAAGAAAAAGCAATATTTTTACTTTAGAAGAAGAAAGTATTGGATTCATGAAAAAATCCGGTTCTCGACAAATTTGCAAACTTCAGAGGTCAGAGAATCCAAAAAACATGTTTTTTTATGTTTGCTTATTATCCTATGAGTCTGTGAATCTGTCTGTATGTGACAAAACTTTTGTGGGCACTCTATCGCAAGAACTAATGCACGAAATATTGCAAAATTTTAGACTCTATTACACCATTATATAATCTAGATCTGATTAATTTTGGTATAGAGTGATCAACAGGCGACACTGCTATGCTTCATTATTTGCAATTTCCACAATAGCCATACCTCAAGAACTAGAATATGGGTTTTCATAAAGCTTTAGATTAAGTTTGCACTTGATATAACATGGTGCTGATAACGTTTTGGTGCAAATCACTCGACAGGTGGGTGCTGCCATGGTATATTATTCCTGATTATCGCAACAGTTCTATATTAAGAACTAATGCACGGAAATTCACAAAACTTTAGATTCTGTTTGACCTTGATATAAAATAGATCTGATTAGTTTTTGGTGAATATCACTCAACCGGTGGCACTGCTATATTTCATTATTTACAATTTCCACAATAGCGATATCTCAAGAACTAGTGCATGAATTTTCACAAAAATTTATATTTTGATAGCACTTGACGTAACATGATACTTATTATTGTTTAGTGTAAATCGTTCAACAGGTGGTGCTGCCATAATACATTATTCGTTATTATCGCAGTAGCTACAGTGTGTCCCAACGAAGTAAAGCCACAATGATTTTGCATTGTAATAGGAGAAGAAACAAAACCACGAGAACGAAACAAATATATTAAGAAATACTATATAGAAACGCATATTTACAAGGAATAACTCACTCCCTGCCCCATTTGATCAGGAAAAAAAATGAATGTATAAAAAAGAGGGGGGGGGGGAAGTGTCCCACGGAAATAAAGCCACTACTGCTAATAGCAATTATATCCGCCATGTTTACATATAACTTGGAATATACGATGTAGCATACCATTTACCTACCCTTCGAAGACATTTGTATCAGTATTATACTATTCCTCAATGATGGCGGCCTTCAGTTTTTCCATAGTCTTGAATTGTCTACCATTGGCATTGAAAGTTCTACTCAGGATACTCTACGCATTTTCTTGGGGATCGAGATGAAGGTACAGGGCAGGCCATTAAAAAAAATTCCCCAATTATCCAAACACCATTCCTAGGAGGATTTTGCAAAGTTTATGGTGGCATTTTCCTGCTGAAAAATCCAACTTTGCCTACCAATTCTTTCTTTAGATGCAATAAATGGGTTTCTAGCAAGTCTTGGTAATATGTAACTTACATGCCATCTGAGGGAAGAGCCAGGTTAAGTTTACAACTACAGTCGAAACCTCCAAACATTATTAATAAGCCTCCATCTACAAATGTTGAGCCTGCCAATGTTGAAAGCTGTCCACAAGCAAAGCAGAGTCGATGGGGCCAAATATCAACAAACCTGGAAAACCCAGTTGCATCTTGTTATATTCCCAGATAAGGAAAAAAATAGTTTGGATGGCTCAGACTGTCTTCTTTTTGTTAGTATGATATGAGGAAAAGAAAGAAAATTTTCTCCAAAAGACAGCACAATGGAGGTTTATTAACAGTGTTGAAAGGCTTTAGCTATAATGGTAAACTTAACCTGGCTCATCCCTCAGACGGCATGTAGGCTACCAATTACCAAGAATTGCTTGAAATCCCTTTATTTCCAACTGAAGAAAGAATTGATGCTAAGTTTGATTTTCCAACAAGAAAACGCACCATAACCTCTGAGAAATCCTCGTAGGAACGGTTTCTTTTATAATTGGGGACATGTTATGGAATAGCTGCCCTTTATCTTCATCTCGATCCCTCAGAAAATGTGTGGAGTATCCTCAATAGAACTTCAAATGCCGATCGCAGACAGTTAAAGTCTGTGGTAGAACTGGAGGCCGCCATCATTGAGGCCTGAAATATTATTGAAGCTAATGTCTTCCAGCGATTGGTAAATAGCATGACACATCGTATATTCCAAGTCTTATGTAAGCATGGCGGATATAATTGCTATTAATACTAGTGGCTTCATTTCGGCGGGACACTTTTCCCTTTCTCTCTTTTTTTTATACATTTATTTATTTTTCTGATCAAGTGGGGCAGGGAGTGAGTTATTTCTTTGTAAATATGCATTTCTATATAGTCTTTCTTAATAAATTTATTTCGTTCTAGTGGTTTTGTTCTCGGTCCAATTACAGTTCAAAATCATGGAGGCTTTATTTCGTTGGGACACACTGTATACCTAAAGGACTAATGCTCGAAATTTTATAAAACTTCAGATTCAGTTACTACATGACATACATTAGTGTTGTTTGGTTTTTTGTGTAAACCGATCTACAGATGGAGTTGCTATGCTGCATTTTAAAGGTTTCGCAATAAATGTATTTCAAGAACTAATGCATGGATTTTCCTGAAATTTCATGTTCAGTTAATATTTGATAAAAAAATTATCTTAATTAGTTTTTGGTGTACATCACCCAGCATGTGGCGCTGTTATGCAGTTTTTTTAAAAAGATTTTGCAACAGCTCTACCTCAAAAATTAATGCATGGATTTTCATCAAACTTCACATTCAGTTACAAGTTGACATAAGATGTTTCTGACTAGATTTTTATTGAAACCAACTAACAGGGGGCGCTGCTATGTATTAGCATGCATAAGATAGAAGAAAGTTTTGGGATTGAAACATCTAATTTGTTTAAACTTATGTTTCCAGCTTTTCATCAAATAAAATAATTTTGGTTTATGTTTATTTATTTATTTTTAAGTGGAAAAAATTGTTTTATGTGGATCTTACAGAATTAGACGATCCTCGTATACGCATCCATATTCTTAAAATTTTATGTCATATCAATGAATACTATCTTTCATATTAGTGAAAGTAAAATACTCTAGTAAAGATCAAATGGAATATAGTGTAGCTGGTTTGTAGATTTAAATATGCTGCGGTAATATTTTGCATACGTGGTTTTAAAAGAGCGAGACCTCTATTTAATGTGTAATAAGACTCACTACATATTTCTAAGCCTGAACAAGAATGGGAAACCGAGTTTTTCCCTGCTGTAGCCACTATACAAACAAGCTGAACAGAAAACTGTAGTTAGGTAAGATATTATTTATTGATTCAGTTCCCCCATAGAATCCGCCGCAGCTTCCGGAAAACAATTATAGAATTATACACTTTAAGTAATAGATAAAAAAAAAAAAAATACTTACACTGTACAAGCCAGGGTATATACAACACTTGTGTAATGAAGAAGTGTAGCGAGTATAAATTGTTTGAAAAGTTATTAAAAGCGTCTCGATATGGAAAATATTTTCATTAGATATAATATCATTCATTGATTCCTCATATAGCCAACGGATGGGACAGAGTATACCTAGTGCATGTTGTAAGAATTACAAACCAAAAAATAGGCCCAATATAGAGGATTGCTTTGGGAACTTAAGGCATAAGGCAATAAAATTTGATAAAATGTGCCTACTGAAATTCCTTAAATGTATAGATTTTCGATTCATCTTCCCCCAAAAAAGGGAAAATTGTGCATGAAAAAATAATAAAATTGCAACAATATACTATTAGTTTACAGATAGCAAAACTGAGTACCCATAAAAAGAATTTTACTTTTTACATACTAACTTTCTAGCATTATCGTATTAAATAACCTCACTCAAAACCTTGCTAAAATACGTGTTTCTAATACCAAACTCGTCCAACTTGTAGTGAGATAAATGATGCTATCCACTTCTACAACGCTTACCTTATCTACATATACCATTTTTGACTTTTAATGAAGTCCACAAAGAAAGGGTAGAGCAATATTCTCTATATTTGCCTTTATTTTACATTAGAAGTTTAAAAATGTTATTTTTTAATCTAAAAAATCTTTGAAAAAATTGAGATAGGAACTTTGGTGTTTCGCATCGTTTTTTCGAGAAAGATATTTCGATTTTCATGTATATTTGTTTTAAAAAGACTTCCATAAAAAAGAATAAATAAATCATAATAGATATATTAAGTGGCAATGGAATAAAAAAAAGCTTTTTATTATATTTGGTATAAACAGTTGAAAAGTATATTACTTGCATTTATTCAAATACTTAATTTACGATGAACATTTACTTTCCTTTCTTTATTTAAAGAAAGTAAATTCTTTCTTTTTATTTCTTAAAAGAAATTACCGTTTGTGTTTTTAAATACTTTTTGAAATTATAAATTCGAAAAAAATAAACGATATATGAATGGATAAAATAGAGTTTCGATTACAACGGAATGTTTTTAATGATACCTCTCACCCCTTTTTCAAAAAGAAATTCTTTCAAATACGCTTTGAGAATACCTGTAAGAGAATAAAACTACGAAGTGATTTTTTGAAAAATAGTGAGGTGAGAATAAAATATAAAAATAGCCGTCTGTAATTCCCTTTACGATATCTCCAATTTTAATAATTGACCAAACATTAACGACTTAAAATATATTTTAAAAGAACTATAGTTATCGTGATGAACCTTTCATGTTACGAAAAGCAGATCTAATTCTTTCAAAAATAAAAATATTTATCATTCTGATTATCAATAATAACAATATTTACTGTAATCCTAAAATTATAAACTTTAGTCGTTTTCTTTTTTTTATATAAAAAACAATTATTCTGATCTGAGAACATAAAAAAGCAACCAGTTTCCACTAGTCCTACAAGAACAAAAACTTAATTATACTCAGCATTTCTAGTATACAGTTTAAATAGCAATGTTTAAAAATTACTATAGAGTTGTAAATAAGCTTTCAATATGCCCAAGAACATGAATTATTGAAAAAGAGCCAGGAGGAAAAAAAAGGGATTGTCCCATACAGTTTTATGACAGTAATTCAACGATATTTTTATGAGCATCCACTCCCATCATTCTTTACTTTTTATTCTGCACACCACTCACTATTCTTTAGAATGTATTTTCGCCATTCTCTTCTTTCTATTCTATTTAAAATATATTTTTAAAATAATTCCTTACAATTTTGCCTAGATACAAGGAAGTCCAAAGCAACTAGAACTAACAAATAGCACTGTAAACTCAACCTTAAAAAACATGCACTAATTATCATTTTTCGCATATTTTTAAAACTCTTAATCGTACATGCTTTATAATACTACATGTTGGAAAAAATTGTGATTGTTTTTATGTAAAGAAATCACACTCAAATTGTGTTCTAAAACAGCCATACTTAACCAGTAACCGGCCAAAGTTTTTGTCCGGACCGAGACACACAGTCAATGTTTATATAAAAAAGAGATGCGAAAAACTAAAATTAAGAGTGCTGTTTTCTGTTTGCTTTTTCTGATATTCAATATTATTTCTAAGGAAAGACAAAAGGTTTCCTGTTATTTGCACTTATTTTTAAATTAACTTAAGATATTCTAAATGTATTTATTTATTTACAAATTCTTTCAACTTGTAGTCATATTTGCAGTAGAGTAGTAGATACATTTAAAAAATTTTTAACACGTATCAAATATCAGTTAAAATTACTTAAGTTTAAATCATATATTTTTAACATTTTAAAATAATAAGCCTTTTTTTGATTGGATAAAAGACTAATTTATTAACACGTTCATTGCAAGGTCAGGCACCGGTGACTGACACTGAACTTTTCATCTAGGCCTCGTCAATCACCGGTGACTGATAGTGTATAATATTATATAAAACTAAGAAAAAATATTTATTTTAATGAAAATGTACTTAAAATTTATTTAATTTGTTATTTATTACAGAATTATACTTTCTTAATATTGGGTTGGGGAAAAAGTAAGTTCGCTTTTTTTCGTGTTTTTCAAAGTGAATTTATTTAAATAAATAAAAAAAACTAATTAAAATTTATATGCTATTTTGTTTGATTACCTTTTGCCATTTTTCTGGTAAAACAATAATTCCGTCACTGTAGAATTTCTGAGAGTTCTGGGCAAAAAACTGAACAAGGTGATTTTCACAAGCCTTTTTTGAAGCCAGCTTAACACCTTCAAGAGAGTACCGCATAGGGCGGAACAAATGGTAATCCGTCGGATCCAGGTCCGGACTATACAGTGGGTTCATCAAAACTTCCCAACAAAGCTTTTTCAGTTTTTGGCGAGTGATTAAAAATGCGTGTGGTTTAGCGTTGTTGTGATGGAAGACAGCGCCTTTCCTTTCGATCAATTTTGACCGGGTTTTTTAATTGCCTGCTTCAATCGCATTAGTTGTTTACAGAAGATAGTTGAATTGATGGTTTGGCCAGGTTTGAGCAGATCATGATGGAAAATTCCTTTCCAATCCCACCAAACACTCAGAATCACTTTCGTAGGCATCAATCCGGGCTTTGCCACCGTTTGTGAAGCTTCGATCACGAGCTTTTTAGCACATTGTTATTGTACGTGATTCCCTTTTCATCACCCGTAATTATTTGTTTCAAAAATGGCTTGATTTCATACCGTTTCAGTAGCAAATCACAAATGAAAACTCTGTCCATTAAATTTTTCACTGTAAGTTTATGGGGAACCCAAGTATCGAGTTTCTTTTGGTATCCAATTTTATGTAAATGGTTCAAAAGTGGTTTATGGTTGATGTTTAGTTCCGTAGCAATGCCGTGGGAAGAAATATGGTAGTCTACCTGGATTGTTTTTAAAATTTCATCGATTTTTTCAAGGATTGACTGGCTAGGGAAAGGTTCATCTTTAACATCGAAATTTTCGGAAGGAAAACAAGCAAACCGATTCTGACTTTGGTGTTTAATTAAGCACTGATCGCCATAAATGCCACACAAGTTTCAATGAGACTGCGCCAATTTTTCCCTTTTTGGAAGTAAAAAACTAAAATGTGACGAAAATGATCTTCTGAAATCCCTATTTTTAAAACGCAATAACTTTTGATTGGTTAAACAGATGACGCTACCTTTATATCTAGATTTTTTTAGAGACTGTTACCTTTCAAACGCTGTATAGTATGACTTAATTGAGTAAGTGTTACTCAAGATATGCGACTTTAAAGCTATCTATTGGGAAAAAACGAATTTACTTTTTCCCCAACCCAATAATTCTTAAAACAATATTCTTTTAGGTTTATATCATATTTTATGTTGTCAGTCATCGGTGACTCATATTACCTAAACGGATAGTTCAATGTTAGTCACCGTGGCACTCAACGTGTTCAAGGAATTTTCCCATTTTGAATTTGATTAAGAATGGTTACATGTGAATGTATATTATATAAAAAGAATTCTCTATATTCTTCCATGATTTTCAAAACAAATGTTCATATTCACTATCCTTTCATGATTCGTGAGAACATTTTAGAAACTAATTCAGAAAACGATAAAATCCAGAACATACATCTATTGTTTTCAACAATGGATGTTTTTTTTTTCAGATTCAAGTTGAATTGCTTTTTCTTTGCAGCCTTTTATTTATGTATCTGGAAAGAATCTTCTTCAGATAAAATATTTCCTATCTTTTATATTACCGTTTAATGTTTGGATTTCCGAGTGGACATAATTTTGTAGACAAACTAACATTATTTCTTCCTATCCTTAATTATTCCTATAAATTCCTACATTTTACATTAAACATGAAGGGAAAGGACTAAAATACAAGATTTTTAAATTACTGTGTACAAAGCTATTTAGCATATTCAAATTTATCGATAAAGAAAGTTCTGAAAAAGAAATGCGTGTTGTTTGAACACTGACTCTTGCAACTGTGCTATACACCATTCGACTTCGTCTAAAGCAATTTAAAATATGTGGCAGAACATATAAATTTCTCTAAGATATCAAATTTTTCTAGGTAGTTTTAAAAATCTTCATCCCAATGCTTTCATTTTGAAAAAACTGTATATTTAACATAAATTTTTATGAATAAAGGTATCTCTTTTCCATAGGTAGAATAATGACATCGTATAAAGATGAAATGTTGAAGATTTATTTTATAAAATAAAATCTACTATATAGGAAAATATAACTAACTCTATAAATCATAAATAATTTTATTATTTCTAAAATATCATTAGAACAATATTTAATATAACATTTAAAAAATTCAATGAATTTGTGTTTTCAGAATTTTTCGTTAAATAAAAAATTCGTAAACACGTATTCCTTTAATTGCACATCACGATCAAATTATGTACGTGTGCGGGTTTACATATATCTGAATATGTATATTCTATAACTCTATTTAAAGTCAAAACAACTAGCTAATATTGTGCATAAACAAAATATTCTTTCTTCAAATTCACACTGAATTGATTTTCTTTAGAAACTCATATTTACGTATCCGAAAAGAATTTCCTCCAGAAAAAAATATTTCCAAACTTTTATATTTCAGTAATGTTTGCTTTTTCGAGTATACATAATTTTCTTAAAGAATTAATATTGCTTCTTTCTATATTATATATTTCCTTTCAATTCCTATAATTTCGCTTGAGACATAAAAAAATAGCTAATAGTAAGATTGTTTAAATTACTGCGGACAAAACTAATTAACATATTTAATATTATCGATACAGAATGTAAGCATGATGAAGCGCGCTATTTGATTAAGGGCAGGTGGAGTAATTATGACCAGTGGGTAAGTGTGACCACTTATATAATGGAGAAAACTATGTATGATAAAATTTTGCTTCTTGCTTAGATATTAACCTCATAATGTATTTTTCATTTTAGGTATTCATTATCACTAGTCGGAAACATTTTTGAGCTCTAAATAGCTATTTGAACAAAGTCTATCAACATTTTTGATAAACGGATTTTCAGTTTGGTGTTCTAATGGTCTTTATATTACCTCAAACAAATGTGCGTAGGCAAATATAAAGAATATATATAGTGGTCTTGGTTTCTCCAATAGTGGTATTAAAAATCCCAAACTTTTGTGATTGTGAGTTTTTGATGGAGTAGTTATAAACATCCTTTTAATTTAATAAAAAAGCGGGCTATGAGATTTAAAACATTTAAGAAAGTTATTTCCCATGTCTTAAAAACACCACTTTAAAAAAAGAAAAAAAGTAAAAACAAATAAAAATAACAATATTGAAAATGTAAAAAGTGTCATAATTACCCCTCCTGACCCTACTGACTACAAATATTTTCTATGCACAGGGTTCGTACACTTCAAAGACATTTTACCAGAATCTTTTGAATACAAGTAATAGTTGTCTTACTTAACGAAAAAGAAAACTCTCTTCAGACATGGCGAAGAATGTTTACGTAAGATTACGCAATTCTGGTATAAAAACATATAAACTCCCCCAAATTTTTTGATGCCTACGATCCCTGTGGCAAGTAGTCTCTCACTGATGCAATTCAAAACTCTATTGTTCATGGTTGCATTTATGCAACCATCACTTTCTTGATTCAGATTTTTCTTGATTTTTTTTAATCTCATATTCAGTATTAACACCAAAAATTTAAAATAGAAATTCTTCCTTTATCTAATAACAGATATTTCGTATTTAAGTTAATCGAAATTTATAATTTAGATTTTCATGGATTCAATTCCAATTCTCTGAAATACACAATTTCTGAACGTATTCTACCTTGCGAATAAGAGAGTAAAATGGTGTCACAACATACACAATTTTTCTAATGAAGCATATTTTTCAGGTCTGTTCTAATAATTTTCATCGCAAAAGTTTCATTTCTATAGAGCTTTATATGTACAATAATTTTATGAATAAAGATTTTTATGTTATAGCAAAGCATATATTATAGCAAATCTGAATAAATCACAGGCGACTATTTTTAGGTGTGTTCGTAATTATGCAAATACTTAGCACCTATAGTTGCCGTTCAGTCCGTCCGCATATAACAACGCAAAAGCTACCCAACCGAATCGTTTAAAATTTAAAATATATATGTACATATTATATACATATATATATATATATATATATACATAAAAAATATATATACATAATTTTGTCGATCCATTTCAAATTTTATGAAAATTGGATGCATAGATCAATTACAGGGACAATCAAAAATATTCCGTTACATTAGGGTCAAGGGAAAAAATGTTTCAAATGCATTTTAATGGTGTTACACTCATTCGAACAAATAAAAATTGATATGCATAAATAAAGTATATATTATAATATACATTTTGCATAATCTGTAGTGCGAAGAACATTTTTTATTGATTTACAAGGCCAAACAAAAGTATTCCATTACATAATGGTATAGGGAGAACATTGTTTGGTGCGCATTTTAATTTTAATAAACTATTTACAGTTTTATGAGATTGATATATGAGAGTGATATTTTTAAAACGTCGTTATCGTACGAACGCACCTCATTTGCCACGCTTTACGTGCAACTTCCAACTTGTTTTAATTCTATTTCCCACTACTTTTTCATAAAAAAAATCTCTTTCATTAGTTTTGACACTATTTGTAAGAAAGATTCAAAATGTATTTTTAAATAATAGTGGTGCGAATAGAATATAAAAGCAGTCGTCTCCGATAGCCGTGTATAGGCAGAGTAAAGAGGATTTTTTTATTCGAATAGATACTAGAATTTCTGGAGTTTGTTCATATTTAAAGACAGATCAAATAATATTTCTGGAAAAATGATATTTTTGTGATGTTAAAAATTTATTTTATGGGTAAAATCTTCCTTTTTAGAAAAAAAAAACCTCTATAATTCTTGAATAATTTTATTTTTCCCTCCTATCAATAAAACACTACATTTTTCCAAAAGAAATGTCCCATCAAAAAACATTTTGCAAACATGCATTTTTTAATTTAACAAAAATCAGTATTATCCATTAATCACATATTTTACGATCAAAATACGTATGTGTGCGTGTGTACATTTGTTTATGTTTATTAAGTAAATTTAAATAAATCGAAGATCACTAGTTTATAATCTTGCGTGAATAGCATCCAAATATTTTATTATTCTTTTAAAAAACAAGTTTCACATTTTTAGTTTATTCTAAATGCACGCTATGGAGCTTCAGAAGTGGCTGTCACGTTTAGTTTGAATATTATTATCCCATGCATGCAAACATGACACTTTTTTTGATACAATTGTTTTTGAAATATAGCTCCCGGTTTTGGAAAACTGCACTGCAATACGTAAAACGACAGTTCTCACGTGCTCTTCGTGTATCAGGCTGGTAACCTTGGAGACTGAAGTCGGGAAAAAAGATTGTCATAAAGAGAGGAAAATTCTAACAAATCTGGGATATCTCCGGTAAAGTTGAATAGGATATACATTCTAAAAATATATAATACTTTCTTTTAAATGTAGTTATATCCAATAATGAAATTAAAAAGGGCATTTGAAATACACCTAAAGATGTCTAATGTTACTTATTTGATTCTTTTGAAAATTGGATCATTAATATAAAATATTTTTTCTTTTACTATTTTTTGTGTGTGTAAACCAGTCTTCATTGTTACATTAGCCGAGGATTGTACACGAGGATATAATTATGACCACTGTGTCCTCATATATATCTTTTTAAATTTTGAATTTGAATTTTTTTAATCAAAAGGTTTTCTAGTAGCAGAGATTTACATATTTACATTTTACTATTAAAATTACTGGTAAAACTATGAAAAAAAAATTAATACGTACAAAGCTAGTAAAGCTGTAGATAAGTTTAATAGGGTAGCAATATGACATGCTTTAGCCTTACTTCCATAATATTATTACATTTCTCAGAACAAATCTACAAAATGTAAGAATATTTGATATTGAAAAAAAGAAAAAAATGGAATTACTTTTTTTTATATTGGTTAAGCATGCATTTCCCACTGATGTTAAGATAGCAGTTCGCTCAATCACTGCTGACGAATGTGACATAGCTAACATTTTTACAAGTAAAATATCTTTTTATTTAAATTGTACAAAGCTCAAACTTTAAAATGAAAAAAAAAAGTGTTTGCTGAATATTTATCTATTTCAATTTAATAGCATCAATTTTCTGCAACATGATTTTCATCCTTTAAGAGAAAAAAATATTTTCAATTTGCTGCATGTGTTACGGCTAAGTCACATCCATTATTTGTTTTCCCTCACAAAAACCATGATGTTATATAAAGATACATAAAGTTGAGTAAGCATAAAATATTTTGTTTAAATGTTTAAATATATTCCTTTAAGCCTTCAGATAGAATTAATTGGAAAAGGTGCCAGACGCGCCCTAAGGTTTTTAACCAGTTATAAGAAGTATGAAGAAAACCCAAAAGAATCACAAATATATAATAGTTATCTGTTATAGATAGAAAAAAATCAAACTTTTTAAAGTTAAGATGAATTTTTAAAAGCATTTAGTTTTGCTTGGTCTGAAATATAAAATATCTTGGCGTAAAAAATAGAAGTCAAACGAAAAATTAATCAAAACTTGAAAAATGATGGGATGTGATAATTTGCTTTAAATATTTACAGATACGGAAATAAATTAAAAATCAGAGGGGAATTAATGGGATGTAAAATAAACAAATTCCAAAGAGTAAATGAGCAATGTGAGTAAAAAACAGTTTACTAAATAATGTAAATGTTAAAAAGTGGTTATAATTTTATATAAAATATGATGTATCTTAGTTATAAAAGATTTAAAGTAAGAAAAAATATGAAATATAGTATAGAAGAATTTCTATTTTTTCTCTAGAGAAGCCGTTCAATGACTTCTGAATAAAATGAACTTCCTTATAAAATTTAATTCCATTGATTATTATTTTTACTAGTGCGCGTTCAAAAACATATTAAAACACATGTCAGCGACTTATAAACTTGTCAAAAAGTGTAATTATGCTATAACTTTAACAAAAACCTTTTAAATTTAGTTATTTTCTTGTATAGCTTTTTCAACATTCTATAATTTATAATAGCCGATCAACTGAGATGATTTGCGCTAACATGATGATTTGAAAATGATTTTGAGAGAATTGAACTTAAAATATTGCAACAAAGCAAAAGATAGTCAGATTTTAAAAAGATAACACCTTAGACTGATAAGTGCCGCCGGTGTTAACATTTATATTTAAATATTTTATAACTGATCTTCTGTTTTTTCATGTTGAAGTTCTTCAAGTGGTTTTTTAGACATTTGTTTATACTGGCAATACACTTAATACAGCATGCATTACTTGTTTGTAATACAATGTTAAATACATTCAGATAATACCATCCAACTTTTTTTATTCGAAATAAAAAACGAATGTTTTAAAAACAAAAAAAAAACAGTTAATTAAAAACCACAAAGAAAAAAACTAAAAAGGATTATTTCATTAAATAAATTTTCTGTTTCGAATCGTGTTTAGTTCGTAAAAGAAAAAAATGTAAATTTAGAAGCTTCTTAATTTGACTATAATATCTTTACTTATTCTTCTAAATCTCACACAATAACTTGTGTTTTAAGGTATAATTTTAGGAACGATAAGAATAGATTTAGTTACAACTGGGCATTTCATTTAATTATTTTTTCTTCAAAAGCTAAAATCATTAACTTAAACTACGTAGGATTACAAAATATTTACTTCACTACATTTCATACATTTTCACTATAATTTTAATTTAATGGAAATATATTTTGATTATTTCTCGAATATAAGTATTCATAAGTATGCAAAGAATAAAAATTGTAATATTATATCTTGGTAATGTGCGTCATAAACTTAATGGCTACAATTTACAGCCGAACTTTTAGAAAACATTTTACAGGTATTAGTGAACATGCTGTATGTTTACTGTAAAAAAAAAAAAATATCTGACTTTATAGCAAAAATGATGGCAACAAATTTGCTACTAGCAGTGTTGTAAGGAAAGACGACTAGAATATTGGTAATGAAAACCGATAATTAACTAGTATAAAGAAAGTCCACTTTTGGTGGTAACTTATTTGTCATCATTTTTGTGTAATAAAACCCCATCTCTTATTTGGTGTACTTTATAAAATTGGGTGTTTCTGAATTAATTTTAGCATGTATTTCTGAATGATAATTACTTATTTATAATCTCCTCCCCACGGCCCAACAAAGTGCTGAAACTTCTCTCTAAATACCTGCAAATGGGCGCTCATGATTATTCTAAATATATTTTACGAATTTAATAAACTCAGGAATAGATTTTTGTTTTAACGATTACGAATAATAATTAATAAAATATAAGTCTGAATTAAGATTTTTCAATATTGTCCTTTAAGAAAACGGAGTTAAATTAGTTATCGAAGTCGTTCCTAATAGGACAAAACCGAAATTTTATGCAATACCGGAGATATTGTTAAGTAGTCGTATGTAATTCTAATAGAATAGTTTGTTATTGTCATTTAATAAACCTTTACAATCTATCTCTATATTTTTATATAAATTCATACAGATGTAACGCGTAACGCTTTAATTTATTTTTCGAGACAATACTGGAATTTTCAAGAGTAATAATTTGAGTTAGGTGAGGTACTTGCGTAATCGAGTTCCATTCTTACAAATTAAGCTACGTTTTTATCATCAATTTGTTACAATGACAACCTGAGTAGTTAATTAAATCTCTTTTAAAACATCTTCCAAAATTAGAGTGCGTAGGAAAAATAGCAATAAATCTAAATTTTGTAAATAACTGAACGAATGCCTAATCAATATATTGTGTAAATTATAGCATATATTTTCAAATTTATGTAGCACTGTAATGGAGTTTTAATTTATTGTAGATTAGGGTGACGGAGGAAAAAGGGGACAGTTAAATAAAGTTAAAACAAATCAACACCTATCTATTGATTTCTCACTTTAGCAAATCTGAGTTAAATTAGGGAGTAAAAGAATGCCACACAATTTAAAACGTGATTCATTTGAACGGATCTATAAATATCGTAAAGTTCGAGAGGGCTGAGCCAAAAAACATTTTTATCATTGATGTAATTTTAAAATCGAAATTAAAGAATGCCGTAAAATAATTTTCTGTGTTGACATGCTAACTTTTTATGACCGTGATTTTTGAATAGAATTATTGCTATAACTTGTAGAATTTGCTATGAAACAGAATGCAGTTTTTGAGGTGCGTTTCAATAAATATATTCATGAAACTGTGAAAATCATTAGATCATATGACCTAGAGACGGCTCAGAAATCCGGACTCGTATGAAACTAAACAAAGGAATATATCTTACATTGAGAGTTCCAAGATAAAGTGAAATCTTTTGAACTGCACGAGATAAACAACCTGCTCAAATACGATACGGCTAGAACTTAAGGGCTTTATTAAATAAGTTTTAAAATAATCAAAATGCTCTATATTATTATACAAAATATATTGATACTCAAACGTACACTAATAGTAATAACATATATGAAATAAGAGAAATTCCAAGACAAAATGTTATTAAAAATATGCTGAGAGCTCTAATCGAACTGGCAGAATGTGTAAACCTATATGTCTTTGTAAAATTAATATTTAAAAGATAAATTATTAGATAATATTAAAAAAAATAAAAACTCAAAATGAAGTTTACAGTTCATTACATCTTAATACAGTTCATTACATTCTTATAGTTAATTACATCTTAAACAGAGATTTATTTTTATATATTATTACGAAATATTAGGATTTGCAGTTGTGCTAAAACAACATTATTCGGAAAACCTGATTTTCGCAAGGAAAACTAAAGGTAAAAAATGTTCCTGAGCTTTTTATATACGCAAACACATATCTGTGCTTCAAATATAAACACTTTATCATATACAAACACTTTATTATATCCCAAACACTACTGTTCAAAATCCTTCATCTTAAATCTATAAAGAATAATTTCTTTGGTTACCTTATATTTACCAAGTCAATTTCGGAATTTTCAATTCGAAAGGATGAAAACTTTTAACTAAAATGACTGTTGCGGCCTGCTGACAAATCAAAAAAGACTGCTGAAACAGCAAAATGTTGTACATCTCTATATCGAATGTGAAAGAGTACACCAACATCGGTGTTTGGCTTCCAGTCTTTGTTTGAAAGCGTAATGATAAACCATTTTCGAATGTATGATAACCATTTTTGCCCTAACACCAAATGTATTGCATACTTAAATCTCATTGATCATTTCATAATCGCGAATTCAGTGATTCATTCATTTTCAATAACTGCGTTTTTTTTACAGTGTAGAGCAATTAGACTTTTTTGAAATTGAATATATTAATATTTCTTACATGAGCATGTAAAAGAGTTAAAAATAATTAACTGAATTGATGCTATTCATCCATTATTTCTGTTATTCCTCAAGAAAGATACAATTTTGTTGTTATTCTCTATAACGAGGACATTTTCTGAGCTGTTATTTTCATTTTCCTGTGTAACTTTCTGGAACGGGACATTTCGGTGAAATTTTACATTTACTTTAGATAGACGCAATTTCACTAAGAATATCGAAATATTTTTCAATAAATGACTACGTTCTAAATGTAGTATTTATTACGTACTGTAATAAATACTACATTAGCTTTTAGCAAAAAAAAAAAAATTGATTGTTCTTTGTTAAGTTTTCGATGTGTTCTTGCGATCAATGCATTAACCTTCTTATATCAAATCGCTCCGTCATTCAACTGCCAAAAAACTATATTTTATGTATAAAATACAACAAAAGATTTCCTTACTTATATATATATATATAAAGTAAATATTTTTTTAAACACTTCGAGTCTCTCAAAAAAAAATTCTTAAATTTTGATTCATCAAACAGCATTACTCCTTTACCATACATTCTAGTTTCTTTCACTTTCAAGAAAACTGAGACGGGGCTAAATATTTTTCGCTGTATTTCCAGTTTTGTTATTCAACTTTTTCTTGCAGTGAAACTTGATGATGAGAAAACTTATGGAAATTGAATTTGAAAAAATGTAAAAAAAATAATATAAAAAAAAGACTAAATTGACAACATTAATGCATTAGTTTTACAATTTAATTTTCGAATAGTTTTAATTTATGATGAATAGCTTCAAGATAATATTTCAATATACAAGATGCCTACGATACTTACTCTTGTCATCACTTTCTTTTATTTTAATTTTTACCTCATTTTATTGCAGAATTTGTAGCATTTTATTATATATATATATATATATATATATATATATATATATATATATGTATATATATATACCGGGTGTCCGAAAAATGACTGATGGATTTTAAAATTCAATAACTTGCAAACGGTGACAGCTATTTAAAAAATTTTTGCAGAAGGGTTATGTATAATGTCAGGAGTTTTTTTACCGTAATTTTTTATTTTAGTTCGCATCTCAAACAATAGGTGGCGCTGACGGCGATTGAAGGCCAGGTGATCAGTGCTGAGTGAAGCGTCGACGTGGCCTTCAATCGCCGTCAACGCCAACTATTGTTTGAGATGCGAACTAAAATAAAAAATTACGGTAAAAAACTCCTGACGTTATGCATAACCCTCCTGCAAAAATTTGTTAAATAGCTGTCACCGTTTGCAAGTTACTGAATTTAAAAATCCATCAATCACTTTGGGACACCCGGTATATATATATAAAGATTCCTATTTAGAAGTACTATCAAATGCAAGTATTCTTCAGCCTATGAGCGAATAATGGCGTGTCTCTTCATTTCCTCAGTTAGTCTAAGCTCTAATATGTTTATATGTAACCGAAAAATATTTGTAACTATGATATACAGAGTTATATGGTCACCTGAGAATAATAAGGTTCTATCTGTGTTTTTGAAAAAAATGACTTGTCGATATAGAAAGGTTTGATTTGTGTCGATGAAGGCATTTTTGCATCAAAATGATGTTACTTATAATTTACATATGACATTACAATTATATTATGACATTATTTTAATCCAGAAATGCCTTCATACATACAAAAAGAACCTTTCTACATCGATAAGTCATTTTTTTTCAAAAACACAGATAGAACCTTATTATTCTCAGGTGACGATATCTCACCTATAACGTGTTTTCTAAAATATCTGAATGCACCCTTTGTATGTAGTATATGAATCTCTGAATGACTGACAAATGATACTTGCCATTTTTAGAAATATATAATTGTGGTAAATGAACACCGCTATTGTTTTCATTTAAGAATCCTTTAAGAATTTCCGTTAAGAATCGCTGCAATATGCAATTGATTTTTCAAAGCAAATTAAAACGAGAAAACGACAGATAAATTATGAGATATTATTAACAATAAGATTCCGCACTTTGACTTAATTAAAATTTCTCAACAAAATGGCAGGTTTTCTTTTTATGTTAAACATAAGATTTTGATATCAAGTTGATTAACTTTAGACCGTCCGTTAGTGTCGATTCGAAACAAAAATTTGTTTACAAAATAAGTTAACCCTTTATGCACTAAAGAGACTTTTATGTACCATTGAAAAAATTATATAAAATTATTTATACTGCCTATTAATATAAGTTTTTTTTTCACGCAATATATTCTACTCGATCAAATTTATATAGAATAGAGAAAGTCAAAGTTAAATACTTTTAAAAAGTGGTCATTTTCTTAAACATTTTCATAGGTATTTCTTTTCTTTCTTCGAACAATTTTATATGAAGCATATTCATCTGCGAATTCCTTTCCATTTACAGAGAGAATCGTAAAATATTTAAATACACCGCTTTTATAAAAATTAAGATATTTGCATAAAAGTATATTTGGTCAATTAATATTTTATACATATATATATATATATATATATATATATATATATATATATATATATATATATATTCACAAAAAATTGTACACATATATTTAATCAGTTTTAATTAAACATTTATCTAAATTTAACATTATTATTATTTAAAAATCACATATCTTTAGATACTAAAGAAGTTCATTATTGTGCTGAAGCACTTATTTGTTGATAAGTAATTCCGAAGATAAATTGCTGAATACCAATCGCAGGCAACTAAATTAAATAGTTTTAAATAAAATTTCTGATGTAAAATGTTTTTAGTAATGTTGAGTAAATTTTCCAGACGTTCAAGTGTTAAAAAATATGTAACATCAGAATCATATTTCAAACAACTTGGAATCGTATTAATAAATTTTATTAATCTATTTTATTTGTTAATTAAAAAATTATTGCTTTACGTTGTAATCTCCGCACTTCACCAAATAACCTAAAAAATTGACTTGAAAGTTAAAAATATATATATATAAAATCAGGGCATGAAAGAAAGGCTTTCGTTATAAAGTAAAATCAAAAGATTTTGTGTTATTATTAATTAAAATTGGCACATATCTATTCAAAATCTCACTAAATAACTTAAATATGCAGTTTATATTTAATGAGTAAAAGAAAAGATTTAGCTCCTAATGCATCTTTCAATGAATCTGTTTTTTATTCTCCAAAAGACCAAATGCTTTCCATTAAACGATCTAGGGAGAAAAAATAACGCTCTCCTTTCATTTCAAATACAAGTTAAAGCAAAGCTGTTCTTATGCAAGAGGCAATAAACGTAATCGATGTGCTGACTCACTGAACGAAAGCAAATGGGAAATGTTAAAGGGTATGTTGGATAAATTGGATATAGAAGGATTTCGGAGTTTTACCTTTCCCCCTATTTTCAAAATCGAACACTTAAATTAGTATTCAGTTTGGAAAAGTACCACTAAATATACAGTATGTTTATACAAATGATCGTGTTGCTATGGTGGAAATTTTACAATTAAAATAGTTTTTACTTCTAAAGTTTATTTTTAACGTAATTTAATTCTTGATTTATTTAATTGTATAATGCGTGGAAAATGAGTGTCGCCATAAAGAAAATGATTTCCGAAATCATTATTGTCAATATTATACCAATGTAGTCGCATATTTATTTTAAAAAATAATTATATTTAAATAACTCATAACATTTAAACGTTTTACAATTACAATTACGCTAGGTTAAAAAATTAATGCGGATTGAGATAATGCTGTCTTATTCATAAAATAGTATCCCTCTGTATTTATTTGCGGCTCGGTGACAATTAAACCTGCAAAAAGATATAAATAAACTTTAAATGGATAGAACACATTTGTAAATGTGTGGATATTTATGAATGGATCGATAAATTATTATTTATTTAACGTTTAAAAGGAACTTTTCAGATAAATATTCTAATTACACTAAATGTTGAAAACAAAACTTTAAATTTTGAAATTAGATAATATGATATATATTATGGCATATGATATACATAAAATTCAATGTTAGATCATGATATTATTAAATCTAGGACATGAATAAAAGTAATTTAATCATCTTCTCCTTTCAAATGATGAACATGTCAATTTGTAGATATGTAACTTCAGACATTTGAAACGTCGACAAATTTACTATAGGACTGTCAACATTGTATCCGATGAGGGGCTTCGCAACTCTGATAGTTGTCAGATCAAACTGATAAATTAATACCACACCTTTTCATTTTAACATCCTTTCACAGGCTGAATGTGAAGGATTAAATATGCGGGTCTATATCAAGTACACATACATTTCAAATATTGACAGTATTCTTAAATAAAATAAACCAACATGAGTTTTGTGATCAAGAAAGTTCTGTGGTTTTTCGAACTAAAGTGTGGTCTAAGCTTCTCATACACTATATATTGCCATAGGGGACTGATCCTTTGCGATTTTAAACGTTTTCTTAAATACCTAGAACATATATGAAGAATTATCTTTAAACTCTAGGTGTGAAAACAAAATACTATATGTCATATATTTCCGCAAAGATTTTTTTCCGAAACCCCAATGGAGACCTTCAACAGAATGAAAAAGGATGAATTGGATAATTTTTGGATAACCGCGTCAAAACTAATGTAGCAAAAACGTTCAAAATGTACATTATGATTAATTGACTTATTGAAATAAACTGTGTTCATTTTTATGGGGACAGCATATATACGAAATTAAGGTTTTCGTAGAAACAGTCCCAAATTTTGCCAAGTTTTTTGCTTATAATTTGCAAAGCTCTCATAAGAAAAAATGTTCTTTTGAGATTGTTTTTATGATTATTACAATACAGTTTATTACAATAAATCACTTAATCATGATCTGCAGTTTGAACGCTTTTGCCACGTTAGCTTTGACAGGGTTATCCAAAAGATATCCGTTCTTTTTCAATCTGTTGACGCTCCCTTATGGGGGTTTTGAAAAAAATCTTTACGGAAATATAGAATCTGTACTATTTTGTTTACAAACCTGAAATTTCAGGATAAATCCTCGTATATGTTTCTAGATATTTAACAAAACATCTGAAATCACAAGTTATCGGTCACCTTTGGCCATGTAATCTATTTTGCTAATTCTGATATGGTGTGATCATGAATAACACAGTATGTATATTGGGCCTTTTCTGTTTGCTCTGCATGGTTCTCATTTGTATTGTGCCATACGTTTTGTTTCAGTTCATTGCTAAAATTGGAGTTTCAAAAAGATTCTTTTTCATCATAATATTCTCTACTATTATTCCAAGGAAAGTGAAAATGTTAATCAGAATGCTTGTAAAATTTGTGTTTTATGTGAACAACGTAATATTCCAAATGATGGTGTTCGAAAGGGGTTTGAGAAACTTAAGCACGGAAATTTTAACCTTGAAGATGATGCTCGTTGTGAAAGACCATCAGGATCTGTAAAGGAGGAAGGACTTCCTGAAAGAAGCTGCCAAATGACGCACTGTACTTCTTGGATTATTTAATCTTTGTGATAGCCTCTTGGACTGTATAACGTGGGATTTCAGCGATAGCACCTTTTAAGGGGTGATGGTCAGATGATGGTCTTCCAAGGCGGCATCATCTTTGGGGCTGATATTTCTGCACTTCAATTTCTCAAACTATCTTCGAACTGTGTCATCTGAAACAGCATATTATCCATATACAGTACAAGTTTTACGAGCAGTTTGACTGGCATTTTTACTTTACTTGAAATGATTCAGAATAATACGGTGAAAATTATCTTTCTGATTCTTCATTCTTAACATAGCGCTGGAACTAAAATTTTGCCAATACATAAGCAAAAATATGCAGCGTAAACAGAAAAGACAGAATTTACAATTTTGGTTCATTCAAACGCACTCCTTACCATAGATAACGAAATAATTAGAGGAAACCGCACTTCACTTTGAAAAGACGCAGAAATTTGACCCAATACTTCCAGATGCATTCAGGAAATAAATTTTCAAATATTTTATAAGTTAACTAGATGACCCGCCCGGCATTGCGAGAGCCTGTGATAATATTCTTAAATGAACCTGAAATCTGTATGAATTCATTTTTTTTAACTCGATTTTGTTAGAAATACGTGCCCGCTGACTGTGTAAAAAAGCGGTTAAAAATACATATTTAGCGGTAGACTTAAAATGAATGCAACATGAACCATGCGATATGGATATGTTTCCAATGATTGGATAACTTTCGTGCTTAAATGTTGATATTTAATTGCAGAAATCATTATTAAACACGTAAATTTTATTTTCTTTCTTTCACATTAAGATCCTGAGAGATTTTATTTGTCTCACCCTTAAACCCAATTTAACGTGAATCGAATCGATACTCGATCATTACTTAAAAAGTTAGCACATAATATAAAAATTTTAGAACAATTGTATAAAATTAAACATATTTTTAAATAATAGCATACGTAATGTTCAACCTGTGACAAAAACCCTAAACGTAACCAAACAAAAAATATAGCCATAACTTCACTGTAAACAAAATATAACATAAATGTAAGGAACCCTCACTTAACCTAACTATATCTTAACTGTGTACGCACTGCAAAGTACTTTAGCTTTGCTTTCCATCAACAGGGATGCAATATCATTTATAGGAAAATCCCACACGTGTCATAGCTGCTTGCTGCCGTGTATAGCAGGTGTGGTACGCATGCTCCTTCAAAATATTTTGTTTCAATATGCACCACCAGAATTTGCACTCTGTAAAAAAAGCTATATCTAAACAAAACTCCGATTTTCAACCTATCCATATATACAGTGTGTCCACTCTCAACGGTGGCCATAATGGCTAATTTCTAAACCGTTAGTCATAGACATATAGTTCCAATTGCAAAAATGCTTTTAAAAAGGTAAAGGAGTATTTTTTTTTTATGATTTAGATTTAGAAAAAAATATTAAAAAATTACGAAAATTAAATTTTTATACGGTTTATCGGTTCTACAAGTGATATTTAATAATTTTTTACCACTACTGTAGCGATTAAAATTGACCGAGTAATAGCTGTTTAAAGTTGAAGCATCTTTTTTGCTGCAAAATAGGGGTCAGTCACAAATTTAATGGAAATAACAATAAACGTCAGATATAAAATTTAACATTAAACATTGAGAGTAAAATAATTTTTACAATATTATTTTTAAATTTATGTTGATGTTTACATATTAAAGCAAAAAATACAATTTGTACTAAAAATATAAGTAAAAAATAAATTAAATTATGAAAAGCAACAGTCACAATTCGTTTGAAAATGATGCATATTTAAAATTCTGTTAGATTACCTAACCTAATAGAATTTGACCTGTAAAAATAAATAAATGATGAGCACCTAAAATCATATTAATATGATATTGTCATTGGATATAAATAAGTCTGTGAATTGAACTTCTATCGGATAGTTGGAAGTGAATTAAAATTTCAATACAAATTTTGAACTATGAAAACATACATTCGAACGTTATAAGTAAATTAAAAGCTTATCACAATAACACATTTTTTAAAATGAAATCATGAAAAGGAACAGTATCATTCCTTTTAAAATAAAACATACGTAAAAAAACAATTGAGTATGTGAATCTCAAAACTCGTCTTGTTACTTTTGTTTTCTCTACCAGTCTCTACCACTCTATACTAATATATTTACTACTATTTCCATATTTATAATGAAAACCAATGGACGCATTTAAAGGTTTTTCCCGATTTCCCAACATTTGACTTTCTTGATGAAGAGAATTTTGGAACTCACGTCTTCAACTATTTTATCCAATCTAGAAGTTAATTAATAAAAACACTACAGTAAAACTTATACGGTGGCAGCACCTTCAATTAAATTGCTTTAAAATATTTCTTTACCTCATTTAAAACATTTTTGTAACTGGAACTTTATGTCTGTGACAAATGGCTTAGGAATTAGCCTTTGGACAGCGTTGGAAATGAACGCCGTTTATAATACTTTAAGCACTTAGTGTACTTTCCATTAAAACTTAGTCCAACTCATCCGTTTTCAGTTTCAGAAAAGTGGTTTAAGTCATGAAATTTAAGTTCATAATTCGGCCGAACTTAATGTTAGATGAATGGAACCTTTTTTTATTGCTTGCTAGAGTGAGGGAAAACTTTTACTAATTGTCACTTTTATGAACGGGGGATCGTATAAAAATTTAAATTTAAATTTTTTAATAATTTTTTTAACCTAAATTGCTTAAAAAACAATTCTTTACCTTTTTTAAAGCATTTTTGCAATTGGAACAAAATGTCTATGACTAACGGTTTAGAAATTAGCCATTTGCCACCATTGAGAGGGACACACTGTATATTCCTCGACTCGGTGATGATTCAAATAAAAATTTCAGATGTAGAAATATGAAAACATTTTAAAAATGCTGCAATACAATATAATACTAAAATGGGTGTAATAAAATATACAAATGGTTTTCTAAATTGAAGACACTAGATATTAAAGAAATATATATGAAAAAGCTCTTCAAGTACTTTCATGAAAGTGAGTTGCGATTTTTAATTCCTAAAGCATCTAATTATTGGATTTTTTTTAAATTCTGAGTCTCAGGTACATTAGGAGAAGTCTTGAACCTAACTTCACAAAATAATTCAAGTCTCGTTTATGCCATAAATTTTGCTTGCCACCGCAAACACACAGAGAATTCTTTTTTAATTAGTAATTTAGTATTAGTACTTATTTTAGTATAAAAAATTTGTTTTATTAGTTTATTTTCTTTTCCGATTTCAATCAATTTTATGACTTCTATCACATAACATAACAAATAATAATATATTTATATCATACTCTAAGTTCATTATTTCAAGTCGCACTTATCCTTGAGAAAAGAACATATACCGACCATCTTAGAGTTAAGAATTCCGATAAAGTAAGTAACGCAAATGCTCACTTTATAATAAACTACGTTTTATCACATCTGTTCTTAATTTTCTCTAACATCTTCAAAAAATATACAATCTCAATGCTTAATAACAAGTTGTCAACAACAAATTACCTCGCAAATTACATATATAAACAAAAAGAAACGAATACAGTTGCTACTTAGAACACCAAATTTCAAATCTCGAAACAAATGACCAACTCTTTCAGCGATCCATTAAAAAAATTCCCTGTCGGCTTGGCCAAGAGGCGTAGGTAGATTTCGTAGAATGTTCATTCAGAAAAAAAAAATGATTAGTCTTAAACCCAGTCTAACAATTTTATTTGACCGCTTTTGAAGAATTTTTAATTTCATTTCATTGTAAGAACTGGTTTTATCAGAATCATCTTAAGCAAAATTCGTGTCAAATGGCTATTTTGACAGTATTTTTTGAAATATATTCTGATTTTATTAAAAAATATATTACATTATATAATTAAAATGATAAAAAACTAAATATAAAGAAACTGTCATTTGAATGCGTTTGAGAGCAAACTTGAATTTAAATATGAGTTATAAAATAAGCAATTTATTACTTGAATACATCCTCAATTTCCAATCTTGATCGCTTCGGCAAATTTTGTTCGAAATGCCCACTTTTACAGCTTTTTTTGAAAATACATTTAAAAAACTGATCAATACGGAACATTATACAGTTCCTAAATAAGAGAACCTTTCAAACGCATGCGTTTGAAAGCGAAAAAGGATTTAAAAATGAGTTAGAAAAAAAGAAATGTTTTATTTGAATACAGTCGAATTTTGTTAACATAAACCTCAAGGGGAAATATTGTTCATGTCAAATTCAAAATTTTGTTCATGTTAACAGTAATTCATGTTATCATTATCAAATCTTTTCAATTTATAGGGGATTGTCATAACAATTCTTGTTAAAAGTAATTCACGTTGAGCGTGTTCATGTTATCGAGATTTGACTATAATTTTTCAATTACGATCGCTTTGGGGAATTCTGTTCAAAATATCCATTTTGGTAACCTTTTTTTAAATATATTCTACTTTATCAAAAAAACTGGCAAAAGCGTCACATCATACAGTTTCTAAATATGAGGACCTGTAAAATGGATGTGTTTGAGAGCAAAAAAGAATTAAAAAAAGAGTTTAAAAAACGCAATTTGTTATTTGAATACTTCCTCAATTTTCAATCACGATCACTTCGGGAAATTCTGTTCAAAATACCTTTCTGGCATCCTTTTTAAAAAATATATTCTGCCTTTATCAGAAAACTGGCCAATACGTCACGTTATATAGTTGTTAAATAAAAGGATCTGCCATTTGGATGCGTTTAAAATCCCAAATTGAATTTAAAAATGAGTCAGAAAATAAGCAATTTGTATTTGCGATTCTTTCTTCAACTTCTATTTTTGTTTAATTTATATTTGCTATAAGGATCGATCCTATAAAAAACTTGTATATGTAAAAGTTTTAGATATTATTGAGAACATGTGTAGTAAATTTAATCGGATTTGATAGTTTAGAAACAATTGAAGTTGTAGATTTTTCTCTTTTTCCAGGCCTCCCACTTTTTTTTTTTATCGGTAAGGATTGGCCCTATAAAAAACTAAAAGTTTTAGATAATTTTAAGAACATTTTTAAAAGAATTCAGTTGTATTTGATATCTTGAGAATTGATGAAGATATGAATTTTTTTCTTCCAAGAACCCTATTTTCCCCCCTTGAGCCTATTGTTAATTTTATCAATAATCTGTCACCCATAAACGTTTGGCCCATATCGTAGAAGTAATATAACCTTTAAACTAATTCGATATATATATTTAATTAAGAAATTATGGCTTTTTCGGGTTTCACAAAAACCCTCCCTATTTCCAACCCCTTGATCCGATTTTCCCCATTAACGAACTTGACCGAAATTTTATCCCTTTGATTTTATGCATGGTTAGAAGAGATTTGAACAGAATTATAAAAGTTATCGTGTCAATAAAAAAAGTCAGTTAGATGGATAGATAGATAGATAAACTTTTCTATTGATGGTAGTTTTGGAGTGTAGGGGTTTTAATCGGCCTAGATCTGCAAAAATTTTCAGAAATTCCAACATAGGAGCGACTGCAATAGGTAATATTTCATACAAATTCTACCTAATATGACTAACATCTGATTCTGCTTTTAAAATATTTGTAAAAGCATCCATTTAAATATTTTTAAATACAATTTTTACTTTTGTCTACATTTATAAGCAGAAATTTTACGAAATGTTGTGATTTCTAAGTTAAAAATCAGACTGTTGCCATTGAAATCCACAAATTCCACATCTAGAAAAGGATGAACGATTCCTTGGTTTCATTAAAAAATTATAAACAAAGCAGCAGTTCCATGCATGGATTAGGCTTTATGCCAATATTATTTTGCGCCATCTGTCGGCAATAAATATAAATTAAGAAACTTTTGATAGAAATTATAGTTTTTTTTTTTCATAAAAGGAATGTAAAAGTTGTAATAATGTAAATCGAGATCACTTTTTAAGAATTTTGTTCAATATAAGTGAAAGGATTTTTTCATTATTTTAATTTTGTTGATAGAATTTAAATTTAGTTTTAGTTATTTTTTAAAGGTTAACATTAGCTTCTTATTTTTTTTAATTTTATTTACATTATAAATGATATATATTACAAGAATAATTGAAATATAAGATACTAGCATGAATGCATTATTAGTACTGAAAAAATTTTCACATTCGCGTATTAAATTATAATTTTGTTTTCATTTCAAAAAGATGTTCAAATGTTACTCTGTTAAAAATCGAATGTTATCTGCGTAGATGTAATTAATATATGTAGTAAATGGTATTGTATTATCTTACATTTTAATTACCTTTAATAGGACATATCAATTTTATTTACAATACAAAAAAAATTCTAGTGGATATATCTCTTAAAATTCAATAAAAATAATTGAAAAGTTTACGAAAGAAATAATGATAATAATAATAATGTTGTTTTCCATTCATACTAAATAAATTTTTAAAGTTATATACTTGAAGTTTTTAAAAATTGATCGTGAATTAAATATTTCCTAATATTTCCTTATAAAATACTGCAATTATAAAAAAAAAATATATTTTTTTCTATGAACTGCCGATATATAGCGCCAAATCCATATTTATAGACGAAACATAAAGCTTTATTATTCGATGAGTAAAACAGCTACCTTGATCCACTCGCTTTGTTGAGCCATTCATTCTTGAGATTCATTCATTTTTATAAAAATAATATATTAAAAAAGCTTGAATACTTAATTTTATGTTTTATTTATTTATTTTAATTTTCTGATATTGTGGTTCATGTTGCTAAATATTACTGTTATTGCAATAAATACTGTTTTTTTATCAAGCAGTTAAGCTATATTAGAAATTGAATATTGAGTTGAATTGAATATTGAATTGAATATTGCATGTATATCCTCGCCATTTGTATTTGTAAAAATCATTTTTCATTTTGAAGATTTTCTTTTCGAGAATACGAACCTTTCAATTATAAAATCTTCATATTGTTTGTTTCTATAAAGTTTTTGAAAATGAAACGCAATACAATATCCCATCATTATTGATGAGTGTTACATACTAGTAATGTGATAAAAAGATGAGATTACTAACTGTAAGGGTCTTAGTTATGATTTTAAAGTAAGGGTTTTCAACCAGCGGCTCACGATTCATAGAGCTACCACTATTGTAGTATAGAATATTTTTCCTTATTTAGAGACAGAAACACTGTCATTTAAGTAATCTACAAATATTATATAAAAATTGTAACGACAAACAACTTTCTAGCAAAAGGTTTAAAGTTTAAACAGTGAAGTATTTTCTCCTCAAATAACAGAAGAACCGAGTTAGCTACAGCTGTGGTTGTAGTGATGAAATATAGTAAAACAGGTTTGTGACAAGCCGTTAATTCTCAAACAGGCTCAGCCCAAATTTTTTGTGTTATGTAGAATAATGAACAAATCTGTATTCTTTAATATTAAAATATAATAAAACCTCTGAATAGCATAAACTTCATTGAACAGATTCCTGCATCCATTTGTTCTCAATTTTATTTAGCACCAGTTCGAACTTACGTTACTTCCTCTAGTTTTAGCCAATCAGATTGCTGAGCTCGGCTGAGTTTGTTTGGGAATTAACGGCTTGTAGATTTGAAAGGATAAAATTCAAAACTGTAAACAAAATAATTTTTTTGATAAAAACGAATTATTAATTGTCAAGATGAGAATGCACAGTTTGCCAGTTATTCCATTCGTCTTGGGACTTTTAACTGCTTCATCATTCTTTCATTTATCATTTCACTTATCATTTTATCATTAAATTTGCTTTTTTTTCAATATTTTATACAGATATTTGTCTTTCAGTGACTTCATTTTAGTGACAACCGCCAGAATTTGTTAAAATTTTCTCGCGCATAAGCAAAATCCAAACTTTTTAAGGCTACTTAAGTAAAGCTACTACAATAATGAACTTTTTTACTTTTTAACTTCAACCTCTTTCACTTTTCTGCAAACCTGGCATTTTCTCAATTCACTGAAGAGTGTAACATGTGTAATTTTTCTAAAGACCAAAATTCCGAATTAACTAATTTACATTCCCTTGAAATTGCTTCGTTTAAACCTTCTGAAGTATTCCAAAAAATGTGAAGAAAATTAAATTTCGTGCATCTTTCTCATTCTCTTAGTGTAGCAACTGAACTTTCAGATCGTTGCTGGGTAAAAGTTTGGCTTATAAAATTAAAAATTAAGGTAAATATATAAAAAAATATTTTAATTAATGTTATTTTTATAAACGGTTAATTTGTACGGAATATAGTTAGGCTTGTGAAAAGTTAGGCTTAAAATTAGCGGAAATACATAAATATTAATTTAATTGTCGTATTTCTACAAACTGTGTATTTGTACGAAATAAAGATAAAAGCACATTTTTAGGTGATTTAAAAGAAAATTTGTGTTCATTGCAACTAGTAAAAATTTACATTTAGAGGTTTTTGTTACGAATAAATGGAGGAATATTTAAGAAATACTTAGAGATCAAAGATTTTTTTAATTTTAAATACCTTTCTTTTTATATATTTATTTATAAACTCATTATTATTTTTTTAATAGGACTTACATAAATACATTATTGTTAAATAAACTGAAACATAAATATTAAAATGAATTTCGAGAAAGATTTTTATAAGAGAAACTTTACTTGCTAATCTGGAATAAAGGTTGTGGTGGTTGTTTCTTAAAGTCGCTTATAATGAAATCAAAAGTGCAATTATAAAATGCATTCAAAGTAAATATATCTTTTAGTTATTGTATTTATCGCTCGACTGCTAGAAAAACTCCAGAACTCTACTACTAAAAAAAAAGGATTATGATTTTGACAGTGGAAGATTTGGGATGTTTATTCCCTGATAAATTGTGAACGGATGTTTGGAATTTCATAAATGTGGTACAAATATATTTATTTGTCTTCCCTCGAAGGTGTCTGTATATATTTATGAATATAATCACATGCTGCATAGATTTTCATAGCATCTACTTCTGGAACTGTAATTGTTCTTCTCCTGAAATTTACAATCACGTGATCAAAGTTCTTGATCGAGATTTTAAGACTAAAGCGCACTAGCAAGAAACTTCTTTAAAATTTCGCAAAATGCAAGCAAAAGTTTTTGTAAGCAAAATCCTAAAATATTATCAGGTACCGTCGAATATGAAAGAATAAGATATGTTATTTACTATCCGATTATACGCTCTGCGCACTGAAATATAGCCAAAGACCATATCAATGGATATTATATTAAAGAGCATATTGCCAGAACGCTAACAAACCTATGCGGCTAAGCTGTTCTACGTTTTCCGAGGGAAATGTTTCCGGTTTGAATTCAGCCCTATTTACAGTAACAGAAAAAGTACGCGTTGTGCTCATAAGACTTTTCTTCGCTTATTCACAGGATTTTTTTTCTTAAATTCAAGTTCATGTTATTATTCGGGTGATTCCGCAAAATTTTCTTGACAATTGACTGCAGTACGAAAACACATTTTGCTTCAGATTGAAGGCCTTCTTATTTCATGCTTGGAAGAGCACTTAAGAAGGAACATCGGTTTGAAAACTTTCAAAAGTTTGAACACAATGTTTGCATTTTCTTATAGCTTCTACTGTCTAATGTAGATTAAAAAAAATATTTTTTGAAATTTAAATTATTGCAAAAGTTACAGCAACAGTTTTCGGGATACATATTTGCCTGTAAAGTAAATTTTAAATTTTAAAATCATTTTGCTAAAAGTGACATATTGTTCATTTACCACTTAGATTGCTGAGAAACATTTAATTGATATACTTGAATACAAACGTTAAAAATTGAATTCTACATAGGACTAAGTGGAATTTTTTTATATTTAATTTTTCATAAGCATAATAAGCCATTTTTATGAAGCCAATTTACTCATTTTTAAAAAAATGTTAAATACTTATCTTTAAAAAAATCTTATGTTATCTTTATGCTTAAATCTTAAATATTAATTACATTAAGTTTTTTATTGCTTTGATGATTTAAGAGTGCTTACTTTTAGCGCCAAAGGAAACTGCATTTTCACGCCGCCCTCATTCCTATGGATGGTATGGACGATATACCATTAAAGTAGGCAAAAAATGCAAAACACTTTTCAAATTAATTTCATATGTTGCAAACACCAGCGAGAATTTGTTTTTATCGAAATTTGTAAACCCCCTAACCCCCCCTTCACACACACACACTCTTCCATTTAATCTTTTTGAGGATAACGGTGCAGTGGTCTAAAGAGCGATCTTTTTAAACTGATTTTTGGTTTGTCTTAACAATAATTTTGCTATTATTTTCATGTAATAATGATATTACACCCGTATGCATTTTTTATTATCACTTTTGTTCACTTTATTATTCGTGTTTCAGGACCTGTATTATACTAATAAAAGAGAGGTGTTTCTGTGTGTATGTATATAAGACATAAATGTAGGAAATAAATTATTAAATGTTGGAATAAAATTAAATAAAGTATATTTCAAATACTATAAAAAAAATTGCAAAAATTTAAACGAAATTATAAAATATTTTTGTGAAATATAAAAATTGAATACTGAAATCCAAACTTAAGAGAGATTTTAATTTTATGTTTTGAAACATTAGACATAGCATTAGATACTTTTTACGCATGTTATAGCCATATATTTTCCCATTTAATGTGGACTGCATTCATTTCAGCGACTGCTTAAATTTTTATGCTTCTTAAGACAGAATTTTTTATCAACGAAAAACTAAAAAAAAAAAATAATACTTACATATGAAAAAAATTGTAAAAAAAGTGTCAGTGAATGTATTTAAATATTTTTACGTTTTAAGATAATTAAATTTTTCTTTTGTTTAATAAAGATGCTTAACAATGGTATCTTTTTGTTTGATTTATAAATTGTCCTATAACTTGAGTTTAAACGCTGAGTTTCAAAACACGGCAATATTTTTTTTTTTCTTAGCTTTATTACTTTTAACTTACTTTTACTTTCAGATTTGTTTATTTAACAAGCAGTATTGTATTGGGTCACAATTAATTTAAATGAAACAAATATTCCAGTTGTGCAAATTTAGGTAGTTTAGCACTAAAACCTTATTAAAAAAATAATTTGCGAAAAATACACGTATAAGATTTTTTAGATAGATAAGTTTTTTCTATGTAAATATTGATTTTTATATTATTATCACAAATTACTCACAAATTACTCTAACTACTGTTTATGTTTGACAAATCTGAAGAGAAGAAAAATTTAGATATTTTACAATATGAATCCTGTGCTTAATTTTACCTCACAGATCAATTTTTCTAACAACTAGATTAGAAATGCCATATATTTTCGTTTGCAATAACAAATGAACGTCCCACATTAATATTTATTTCACAGAGTGTAAATCCTAAATAATGATTCACCTTAGATATATTACCGTTCCTATGTTTGTCAAGTCAATTACCACAAAATTGACTTTTTCACACTTATTTCCCTTTAACTGTGACTTCTTTATAAATAAATCATCCAATAATACTGTGTCAGAATGTTGTGGAGAATAGGAAATATAGGAGAATCCTTTGTATAAGAAATGTTCTAGAATATATATTACAAAATGAAATGAGGATGTTAGAATGTAACTGGTTGTTCACATACAAATGTTTCTATTCTAACGCATATTTGTTATAACCAAATGGAAATTACTTAAGAAAATAAGTTGTTAGTTCTAATTGTTAGTTCAGAGTTTTAGTTCTAGTAATTCTGTAAACAGTCGTTCTGACATAAAACAAAATCTACATTTGTGACCATCATAAATAATAAATAATACTCTTAGAAGTACACGTAGGCTCACTTAATGTAATGCAATTTGAGGAGTTATGAGAGTTTTCTGTTGAAAAATAATCATACTTTATTAATTTGTTTTGACATCTAGAAATGAGGATGAAATATTTAGGCTTTTGTTTTAAAGTGCATGTAGTTTGTATTTTCGAAAACGCATTTTATGACTTTTTATTCAAACTATTTTTGTGAGCTTTTTAAACTCAATTTTTCTTAATATTGCGTCGCGTGTATTCCAGATTCCTCAGAATATTTTTATCTGATACTAATTAAATGAAAAGCATGTTAAAATACCTATAATTGCCCAGTTCTGTAAAGACGGTTTTTTTATTTCTAAATTTTTTATAAAAATGGTAGATTATTAAACTTAATGTAGTAATTTTCAATGGACATTTTGATTTGTATTGTTTGTAAAAAACGAACTGCACTATAAAAATTAAAGACCCAAATTGGGTTGTAAGATTTCTGGGTATTGTAGTGTTCCTAAAATGGTACAGTAGTGCTCCCAAAATGGTACAGTAGTGTTTCCAAAATGGTACAGCAGTGTTCCCAAAATGGTACAGTAGTGTTCCCAAAGTAGTTAACCCAAAATGGTTCAAAACACAGCAGATACTTATTAAAAATTAAATAATCAAAATTTCTGAGATATAATGTATCTGCCATTTTAAAAAATAATTTTGGGCTAAAAGATGAATTTTCAGATTTGGAACCCTGTTTTATTCAAAAATCTTACAACCCAATTTGATTCTTACGTTTTTATACCGTGATTAAGATTCGAAAAAAAGATCACTAATCAAGGTCTAGGAAATAATACAAGCTTTCTTTGAAAAAAAATCAAGGAAATCAGGTGATCCGTCGTTCAGATATTTTGGTATAATAAAAATCATGGTTCAGAGAAAATTAAATTAATTCCTTTAAATTTTTCAACAAGTACCGATCACTCATGCACTGTGCGACACGAATTTTTTATAACTTCTATTTGCACTTAAAATTTTAAAAGCTACTTTGAAAGAACATTTATAAAGTATCAGGCAATCAGAAAACGTAAAAATCTAAAATTCGAAAAAGTACCATTACACTACACTCATTACTAACATTACTAGATTAAGAAATGTTTTCTTTAATGTGAGGTATTCTCTATTGAAAAATTGCTATAATTAAATTTAAGTTAACAAACACAGACTAATACAAATATATTAGTTTATGTCTACATAGTTCAATATTTCATTAAAAATTCAATCACTTGATTGTACAAAAGAAGCAGATCCACCAAATTTACGTTTGCTTTTTTCAATTAAAACTCTTGATTGTGTTAAAATTTCAACAATGGTTCAACTTTTTATGATAATAGGTCATTAGCTAACATCTAACCATAACAAATAGTTCTATGCACTCTCATTTTGCTTCCATATTTCAATCATCGTAGAATTATATTCTTGTTAAAACTTTTCTTTTTTTATTTCAATTTCTTCAATTTATTGTTATAGTTGGATTTTTTTTAATCAGTTATGCTATTATACAAATTAATTAGGATTTCAGGTACTCTATGCAATTTTTCAGGAGCAGAAAAAATAATAAATTTAAAAAATATTTTCAGTAGATAAAACTATTCAAACATTTAATGGATTGAAATAGTAGTTCTTTCAAGAACAAAAATATAATGGTAATTCTTAGCAAAATATTTTTACTGAGCTAAACTTCAGTTAATTGTATAAATAATCAACAATTTTCGGGATGCTTATTGGTTTAAATCGCCGGAAATCTACTGCCTTGTCGTGGAGAAAACTTTGTAGTATGTAGCATTTGTTGATCTAAAGTTTTGAATTATGGAAGACTCATGATTACTTATTATAGGGTCATTCAGACTGACTTTCCATTCGTCTCGGAATAATACGGTGAACCATTTGTGAACGTACGCCATGAAATTTTGAGCTCAATCTATTCTGGCCTGTTTTCTATGTAAATTTAGGCGCGATTTGTCAGACTTTTTTTATGTTCTTGCATTCTCTCATACCTCTATGTATTGTGTCCTTTAAGACACTGACACTAAAAATATTTTTTATCTATCATCTAAACATATTTTGTTTTGGTACAATTCATCCAATTTTTCGATCAGTGTGAACACCTGTTACACGTAGCCTTCCACATCTTGGCATCTTGGTCATCTCTAAATAGTTGTTTCTATAAGATAGTCGATATATTCCTCAGTTGTGATAGTTTAAATTTCCACAATTTGCTTACCTTTTGATTTAAAATCCTTGAAACTTCTTCTTTTGTGAATTCTGTGGCTTTCATCATCTTACATGATCAACTTAGTTTGAGTATTTGCTATTCTACAGCACGAAAAAAATTGTTTATTGGTATTCAATTTAGAATTTGCTAATATTTGCATTATGTGCCTAAATTTTCAGATAATATTTTTTTTTTTTTTTTTTTGTTACAAAAATTTTAAATTGTGTAATTTTTAAAAAAATAATGAAAATGTCATTATTCTAATGTCTCTACTATTTTTAATTTTAATTACATTTTTAATTACATTTTTGGGTATTTATTGTGGAATTATTCCATTTTTTTCTTAAACTTTATTATCATATTTAAGCGAGTACTTAAAATTGTGAGACGGGCTGCAAAATACGTGTATAAACACATATACACAGATACGTAATTAAACATAAATATTATAATTTACATACGTAAATACAAAGACATATTTATAATAATGTGATATTAATAAATATAATGCACGTATAATATATATATATATATATACTAGCTGACCCGCCCGGCATTGCCCGGATCCGTATTAACAATATTAAACGAACTTGAAATTTGTATGATTTTATCATTAACTCAAAACATGCAGAAATACATTGTCTGAAATACGTGGCCACTGACTGTGTGAAAAATCGGTTTAAAAAACAACAACTAATATTAAGCTCTAAAAATGCTCAAAATGAGCAATGAGAAACGCAGGAAGGAATATGTATCCAACGATTTTCGTGTTTAAAAGTTGATATTTACGCGTAAAAATCACTGTTAAGTCACGTAACTAATTATTATTTTCACATACAAATCCCAAGTGATATATTCTGAATTTCAAACTAATTATATCACTCTTAAATACGACTATACCATGAATGAAATCACTACTCGATGGTAGCTAAAAGGTTGGTATATAGTATTTATAATTTCAGAGCTATTTAACAAAAGTAAGTGTTATTTTTAATCAAATCTTGCGTAATGTTCACTCTGTGTATAAATTTCTAACCGTAAACTTTTGTACCGTAACCATAACCTGTCTGTAACCTAACAGCGACTTAACAGTACCCTACCGTAAATTAAATATAACATAAATGTAACCTAGCCTTCACTTTATTGTAACATATCCTTATTCTAACAATAACATAAATGCAATTTAACTTTAACCTAACTTTAACTTAACCGTAACCTAACTGTAACCTAACGGGAAATTAAATATAATCAAAGACTTACCGTAATGTAATTGCAACCTAAATGTTACCTAACCATATATTGGGTTCATATCCATGGAAATTATTTTGTCTTGTTCGGATCTCATTATGATTCATTAGAATATTTTTGTCGGGTTCAGATTTCGTTCGATTCAGAATTTAGGTATTTTTTGATATTGAATTTTAATGTTCGGGTCGGATTTATGTCTTTGGAAATTATTTTGTTTTGCTCGGATCCAGTTATGTTCTGTGGAATATTTTTGTCGAGAACAGATTTGGTTCAATTCAGATTTCAGCTTTTTCTTCAAATGGAATTTTTGGGTTAGGGTTTTCTTGCGTGTTCACGGAAATTATTCTGCCTTGTTCGAATAAGAACATGCTTATCTGGAATATGCTTATCTGGAGTTCAGATTTGGTTCAGTTGAAATGTCTTATTCGGATCCGGTTACGGTTCTTTGGAATATTTTTTATTAGATTCAGATTTGGTTCGATTCAAATTTCAGGTATTTTTTCAAATAGAATTTTTAGGTTCGGATCTCGTTCATGTCCACAAAAATTATTTTGTCATACTCGAATCCAATTATGATTTTTCGGAATATTTTGGTCGGATTCAGATGTGGTTTGGGCCAAATTTCAAGTTTTTTCAAATGGAACTTTTTAGGTTCGAGTCGGGTTTATGTCCATGGAAATTATTTCGTCTTGCTTGGATTTTGTTATAGTTCTTTGGAACATTTTTGTCGGGTTCAGATATTGTTCGATTCAGATTTCGGGTTTTTCTTCAAATACAACTATCAACCTTGGGTTCGGGTCTACTTGCGTGTTCACGGAAATTATTCTGTCTTGTTCAAATAAGGACATGCTTTACTGGAATATTTTTGCCAAGTTCAGATTTCGTTCAGATTTCGCGATTTTTTCAAAGAAATTTTTTGGATTCGGATTGGGTTCAAGTCCATGGAAATATTTTGTCTTGTTTGGATCCGGTTGCGTTTCTTTGAAATAGCTTTGTCAGATTCAGATTTGGTTCGATTCAAATTTCAGGTATTTTTTCGAATGGAAGTTTTAGGTTCGTGTCGGGTTCATGTCCACGGAAATTATTTTGTCTTACTCGAATCCGGTTATGGTTCTTTCGAATATTTTGGTCAGATTTAGATGCGGTATGGGTCAAATTTCAGGATTTTTCAAATGGAATTTTTTAGATATGAGTCGGGTTTATGACCACGAAAAGTATTTTGTCTTGCTGGGATCGGGTTATAGTTCTCTGGAATATTTTTATCGGTTTCAGATTTCGTTCTGGTCATATTTCGGGTTTTTTTAAAGAAAATATTTAGGTTCGGATCAAGTTTCATGCCCACGAAAATTATTTTTCCTTGTTTGGATCGGGTTATGCTTTATTTGAACATTTTTGTGGGATTCAGATTTGGTTCGGATTAGTTATCATATCCATAGTTTTTTTTTTCAAACAGAATTTTTAGGTTCGGGTCGGGTTTATACTCACGAAAATTTTGTCTATCACGGATCGAAATGTTTTTTTTTTTTTTTTTTTTTTTTTTTTTTTTTTTTTTTTTTTTTTTTTTCTGGTTGGGTTATGCTTAAATTAGTCTGAACATTAAGGTTATAATCAATTTTGCTACTATTCTTTTTATGGCTATTTCTGATAAATAATTTACTTTGCTATTTGATAATTTATTATTGTGAATGAATCGTTTGCGGATTCAAACAACTGTACTCCAAACAACTATTTTATTTTTGTTTAAAAACAAATTAAAGCCATATTACAATTTTAAATTCAATATAACACATTTAAATTTAATAAATGATTAAAAAAATAAACTCCTAGAAAAGTGTTTTTTTACTCCAACACGGCTAATGACTCATACATTCTAATGTTCGAAATGCCAAAAATATGCGTACAACCATACAGTAAAAATAAATTAGTAGAGTGGCAGTATAATGCCTTGGGGTGACGCCACAAATGTAACTCTAAAATCCGCTACATTAAGTCCAAATAAGCACCAACAAAACCATGTGCTTTGACACTCCGGTCAATTCAAACTGGTTTAAACCCGTATTTCTTTTTTTTCTTTTTTTTACCTTTTAATCTGTTATTGAATGGATGACTAAAATTTCGTTTAAAAAATATCGTTTTGTGCCATTATTGGCTGTAATTACACGATCGGAATGCATAAAAGATACAAATAAATCAATCATAGGCAAGAATTATTTGATTATTTTTATCATATGACTTTGAAATATCAATATAGAAGCATAATTTAAGATTTTGCTTGAAAAGTTAACATTCTTTCGTTTATGTCTTAAAATCGTCTGCACTCTGAAATCTAGATTTTAGATTAATATTTGTTATTTAAGTTTTCATGCATGATTTTAAAAGAATGTTTTCATCAATATATTTTATATATTAACATGGAATTATTAATATATTGTTAAATCATAATCATTTTTCATCTACGTTATAAAGTATTACAAAGTTCTGAAAAAAAAGAAAACTTTTAGTAATACAGTTTTTAGTTCAAATCAAATGTTTTCAATATTTTATTTAATTTAATTTTAACATTTAATTATTTCTAATTTTCCAATTTCAATTATTTTAAAAGCAAACATTTATTTTAATAAATAATATAATAGAAAAAACCATTTAAAAAAAATACTATTTCTTCGTAAAATATGCTTCAGTTGTAATTCATTTCTTTCAATTCGTTTTATTAATACAAAATTCCTCCCTCGTGCTTTTGTTTGAGACATTAAAATTTCAGCGATAAATGGTTTCATATTGCTAACCTTTTTTTCGTTTTACTTCGCCTCCACCTATCTTTTTCCTCCATGGCGTACAGCAACTGTGATTTAAAAAAAAAAATAATCCTCATTTAAATTGACAGTTTGCCAGTCAATGAATTTTAAAGGTCCATCCCAGCTTTTTTAATTATTTCTGCGAAAATTTTATGCAACCAATCAACCATAAGAAAATAAAAGCGAAAAAAAAGCGATTTTTTATGAGAGTGAGCTTTGGAATTTAATTAATTACTCAGTTAATAAATAGAATTTTGAAATTCTGAGCTTCAGGTGCATCAGGAGAGATATTCGGATACTCTCATAAAAATTTTGAGCCTCTTACGTCCCATAGATTTTGCTTGCCATCGCAGACACACAGACGCACACACATATAGAGCGATTTGTTCTTTTATTAGTGTACTAGCTGACCCGCCCGGCGTTGCCCGGGTCCGTATTAACAATATTAAACGAACTTGAAATTTGTATGATTTTATCATTAACTCGGAACATGCAGAAATGCATTGTCTGAAATACGTGGCCACTGACTGTGGTAAAAATTGGTTTAAAAAACAACTAATATTAAGCTCTAAAAATACTCAAAATGAGCAATGAGAAACACGGGAGGGAATATGTACCCAACGACTGCGTGATTTTCGTGTTTAAGTGTTGATATTTACCCATAAAAAACCTGTTAAGTCACGTAACTAATTATTTTTTTCACTTAGAAATCCCAAGAGAAATATTTTGAATTTCAAACTAATTATATCACTCTTAAATCCGACTATACCATGAATGAAATCGATACTCGATGGTAGCTAAAAAGGTTGATATATAGTATTATAATTTCAGAGCCATTCAACAAAAGTTAATGTTATTTTTAATCAAATCATACGTAATGTTCACTATATGGATAAATTCCTAACCGCAAACTTTTGTACCATAAGCATAACTTGCCTGTAATCTAACTGCGACTTAACAGTACCATACCGTAAATTAAATATAACATAAATGTAACCTAGCCTTCACTTTATTGTAACCTATCCTTATTCTAACCGTAACATAAATGCAATTTAACTTTAACCTAACTTAACCGTGACCTAACTGTAAGTTGAACATCAACTGGAAATTACCGTAATTTCGGGTGTATAAGCCGCGGATCAAACAATTCTTTTTGGACCCAGAAATCTTATTTAGTGATCGAAGACAAATATTTACGGCGATCTAAGTAGTTACACTTATTTCATAAAAAATTCTGGGTCGAAAAAGAATTGTTTGACCCGCGGCTTATACACCCAAAATTACGGTAAACATAATCAAAGACTTACCGTAATGTAGTTGCAACTTAAATGTTACCTAACCACAGGGGTGCAAAAATCTAGGCGCCAGCAGGCAGACTCCTACCACTAAAACTATATCGTTAATTTTCGTATTATATTTCGTATAAAACTCTTGTAAGAATGCTATTAAATTTTAAGCGAAGAAAACTTTTAAATTTTAGTGGTGAGAGACTGTTAGCTGGCGCCTAGATTTTTCACCCCTGCCTAACCATATACTGGGTTCATGTCCATGGAAATTATTTTGTCTTGTTTGGATCTGGTTATGATTCATTAGAATATTTTCGTCGGGTTCAGATTTGGTTCGATTCAGATTTTAGGTATTTTTTGAAATTGAATTTTAATGTTTGGATCGGATTCTTGTCTATGGAAATTATTTTGCCTTGCTCGGATCCAGTTATGATTCTGTGGAATATTTTTGTCAGGAACAGATTTGGTTCAATTCAGATTTCGGCTTTTTCTTCAAATGGAATTTTTGGATTCGGGTTTTCTTGCATGTTCACGGAAATTATTCTGCCTTGTTCGAATAAGAACATGCTTCACTGGAATATATATTTTTTTCAAGTTCAGATTTGGTTCAGTTCAGATTTCGTGATTTCTTCAAAGAAATTTTTTTGGTTCAGATTCGGTTCATGTGCATGGAAATTTTTTGTCTTATTCGGATCCGGTTACGGTTCTTTGGAATATTTTTTATAAGATTCAGATTTGGTTCGATTCAAATTTCAGGTATTTTTTCAAATAGAATTTTTAGTTCGGATCTCGTTCATGTCCACGGAAATTATTTTGTCATTTTCAAATCCAGTTATGATTCTTTCGAATATTTTGGTCGGATTCATATGTGGTTTGGGTCAAATTTCAGGTTATTTTTCAATTCGAATTTTTTAGGATCGAGTCGGGTTTATGTCCATGGAAATTATTTCGTCTTGGTTGGATTGGGTTATAGTTCTTTTGAATATTTTTGTCGGGTTCAGATTTGGTTCAATTCAGATTTCGGGTTTTTCTTCAACTATAACTGTTGGATTCGGGTTTTCTTACGTGATCACGGAAATTATTCTGTCTTGTTCGAATAAGCACATGCTTCTCTGCAATATTTTTGTCAAGTTCAGATTTCACGATTTTTTCAAAGAAATTTTTTGGGTTCAGATTGGGTTCATGTCCATGGAAATATTTTGTCTTGTTTGGATCCAGTCGCGTTTCTTTGAATAGTATTGTTAGAGTCAGATTTGGTTCGATTCAAATTTCAGGTATTTTTTCGAATGGAAGTTTTAGGTTCGTATCGGGTTCATGTCCACGGAAGTTATTTTGCTTTACTCGAATCCAGTTATGGTTCTTTCGAATATTTTTGTCAGATTTAGATGTGGTCCGGGTCAAAGCTAAGGGTTTTTCAAATGGAATTTTTCAGGTTTGAGTCGGGTTTATGACCATGGAAAGTATTTTCTCTTTCTGGGATCGGGTTATAGTTTTCTGGAATATTTTTATCGGTTTCAGATTTCGTTCGGGTCATATTTCGGGTTTTTTAAAAGAAAATATTTAGGTTCGGGTGAGGTTTCATGCCCACGAAAATTATTTTTCCTTGTTTGGATCGGGTTATTCTTCATTTGAACATTTTTGCGGGATTCAGATTTGGTTCGGGTCCGTTATCAAATCCATAGTTTTTTTCAAAGAGAATTTTTAGGTTCGGGTCGGGTTTATACCTACGGAAATTTTGTCTGTCACGGATTGGAGTGTGGTCTGTTTTTTTTCGGGTTGGGATCGGGTTATGTTTAAATTAGTCTGAACATTAATGTTATAATCAGATTTGCTGCTATTCTTTTTATGGCTATTTCTGATAAATAATTTACTTTGCTGTTTGATAATTTATTATGGTGTATGAATCGTTTACGGATTCAAACAATTGTACTCCAAACAGCTATTTTATTTTTGTTTTAAGAACAAATTAAAGCCATATTACAATTTTAAATTGAATAGAACACAATTAAATTTAATTAATGATTAAAAAAATAAACTCCTAGAAAAGTGTTACGTATTTTTTTTACTGCAACACAGCTAATGACTCATACATTCTAATGTTCGAAATGCCAAAAATCTGCGTACAACTATACAGTAAAAATAAATTAATAGAATGGCAGTATAATGTGTTGGGGTGACGCCAAATATGTTACTCTAAAACACGCTACATTAAGTCCAAATAATCACCAACAAAACCATGTGCTTTGACACTTCGATCAATTCAAACTGGTTTAAACCCGCATTTCTTTGTTTTTGTTTTTTACCTTCTAAACTGTTATTGAATAAATGACTAAAATTTCTTTTAAAAAATAACCATTGTGCCATTTATTTATGTCTATTTTGTGCCATTATTGGCTGTAATACACGATCGAAATGCATACGACATACAAATAGATCAATCATAGGCAAGAATTATTTGATTATTTTTATCATATGGCTTTGAAATATGAATATAGAAGCATCATTTAAGATTTTGCTTGAAAAGTTAACATTCTCCCGTTAATGTCTTAAAATCGTCTGCACACTGAAATCTAGATTTTAGATTAATATTTGTTATTTATGTTTTCATGCATGATTTTAAAAGAATGTTTTCATCAATATATTTTAAATAGTGACATGGAATTATTAATATGTTATTAAATCATAAGCATTTTTCATCTAATTTATAAAGTATTAAAAAGTTCTAAAAAAAAGAAAACTTTTAGTAATACAATTTTTAGTTCAAATCAAAGGTTTTCAATATTTTATTTAATTTATTTTGACATTTAATTATTTCCAGCTTTCCAATTTCAATTATTTTAAAAGCAAACATCTATTTTTATAAATAATATAATAGAAAAAAAAACATTTTAATAAATTACTATTTCTTCGTAAAATATGCTTCAGTTGTAATTCATTTCTTTCAATTCGTCTTATTAATACAAAATTCCTTCCTCGTGCTTGTGTTTGAAACATTAAAACTTCAGCTATAAATGGTTTCATATTCCAAACCTTTTGTTTGGATTACTTCACCTCCACCTATCTTTTTACTCCATGGCGTACAGCAGCTGTGATAAAAAAAAAAAAAAAAATCCTCATTTAAACTGACAGTTTGCCAGTCTATGAATTTCAAAGGTCTATCCCAGCTTTTTTAATTATTTCTGCGAAAATTTTATGCAACCAACCAACCATAATAAAATGAAAAGAAAAAAAGCGATTTTTTATGAGAGTGAGCTTTGGAATTTAATTAATAACTGAGTTAATAAATAGAATTTTGAAATTCTGAGCCTTAGGTGCATCAGGAGAGATATTGGGCTACTCTCATAAAAATTTTGAGCTTCGTACGTCCCATAGATTTTGCTAACCATCGCAGACACACACACACACACACAAACAGAGCGTTTTGTTCTTTTATTAGTATATATATATATATATATATATATATATATATATATATATATATATATATATATACAGAGTGATTCAAAATTGTTAAAAAAAAATAGGGGTGATAGTACACATCAATTCAAAAAATATTAAATAGGAAGCCAAACGTTCCAAACTTTTTCCGAAGGAGATAGCCGCGATTAAAGTTTAGGATCCAAAATTTCAAATAAACATAAAAAACGGAAAAAATAGTCGATAGTTTTGCGGTTTTCACCAAAACTATTCTTTATATTTTCTTGAAAATCAATTGTAAAGATAAATTTCAAAAAATGCCGATAGAGGGCGCTGTGGACTTTGGAGTAACGAACAACATATTTTTTGCCATTATTTTTGGCATCTCATTAAATGTTTTCGGAAGCTTAGACTTAAATTATGAGCTCAAAATCTGAATAGTTGGGCGTGGTTAAGTAGCGCAAACTGAACTGTATTCAGAAGGAGGACAAAGTTCAAATATCCAATGATTATTAAAAAACGGAAAAAATTGGTCGATTCGTTTGCGGTTTTCTCTAAAAATACTCTTTAAATCAGTATTTTCTTGAAAATAAATTTTAAAAATAAATTTCAAAAAATGCCGATAGAGGCGGATTAGACTTTGGAGTAACGTACAACTATTTTTATCAGTTATTTTTTAATCTCATTAAATGCTTTCAAATGCTTAGATTTAAATTTTGTGCTCAAAATCTGAATCGTTCGGAGTAATTAAGTAGCGGAAAATTGAACTGTGTTCCAGGGGGGGGGGGTAAATTTCAACTCCTGAACACAGTTCAGTTTGTGCTTTTTCATTCCTCACGACGAATTTCAGAATTTGAACTCAAATTTTAAGTCTAAGCTTTTGTAAGCATTTAATTAGATACAAAAAATAAAGGTTAAAAATAATTGTTTATTATCCTAAAGTTTAAGGCGCCCTCTAACGGAATGTTTTGAAATTTATCCTTAAAAATTATTTTCAAGGTAATACTGACATAAAGAATAGTTTAGCGAAAATCGCAAATCAACCAATTTTTCCGTTTTTTATATTCATTTGAAATTCGAATACCCCCCCCCCCCCGCCCTTGAACACAATTTAATTTGCGGTACTTAACCACTCCCAACGATTCAGAGTTTGAGCTCAAAATTTAACTTTATGTCTAAACTTTTAAAAAAATTAATGGGATGCAAAAAATGACGGTAAAAAGTAGATGTTCGCTACTCCAAAGTCTAATGCGCCCTCTATCGGCATTTTTAGAAATGTATTTTTACAATTTATTTTTGAGACAATACTGATATAAGGAATAGTTTTAGTGAAAACCGCAAATCAAACGACCAATTTTTCCGTTTTTTATGATTATTTGAAATTTTGGATCTTTCGGAAAAAGTTTGGGACTCTTGGTCTTTTGTTTAATATTGTTTGTTTGGATGTGCACTATCGCCTCTCTTTTTTGTAAAAAGAATTTAGAATCACCCTGTATTTACAATATATATTGGACAATTATTTCACATTACTTTTTTCCAGCGTCATACTTAAGAGGATCTATAAAAATTTAATTGTTCTGCATACAAAATGCTTCCAGTAGATATTCTGTGGAGAATATAAAATGCAATTTAAAAGATTCAAAACAACTAAAAAAAATTTTACGGAACTAGTGCTCACTGAAAATCTAGAAAATTGTTTGCTGTTTTGAAATGTCATAATAAACTAAAATTAGTCATTTTAATAGCTTAATGACAGTATTCTTTATATTTTTGCTTTAAACTATTTGAACAGATTTTATAGCAGATTTTTCATCTCGCATTAAAATAAAAATATTTATGTAATTTTGAACACTACAATTGAAAAAAACCTTCTATGTTTTACAAGTTTAAAAAAAAGAAGAAAGAAAGAAGATGAAATTAAATCACATTTCGTTACATTTCACTGGTATTGCAACAAAGCAAAATATTCAATGACTTAAACATTTCTCTTTCAACAACGTTTTATGTGAGAAGATTATTTTACTTTCAGTTAGGTGCCAGGATCCTTAGATTTATATATACAACTGAAACTGAAAATGGTTGACCCACTTTTTATTGAAATGCTCGTAATTTGTGTTTCACATAAATAACATCGCATCTCACCACTTATAAATAGTTTAATATGTATTTTAGTTTTTTATAGCTTCAGAATAAAAAAAAATCACAAAATATTTTTTTAAATTCATTCTTTGTAAACTGGTTTGGGGTAGGATTGAAAAATTCCAAACAGTAATTTTTGCTTTGTTTAATATTATATGTTTACAGCATATATTAGCATATATATACAGTTGGAAAAGGCATAACTGAAATAAAAAATAAAAACATACTTAATCAATTCACGCTCATGCATATTAATGCTTGCGAATTAGACGCAAAGCCCCGTATATGAATTTTAGTACATATACACATCCCGTAGTATCTAAAAATTAGTTTAATTTAGTAAGCTAGTTAATCTAAGTTTAGTTAATTTAGCGCATGTTACCATAAAAGACTTAATTAAGATTTATCATAATATCAACAGTAATTATTATGCACGTCATATTCGAGAGTAAAAATCTTCTAATGTACTTGAATAATGTAAAAAAAAAATCATTATGTTTAAAATAGTTTAATATTTTTAAAATACGCAGTAAACAATTTTTCCATAGACCATATTCTAAGAAAATTCTTTTTGATGAATTTGTAAATGAATAATATGCAAGCATACAATAAATATGTTTCAGTTTACTTCATAAATGCATATTAATTATGTTTGAAACAGTGACACATTACTACTAAATACATCACAAACCGTTTCTTCTCATTGTTCATAATGTAAGGAGATTCTTTTGAGTGTCTCTGTAAACGAAGAATAAATATTATGCATTTCATTTTCATTAGCGAATATGCCATAGTAAAGTTTAATAGCATATATCAATTACAGGAGAATCACAATATATATATATGAAGGCAGACAGACCCTGATGAACAAATTCCTAAATGTTTTCAACTGTGATGGAAAGTTTTAACAATTACAAAATCCCAAGGAAACATCTCTATAAACTACTGATTAAGTATCCCGTATTTCAGATAATTAAATAGTGTACATGTTAAAGGAAAAATATTTTATTAAATTTATTTATCATCAAGCACAGGAGTTTAGAATTTCTAAATGTAAACCTGGATTGTCGGGGCTAAAGTGCAAAATTTCACTTTATTTTTTTATTGTCATCACAAATTAAGCGAAATGTGCATTACTAATCTTTACTACGAGTTACTTCGTATATAATAGAAAGCAGATAGTATTTACAGGGACACATAAAAGATTTCGTCTACTATACTGCATCAGAAGTACTATATATGTATAATATTACGCTACGATCTGAATATTTTTAAAACTTCCTTACACTACGAACGCACCTCATTTGTTACGCTTGAATGTAATTTCGTACTTACTACTTATAAGTTTGAAACAGAAGCTTTGATCTTAATGAAAATATTTTCTTTAAGTATTGCCATGTGTATATATGAGGAAATGAATAAAATTTTTCTTTGCAACGAAAGCCACCGACATAATGAGAGATTTTTTTCGATTCTCTCCCCCCCCCCCCCCCCAAAAAAAACCTATATAAGGCGACCATTGAAACTTACGTCCTCATGTAAATTTTTAAAAAGACTGTGTTTACTTATATAAAAAAAATGTGCTTTTATTATTTAAATTAACGAAAAAGTTTTACTAATATTTTGCATAAAAGCAAAAACTTTGTCTTTAGTTTGAAGGTGTTTAGCGTGAAGTTTAATTGACTTAGTTACCTATGTCATACGTAACCACTGTGGCTCAGATTTTCAACAAATATGCAATTACGATTTTTCATTGAGAGACATTTTAAATTTTAAAATGTAAAACAATGACGTTAAAAATCTTTATTTAATTAATAAATTTTCTGTGAAACAAAGTTCGTTTTCAACGGTTTAATAAGGACTATTCTGACCGACTGACATTCCGATAAAAATTATTTTGTACATACATCAGTAGGAAATCTAAAAGTATAGAATTCAATAAAAATAAAACATGGAGATGCACTTCACTTAAATAAAATTGTTAATTTTAGCAACAAATCATTAATAATTGCATAGTATGACAAACATGAATTTTTACATAATTATTATGGAAACAATTTGTTTTTCTAAACATGTTTATTGATCAATTATACCTACCCCGATACATTGTATAATACAATAGGATTCTTAATAACATTACCTTAAATTTAAGCTGAATAATCTGGATCTTCTTGTAAAGTTTAAGTTAAATATTAGTTAATTTACTTACTTTCTAAATTCAACTGTGTAACAAAGAGAAAAGAGTTTTCTTTGAGAAAATGACTGACTTTAGAGCTGAAACTGTTTTCTCATTGAAAACTTCTATTAATCTTACTTAGAAGTGAGATTGAAAAAATGTACTTGGATTATCACTGGAACACTAAAATAAATTTAAAAGAAAATCTAAATTTAAAAAAATTTTACAAATTATTTGTTTGTACTTTGATAGAAGTTATTTTCAAAAAGGAACATGGATTAGACTTGTTCATTATGAATAACTTAACAGTCACATGATTTTGTCAACTAGAAAAATCACAAAATGATTCACACTTTCCCTCTTTGCATTTTTCATTATTCGCGAGGAACTTCTTTTGGGACATAACTAGGAGAGGTCATTTGCTATTAGTATACTTATCCGTCACATGAATCAAATAACCGTATGTGTCAGATATTAATATCTGTGAATAACAAAGCTTATGATGTACGAAAAAATTCTCATGTCATTAATTAAAGACAACTTTCCTGAAAATGAATAAAGCACAGAGTTTGAAAGAGAATCTAACAGTGGAAACATGAAATGTATAGTCGAGTGTAATATCCTAATTCCTGTTTAACCAAGAATTTTAATATAGTTGTATTTATAAAGAACACCCGAAAACACATTAATTTTGATGTTACAATAATTAGATAAATATCAATTATTTTGACTTTATAGTTTGCTTGCATTCAGTGTTCTCGCTGACACTTGACCAACGTTCGTAATTTGGCTAATTAAAAATAAAAAACATTCGCCAAACGAAAAAAATATTAGCAAAATAAATTCGTCATGTAGCTTAAAAAATTATCTTTAATCCTTTAATGTACCCCCACCTTTTTTAAATATGTTCTAAAATAACCTAAGTTTTTATAACTGCGACAACGATTGTTATTCATCTAATTTCAACTATCCGCTACAAATGTATAAAAAATATGTATATATGCATACGTATGAAAAAACGAAAAAGAAAAGAAAGAAAAAGCAAAAATTGAGCACTAGCAATTTGGCGAATCTAATCGCTCGTTTACTCGCCAAATGAAGAATTTAGTCGCAATTTGGCGAAATGGTGAGCGAAAGCAAGAACACTGCTTGCATTTTATGAAATCATTAATAATATGATTTTTTTATTCTAAATTACAGATCTAAAATTTGATTTTATCAATTTGCTATTAATAATTTATATTTACGACAGCATATTATTATTTGGAAGTGGGGACATCGTGATCTAAATAAAAAGAGAAATTTTTTATGGTGGTGTATTTAGTTCTATGGTAATTTTATTCATGCAGCAGTTTGTTAGAATGGTACTCTAGTTTAAGTTACATTGAGTATCGACGCTAACATGCAATAACTAAATGGGATTCAAAGTGCGCCTCAATTCCTCGACAAGATGATGAAATTTTCGTAATTTTATATAAATTTGTCTACATATTAATATTCTACCCATAAATCATGAGCACAAAAGAATGTATTCTTTTTTTAATTCAAAGTCTAGATATACTTTACTTTTCATATCTTTCAGAAATTTATCTTTCAGAATTTATCGTTGAGGCTTTTTTTCCCTATCATGCATAAAGAATATAGATTACACTAAAGAGAGAAACATTCATCATGAAAATGCCGATTTATCGTTTATTCCTCCCGTATGAAACTTTAATTCAATTTGAAGAAAATAGATTCCCAAAGCTTGAAATTTAATGTGTTGCCTCAATTCGCAATCCACCTCCCGAAAGATGTGACTGCGTGCGAGTGACTTATTCTAATAAAATATCCAGTGAAGACTGCTTTATAAGTGTGTTCCTTTACATAGTATGATATATCATATAAAAAATATAAGAAAAAGAGGAAAAAATATCTATTTTTTTACACTTACTTTGTGCGTGTGTGAAAAGAACCATCAACACAAGACACACGCTCCCCAACGTAGGTGGGCGGCGAAATGGTGAAGTCTTCACACTCATCCCTTACATCTTGTGAGACAGGCGAAGAGGCATCCCTGTCGGAAGGAAACGGCGTGAGCTTAGAGCGAAAGAAAAATAGAAGGAATCAAGAAGAACATACCATTAAGTCCGAATGTCGGCAGGCCCATTACATGCAGAAGCTCCGGATTCGAGATTCCGGGATTAGAAAACAAAAATGCACTAACCATTCATCAGATAAAACTCAAAAACTGGAACAGACCAACAAATGGGTTCTTCCGTTGATCCTGTTTAAGTATGTGATCTCACATAGCTGAAAGATTGTGAACATGATCCAAGAATATTATTTTTAACCTTCGGTTCTCATTTAATTCTACAACAAATGTATTTTGTCAGAGATAATATCTTCATATTAATGGAATTACATGGACTTTATCAAGAGTTTTTTCTCTTTTTTGGTAAAAGCAAAGAAGTATCTAAAATTCATTCGGAATTTGGAAAATAGTAACAAGCTTCAGAAAAGAAATTAAAAAGAAAAGTAGATTTTTTTTTCCTCTGATGACTAAAAAATACTTTTTAATTAAAAAGGAGACAGATAAATTTTTTCATTAAATTTCAATTCACTAATTTAAAAAAAATCTTATCGCTTTCCTGAGATTGCAATTGATCAACGGAAGAACATAGGCAGAAACTATAAGTGCTTGTGTTTAGTGCGGTCTTTAGACTTCAACTTACCTAATACTGAGCTTCACGTGTAATAATTAATTCACATTTGGGTGCATTTGCTTATTCCTGTAATTAGTATTATATCTATTTCATTTATTCTGTAAATTAAAATTAATATCTCAGAGATTTTTATTTAAAGCCAAATTTAACATTCATTACAGAGAATTAAAGTATAATAATATAATATAAAAATGTAACATCTAGTATACGTATAATATGTAATTATGTAACAATATTATAATTTATAACATATTATAAAATAATATAAAACAAACATAAAGATCATCCTACCGTAAATGTAACTTTTTGGACATAAAAAAATTAAAGATAAAATTTATTTTAATATTCCTGTATCATTTTTCACTTCTCTTATAATTTATATAGGTGATGGAATTATCTTCTCAATGTTTGATGCTTAATTTATTTTCTAAAGATATAGGGAGTAATTCCCTTAATAATTGTGCTATACAAGATCTATCGAACTATTGAGGAAATAAATACATAATGCTTCGATTTAAAATGCAATACTTATTTTTAATAGAATGTGGAAATTTAAGTAAAAAAATCTGTATAATATATATATATATATAGTCAACAATTCAACGAAGGGTGGTTTGGGGATCTAGGGGCCGTGATCAACGAAAATATAGCAAAATTTCCCGAAGTGCTTTCATCCGGACAGCTGCAAAAGGTAGGCTTTTAATTTTTGGAATGAAAGCTACCTAAAAGTGTCCACAATTTTGGCCACGACTGTACATATTTTGAATACAATTTCTATTGTATTATTTAGTTTTCTTTTCTAATTAAAACTCTCCGTTTTAAAAAAAATAGCTATATATACTCTTCAATTTCAGCAATCGCTATTTATAACAAATTCATAGTACATAGAAAGGCATCCCTTCAAATTAACCGATGTATACTCTTGGCAAGACGGCTTATGAAATGGACTTTTACCATAGGCTGGATACTTGAAAGAATACAAAGAGAGAATGGATGATTTTTATATGCTCAAAAGTAAAATATCTTAATGGGCTTTATGGAATATATGACAGAATTCTTTTAAAATTTCATTCTGCGTTACAAAACACTGTAATTTTAGAATTCATCACGCTGTTCTCTCAATATGTTTATTTATTTATTTTACTTTTGAAGTTTTATCAATATTAAAATAATACATTTATAAAGTACTAAAAGTATGGTGCGAATAAAACTTTACTTGAAAATTAAAATACTCCAGTTTTTTTCTTTTTTTCTTTTTCTTTTTTTTTTTTTTCTTAGACATCACGATTTATAGGTAGTATCAAGAAAGAAGTATCTTCAAATCAACATAACCGAATGCAATATCAACATAACCGAAAGGCAAAATTTAAAGATAACCCGCAATTTATAACAATATTTTTTTTTCATTTGAATTTAGTCTACACTGTTAAAAAAATTCTAAAATTCACGGATATTTTTTTCCTGAATTTCACAGAAAAATTCCCTTTTCACAACAAAATGGCATTTTCCGTTAAAAATCAGAAGAAAACTCCACCATATTTCCTGAAAATAACGAAACGGATGAAAATAGAAACAAAAAACGGCGACACTCCGTTATGTGTGTGTGTGGGGGGGGGGGGGTTCCGTGGCCGCGCGGTCAAGGCACCACGCCGCTAATCGCCTGCGAGCGCAGATTGTGCGTTCGTATCCCACTGGCGACATGAAATAATTGAAAACATAAAAAAACCCTTTTAAATTACATTCTTTTCTGTTTATTTTGTCTTACTTCGTATAAAAAAATCTTTTAACTAGTAAGCCAATAAGTGAATAAATGAATAGTGTATGACAATTTCAAAAAATTGTCTATAACATTATTTTTGTAAAAAATGAATAATTTTTTTTCATTCATTCATTCAAAAGAAAAAAAAAAAGGAAAAAAAACAGTGATTTCAAACAGTGATTTTTTTTTTATTTAAACTAGTTAAAAAAATAGAATTGGTTTTAAAAAATTATAAGTATCATGCATCAGTCTACAATAAAATAAAATAAACAGTTTACAAATATTCGAACGAATATATTTGAAAGGAGATCTTTATAAAACACAACAGATTTTCCCACTAACTCATAAAAGACATACTTTGTACAAGCCGGTATCAGCAGCTTTGGCTCAGTCAGTACGGATTTGTTCCACTATCAAAAAGTCTCGAGTTCGATCCTCAGGACGGCTTGAAGTAAATTGTACAAAAAGAAAAAAAAAAGTAACATAATGTAGCAGATTAAAAGCAATGAAATTTCGGATTCTTTGACGATTAATCTATTCATTAATTATATTAAATTATTATCATTAAAAATCAATCATTTTAACAGAAAGTTACTGCTATTTCAAACGGAGCTTTCCTTTCTTTTATTTCCCAAAACGGAAAATCTACTAACGGAACGGTAAAAGTTCGGCTACTTTGCTGCCAGTAGTTTCACCGTGAATTCACAGATTAATTTTTAACAGTGTATTTCTAAAGATTACAGAGTATAAACTACGATTTGATCGAAAATGTCATAAAACGTGCAATTACAAAGATATTTTCCCTTTAACATATTTAAAATTTCCGAATGGTCTTTTTTACTTTATTCCAAAATTTAAAAAAATATTTAAAAAAAGCGTTTTCAGCGTTTTACAAATACTTTCTTCAAAAAAATTTAAGTGTAAGGAAAATATTACTTTTCACTTTATTTTTAAATTTACTGAAATCTTTATACATTTAAACATTCTACTTAATCTTTAACTGTGCAAGATTTTTGTTTATTTTACGATTGTGTGGATCACAGCAATTATTCGATTCTTTTTTCTTGAAAAGAAATATTCATTTATAATATTTATGTTTAGGTAAGATTCAACATATCCAGCATTTAAATGTTAGTTATTATTCCACGATTCACAATTCAAGGAATTAATGCAACAATTTCACGAATCCATTTACCATTAGTTTTTGTTAAAGTGCCTGTAGAAGTATAACACATAAAAAAAATATTCTAATGTATTCCCCACGGAAAAGAACACACTAAAATTTTCTTATCATTTTTGATTTATTTACTACAGATTAGTTGCGAAAATTGCAAAGAGAAATATGCAAATATGAATGCAAAATATTCTTAGCGGATGTATCAACTAAAATTGCTTTTTGAGAAAGGATTTTTGCGGATAAATGGAAGGATCAAGCTGAATTTAAGATAGTTGTTCTAGTATTGTGTACATTTCACTTCACAAACTCAGACTAAAAGAGAATAGAGGATATACTTTTTTTTAATCTTAAAAAAAGCTTCTCCGAACAGAAAATCTGAGATAATCAGTTTAGCAGTAGATGTTGTCTCTATTTCTGCACTTTTTGTTTCGATACAGCAAAATTAACAATATGTATACGTTTGAAAACGTACAATGATATCCGAGCTTAATAAAAAATAATATATATTCCTGAAACAATTATAAAGTCAAGAAAATATTACTTAATTCACTGATCGCGTGACACATCGATTTATTTTTTATTTCTTACAATTTATAATATTATTCAAGATCTAGAATTTAAAACTAAGAAATGATATATCAAGTTTTAACTGTGTAGATAGGGACAAGGTAGGGATAGGACAAGATAGGGACAAAAACGTTTTTTTAGAAACTAATACTTTTTTTAATTTTTCTATGTTTTATTGAGAACTTACACCTCAATTTTAAGCACGCAAACATAAGCATTAATTTTCTTTTTCTGATTTTTATAAATGTCTCTATTATTCTTCAAGAAAAACCATAAAGCAAATTTCAAGTATTGAAAATATCAGTGAAAAACATGTTTATATTAATAATATACAATATTACATATTTACTAGGGTATCCGTCGATTTTATGTCACATTGCCATTAAAAGATATTTAGATTTTTGCTGAAATCTGAAATTTTAAGACAGAAGGTGAAAACGTTACTAAGGTTAAAATGAAATTATTTACGGAATTACAAATGGAGAGATGAAGTGCGATTTGTAGTATTTCCTTAACAAAAGAATGAATTACCGAAATGTACGTAAAAAGTTACCTATCTATAATCGACATTAATGATTTTGTAATGGAATTTAATTGCTTGCAAATGTGTAAGCTGTGATGCAAGATTTAAATGTGTAATAAAGATCTTTTTTTCTTTTAAAATAGCAAAACATGAATTAAATGCCACTTAACAAAATGATTTGAAAGATTTTTCAACTTGTCATTTGTTACGCAGTATCGTAAATTTCTTTGCAGCATTTCCAAAGAGGACTATATAATATTTAAAATAGCTAATTGAAGCATTATGTTTGCAGATAAATATTAAACAAAAAATGTAATTTTGGGGATTAAAAACAGCATGGAATTATAGAAGTTTTCGTAAACAAAAAAATTATGAATATCAGATATGTTTAATTTTGTATGATATCTTAAATATTGTCTTAATTTTTTCGAAGTTAAACTGCGGAACGAGCGATAAATTGAGTACCAAGCTTGCTTGATACTTAAGGAGATTCTTTATTCACTTGAAAACTTCTGCTCCGTCATGTTAAGTCAATGGGCTGGTTGTTTTCGAATTTCTTGTTGAAATTTTAATATTTTTAAGCGAATTTCGCTGCATAAGATAGCTAAGCTTCATCTTTAGTTTGCTTCAGTAAGCTTTAGTGAGCTTTAGTAAGCCTCAACTTTAGTAGTCTTTTAATAAAGGTACTTTCATTTTCAAAACCAGTTCCGAAAGTGAAAGTGCATTTATTAATAAAATCTGCAAAAGAAACAGAAAAAAATAATAAAAAAATAGTCATATTAAAGATCGAGCTCAACTATACTATCCAAAATAATCGTTTAAAAATATTCAGATAGAGAAATTCCCCGCCCATTGGTTTAACATTACGGAGTGGATGTTTTCAAGTGAGTGAAGAATCCTCCTACACACTGGGAGTCCTTCGTTAAGTTGGCCACCTGACTGATACACATGTTGTTGCATAGCAGCTCAAGCGCCATTGTCAAGAAATCAGGATTGGGCACTGCAGGCTGGAATCCTAAATATAACGTGGCCCCACCAGTGGCCGAGAGGTTGGGACCTCTCAACTGGTAGACGGCAGGTGCTGGGTTCGAACCCAATCGCGGCTGTCGGCCTAACCGTTCGGAGTTTTCGTGGTTTTCTTCGAACCTTGCGTAAATACGGGTTAGGTTCCCTTAGAAAGACCCCCACGAAGGGCACTCCCCCCCTGGTCCTATATCCCTAGCGCAGATAATCGGACGTCAAAAATCAACCAACCTAAATATAACGTAGTGTTTTTATAAGAAGGGAAACTTTTTCTTTGGAGAAGATTATTCGAACATCGATGTTGGAAAGGGCAAAAGAGTACTTGATATCAATGCAAGAGTGTTTAAGGCATGTGAGTACCTTTAGACCACTTTTTTTAAAACTATGACATTTTTATTGAATACTTCTGTTTTTAGTTAAAACAGGGAATAAAACAATGAATTCATATAATTTTTTAAAGGAATTTTAATCACAACTACAGTTAATCCTAAAATAAGATTAAATAGAATAAAAGTAATTATAAGAAGAATAATTTTAAAATATTGGAACTAGAATATTAAGACTTTTCAACAAACTCTTTAAAAATGATTAGACCGTTACACATTTAAAATTGATTACTGCTACAGGGCAGTTATAATGCAGTTCTAAGTTTCTCTCACCAAATGATTTATTACTGCATCTTATCAGCTAAATTTAACTTAAGGTATATATCTATGTACCTAACTTCGGGGAATTCTTTTTTTAATATGAAATTTTTAACAAAAACTTGTGTTATTAGTTAAAACAGGGAACAAAACTAAGAATTCATATTAAATTTTAGTGGAATTTTAATTCAATTTTAAAATTTAGATGGTATTTAACCAAATTTTAGTAAAGAATTGCATTTATGCCAAACCTTCCATTGAGAAATCTGTTCAATATGTCTGGCTTTTTTCAACATATTATTAGCAAACAACTTACCTGTGTTATGAAGCAGAAGATTTGCAACACCTATTAAATTTACTAACTTATATCAAAGATTATATACCAAATATCTTTTTAAAAACTTATTTTCAATAAAAATAACTCTTAAATTTAAGTACATACACTTAAAAGCTATAATCTACTCACAACATATCAGTAGATGAGCAGAACCTTATTATAAAATTTTATTTCAACAGCTTCAAAACTTTTTAAGAAATGATAGTTATTGTAAACGTACAGAATGCAAAACGCTGTTTTCCATAAACCGAAAATTAAGATTTTGATATCTCACAAAAAACTATGAATAAACTTTACAACTTTAAAATCCATCATACTTGTTGGTGTTTATATATTTTTGTGTATATTATATATTATATATTGTGCATTAAAATGTATGGTTTACCTTTCCTGGGCTTTTTAAAAGGTCACTTCCGGTTTCAAAAAGTTCATCTCAGGTTTATATTTTGGACTATGACTTGCCTTCTATCTATCGCTGAATCCAGAGTAAGATATTTTTGGAATCTTAAACTTTTAAATTTTTTTTTAAAATACTATTTTCTTTTCACAAAAAAGCTATTTCAGAGCAGTCACGTACCTAAAGCATATTTCCCTCTTTTAAGATTTTCTAACATTTTCATATTATAACAAATTATTATACAAACTGATATGACATGAAAATATAAAGTTAAGAAATATTTCACTAAAACCATAAAGATTAGGAAATGCACCAGTTTTGGTCCAGACAAAATGGTAGCAAGTCTTCTTTGGGCCTCATGAAGATTGACAAAGTTCTTTCGAAAGTCCCTGCGCATTTCTTATACATTATAGTGTTATTAAATTTTTTTCTTTGAATTTTTCATATTAATTTTCGAATATTGTACAGGGTGTATCTGAAAAAGTGGCCAAAACTTTATTAAGGGATAAAATGTAGCCATACAAGCAAATTTCGTCATTGAATATATAGTCGGAACGCAAGCGTGGTGAAGTTAAATGGTATAGTTTTTCAATGTTCCAGGGTTATAAATTGGTCGAAGTAGCCATAGCTTGATCACCAAGATCGCCGAATCTGTCGAGTTTACACTTTTCCCTTTGGGGCCACATGTAAAGCTTAATCTACTAGTGCCCCATTGAAACCAATATATATCTAATCACTAGGGTTGCCGTTAGGATATTCGGGAAATACATGGTGTTTTTGCAAACATCCGCAGGTGTGTCCCGCATGTGTGAAATATGCATTACAGCTGGCGGAAGATCTTTTGAGCAATTTCTTTGAGCATGTACATTAATTACATTCCTGTTAATAAAATATTTTCTGAAGTATCTTTTATCATTCTTGTGTTAGTTCTTACAATAGTGGAAAACTACATTTTAGCTTTTCACGGCTTTCCTTCCGAACATACATTCTATGAAAAAATTCGCTCGTATAGCTGCGTTCTATCATCCCGTAAAGTTTTGCACACCTTTTTTTTTTGAGAAACCTTGTATAAAAGTATTGCTATCGTAATTCTTGTAAAAATAAAACAAAACTACACTAAGATATTTAAGCATAAAATAAAGGGAACATTTAAGACTGCAATAAAATTTTTGGAAGCTAATAGTAGGCATACTTTATAATACAACGCCTTAACCCTTTCCGGCACAAGCAAAATCTATTAGCAAAATGAGAAATTATCGACTGACACCGTAATTCACAAACGAATTTTTTAGATATTTTGAATTTCTTAATTTAAGCTTTTATTGTAAAAGCAAAATTTTACTAAAATATTATTGGTGCCATTTGCAAGTTTGGAATTAAAATTAGGTATCCCAGACCGGGCACAGTGTGCCGGAAAGGGTTAACTTGAGAGTATTTGCTGAATTATAGGCATAAAAGGCATTGTGAAGAAAACACGGGCAATATAATATAGCTAATATAAAACATAAAAATAAACAAAGAAAAACATAGCACCTCAAACATTTCTTGAAAAGATCTTTAAAAAACAGAATTGATTAAAATTAACCCTCTCATGCAAACGGGCCTCATATGAGGACAGATAATTATTGCATTATTAAGTTAAAAAAAAAAAAAAAAAAAAAAAAAAATCGAGCATTCATTTATGGAGATCTGATTTGTAGAAATATAATAGCTAGCATGCAGCACAATAATAAAATTATTTTAGAATGGATCTTCCATTCATCTTAAAAAAGATTTTTTGTGAATAATGAAAAATAATGAAGAATAATTTATGCATGAGAGGGTTAATGTAACTTTTACATTCTGTTAATGTTAAAACACCAAAGAAAATTGGGAGGTGCGTTTTGAAATTGTAAAACTTTTTCAAAAATATTTCAGTTAGAAGCTCTTTTATCGACAATATTTAGAACTAAAACAAGAAAGAAAAATAGGAAAATTTCTGACTTCATACATTAGTGTTCAGCAAGAATAATATCCATAGTTGTCACTTTTTTTTTCATAGAATTTTTAAAAATTCAAACCATTTTAAAACGCCATCTATATAATGTTATTGTTACTCTATGAATCAAGATTTTGGGATTTGATGCGATATTATTTTAATTGTGATCTCAATTTTAATGATAAAATAGTTTTTTTAACATTGCAAAAGAACTTCATGCAGTTTAATAACTGCAAATATTAGCTACCGTTACATTAAATATATATCTCTCAAGGGAAAAGAAAATGGAAAACTAAGTAAATAAATTTAGAGAAGTTCTTATACACAAACTCGAAAACGACATCTTTAAATGAGACGTATATTCAAAGCTAAAATTTTACGCAAAATTTGAGAAATCCCACTCTTTTTTTCTTTTTATTACTGGGCTTATGAGTCGCATACTAGACATTCAGCTTATAAATTTTTAAACAAAAGTTATCAAGTTAGCTAAACGAACCATTCTAATGCCAAAGAAATTTATCCAACATCAGAATCCTATTTAGGAAAAGAAAACACCGTAAAATTTTATCCAGTAATTTTATGTCTAAATATTTTACTGTTGGGTAAAAATCAAAGGTTTCTCCTTTCCACGAAATATGTAAATATTTACGTGATTCATTTTGTGAGCAGATTTTAAGTAACTTCAGCTAAGTATGTTGCAACCAGGTGATTTAGAGAAAGACAATTTTTTATCAGCATGTTTATACGATAGTATGCTAAAAGGAAAAAACTGTCGAAGGTGGCTATAATAAATTACTGTTGTATGGCTTTTATAATCTGTATTCATTTTATTTATTTTAATTAATCAACAATTTTAGTTTCCGTTTCTACATTAAACTTGAGCAAATTGTTTTCATATGTAGTTTTTAGAGAATATATTTTGTTGGGAATGTTTTCCATGTAAGTATTGTTCTTTTCAAATTTTGATGGAATAAAGAATGTGCATAATTGTAGGTTTCTGATAATTTCAAATGTTAAAAATTTATTTACAACAACATATTTGATAATACTTTTAATATTCATGATGCATAAATAATATGCAAGGATTCCCAATAAATTTTGAGTTCCTATTACTCATGCGATTTTAAGAACTGTGCTACGGTTATAAAATTTAACTGTTATATTGTAATTAAAAGTTGACAGCTATAGAATCTATATTTATCAGACTTTTTATTTTATTGTACCATAAAATTGAGATAGTAAAAAAAAACAGATAATATATATATATATATATATATATATATATATATATATATATATATATATATAGTCATTAAAATGCAATTTACCCGCTAGAGTGGACCTAACTAAACTATTTACAAAGGTTCGGACATTAATTCAAATGAACATTGATTTTTCGAAGCTGAATTGACAGAATCCCCAGAGTGACATTGTAAAATTATGGTCCAGTTGCTTCATGTAACTTTATGTTCCATTTCATTTCAGAAAAGAAACTAAAAGAAAAGGTGACAGAGATTTAAAAAATAATAATAATGATGCTATAAACTTTTCAAATGCGTAAAATGTTTTATACTAAATATGTTTCATACTAAATATTTTATATGTTTTATGCATAATACTGAACTATTTTAAATCATTCAAAAAACATTTTATCAATTCCTACGGGTATTAGATGAACTCATTTATTTTTTAGAAATGATAAAATGGGACGAACAAAAGAGCAATATTTTATGTTTTGTTCCATAAGCTATATGGTGATTTATTAATTAACTAACCAAGGATTTTAGTCTGATAACTTATGAACAATTGTATTCATAATTTCAACATTTATATCCATTTATACAATATGAAATTATAAAATATTCACGGACTTAAAAATATAGTGAATACATTTATTTTAGTGGCCGTGTTCGAAGTAATTTTTAAACAGAAATGAGCATTTATTTTCTTCTCAAAATCCAACATCCCTGTGGCTGAGACGTTGATTATCTGCTTAAAATCTTTTTTCTGCCTCTTTTTCTAATGTTTTCAAAAAGTTTAAAATTCATAGGAGTTTCTAAATTTTCTATGTATGTACTTTCTAAATTCCTAATTGTTTTTAGCGACACTGACTTGTCATACTTGTGCGTATACCTTTCAAAAAATTTCTGTCAAATTTCGGACAAATTAGTCGGACAAATTAGTCGGGGAAATTATAATTTATTTCAATAAAGGTTCGTCATTTGATAGATAAACTTTATGGAATGATTTTAATTAATTTTTATCAATTTTTGAAAAAAATATCTAGAACTACTATTTATTTAAAAATGAACTAAAGACTGGCATATCGATAGCAGTGTTTAATTAAAAATTCTAAAGTAATAGAGTGGATTTATTTTATGACTTTCTTTCATAATGAAGTCAGTTAAACATTTTCATCGACTTTGTTGGGCTTCAACAACATGCCTTATTTTTAACAGGAAGTTCGGTGAAATTGATTTCCCGACTGGAAGTACCAGGTGCTTCATTAAACTGATTATATTATCTTTCTAAGATTCATCTGTACTCACCCTAATAGCATGCATGGTCACAGTGACGTCACTGTGAGTCACTTTGATCACATCACATCTGTGACCAAAATGCCACCACTTTGTGACGTCACATTGTGACTGAAATGTGACTTTCTTAAAAATCTTTATAAATTTATAAATATCCTTCAAAACATGTTATTTACTTTAAAAAAACATGTTTCTGGCAATTTAAATATCGTCGGTTTTGTCACAGTTTCGTCACAATGTTAATGTCAAATTAGTCACAAATGACACATTTTTCACAAATTTGTCACATTGTGACCACTTTGTGAAACGTCACAAAAGAGCTCTAAAACGGTCATAACGACTTCACATTTTAGTCACTGTGACTTCACATCGACGTCACGTGACGTCACATCGACAATCGATGTTCACAAAGTCACAATGTGACTTCACAACGACGTTGCAGTGACGTCACCATGCTGTATGGGCAGTGTCTACCTAGAATTTTTCCATAATCGAAGTCCAATGACACGTTTCCATAATCTAGTTTCTCCTTAAATATAAGCAGGACGTTCGACGATGATTCTTTTTCCGCAGTACCGTTCAATTATCATTGTAATTTCATGCAAAATAAAATTTCATTTATCTCATCATTTATCGTAAACTTCCTGTCCAAAAATCTCGACATTATCGGATTTTCAGTATGTTGGGGGCTGAAATCTAAAAGCACCGTTAATAAAGTGTATTATAGAAATATCTTTAATAAAGCGGAAATCTGGAGCAACCAGCTTTTAGATTAATTAAAATAATTAATATTCATTTTCTTGGTAACATAATAAAATTTTACAAAGATTAAAATGATATAAAATCATTAAAATATATATCATTCATTAAATATACATAAGTTGTAATGCATTTAAAATATTTTAAGTGACCTTGTAAACAAATTATGAATGCTTACTATAGGATTTAAGCTGGTCGAATGCAGTAACATATCTGAACATCGTTTGTATATAACCACTGAGTGAAAATTTATTAAGTATTGTTTTTCAATAATGTTAAGTGAAGAATCCACCATTCGAAACATATGTAAGTAAAAAACTAACCGTTATTTTATTTGAAACATTAAAGGTTGAAACTACTTACAAAGCAAATAAATTATAGCAAACAGTGTAAAAATAAGGTAGTTATACACCTGTCTGGCCCTATCAAAATGTCATTTGAGTGATCCAATAAATGAACCATAAATGCTGCAATTCTACAATAAGTAGCTTACTTGAATATACTGCAGCAACATCTATTAATATAATGTGTATCAGGCCATCTTATAATGAGTTAAGCAATTTAATGTTTTTTGCTTAGTGTATGTTAAGTATAGAAACAAATTACTTAAAACTGATATAAATACAAAACTAATTCATATTTTTACATTAAGATTTAAAGATTTGAACAACTAGAATCTAGCGAACTGCGTAAAAATCCGATAATTATATATCTCTGTAGCCCTGTTAACAGATTTGTACTGAACAAGAATTTTAGGGGTAAAAAACAGAACTTTTTGAATTGAATTTTTCAAAAACCTATTCTGGTTGGAGTTCCTTTTATATTTGTTTCCTTAGTAACGTGGAATGCTTTTAACTGTAGAATGAATTTATTCCACTTTTGTGATAAATAGAACGCAAGCTATAAAGACTGTCAAAATCCCGTTTTGGTCAGTTTGTGAGATATAACGAGACAGGGTACTAAAATGTTTTTGTAATACGGTTTAGAATCAATTCGCAGACATTCTTTTTATTTATAGTTTATTGCTTTCTGATATTTCTTCCGTTCGGCCAGAAATTTCATCGATTGTCTATAATAACTATATATTTATAGTTCTCTTATGCTATTAAACTATTCGAATTTTAAGTATGATTTATAATTTTTTAGTTATAAGATGGACACTAGTGAAATACACGTATCATCATTACTCGCAGCGTATTGGATTGCGCAAATATCACCTTCCACCACTCAAAAAGAAAAGAAAAGACTTGGGTTCTTATTTTTGCTGTAACTTTATGTCGAAACATTTTTAGATTGGATAATTCAACAGTTTTCACTTTGAACATAAATGCTACAAACAATGTAAAATTTATAAAGAACCTTTTAAAAATTATAAAACTTTTCAGTTTAAAAAAATTACAAACAAAAACTTCTCAGACGTGAAGTACATTCATTCAAACACAGAAGTTAAAATCATGTTTGCACCCGATTCAAGGCTTTTAAGAATACTTTTGTTTTATTAATTATTTTTAAATTGGGAACTTAATTTGTAATACAAAACGCTTCTTTAAAGAATTTGTGCTAAAAAAATATAATAATAAAAAAAAACTGTCCTTAACTCTTTCAGGGCGATGGTAATTGTTTATGAAAACATTAATCTTAATTAAAACGTCACAATGGCACCAGAAATTTTGTAAATGTAATATGTATTTGAGTATATAATATGTACGTAAATATCTATAGAATTTTTATGTGAAAGATAACCTTTTTTCTTATTTGTAAAAAAAAAAAAAAAAAAAAAAAAAAAAAAAAAAAAAAAAAAAATGATGATTACCGGCATCGCTTATTTTAACATTTTAGCAATTCACTTGCTAAAATGGGAAATGATTGAATCTGATAAAAAAATACGTACAGATTTATTTGAAAACAGCTTATTTTCTTAACGTGCATTATAAAAGCGAAATTTTATTTAAAAAAATGTGTAAATAAAACTAAGTGGAATTAATGCACCTAGCCTATCAAACAGTTAAGCACTGCAAACGTTACACAAGCGTACAAATGGATGCACGGCGCGGCGATGGCTATCGAATAAAATTATATATTTCTGATGTAATACAAAGATCTGAATAATTTGTCCGAAAATACTAAGCAAAATTCATGCGATTCTTCTATACGCTAAGCAGCATTTTAATATTCATTAGTGCTCCGTAGAAACATTTCTCAATCAGACAAGCTCTTTAATTATTTATTATAACAGCTATTCATTACGAATTCAATCACTAGAGATTAAAATGTTCTGCTGATTCTCATTTTCTCTCAATTGCATTATCTTATGTAAAGAATAATTCAATTATTCAGCGATCAGATAATCGAATGAAAACCAATTTTCACACAAATCAAATGCGGAGCTTTAATGGAGAATACATGTGGAATTTAGAGAGAGTCAGAATGGAATACATAATTTTTAAGGAGCATGAATATTCATAAGAATTGACTTAGTTTTCATTGAAACATTTTAAATTAAATGATCATCTCCTTATTTCGTATGATGTTTATAGCTATTTAAAATGTTACTTCGTGCATAAAAAAAGCCAGAACTTTGAAGTTGCATCGACTCTCAAGATTAGAAAGTTTGTGTCATGCTTTTTCTTATAATATGCTATCAACATAGTATTCTAATAATGCTATTAACATAGTATTTTACATGTAAAAAGTGTATGTAAAATCCAATGATAGTTATTGGATGAAAACCATGTACATTTTGATTAATATAAGTTGATCAATATATAAAATTAGTAATTGTATTAATAAATGCTTTTGAGGAATCGAACTTTGCATGCCTGCATGCATAGTTAGTATTCTATAGTACACTGGCGACATTTCCCAAGACGCTAGCCAAAATGCGGGAATTAAATTTGCATTCTGTCGCACACAACTACGTATTGTCGCAGAATAAAGTCTTTAAAGTAAGGATGGCCCACCGTTATTGCGTAAGATAAATGCAAAATTGTTTAATTTAGCTCATGGTCTTGTGATATTGAATATTTTGCAATTTTCTTATTTTTTTAAAGTTCTATCCTTAAAAACTGGCTTTAATTTAATCAAATCGATCCGGACGTGCCACATTTTATTTTATCGTTTTTTGTTTTATAAATGTACTTGTATTTATAAATTAATAATATCGATTAAAAATTGTATATAAATTGTAATTAAAAAAATTGTAAAACGATTTAGTTACAAATAAAGAAACAAATAATTAAAAATTTATTTTTTTTAACTAAATCTTTGCACAAAACTTCATAAAACTGTCATTTTATTATTATTATTTAATGATTTTAAAACATATTTAATATATTCTTTATCGATGCAATAATACTGAACAATTGTGTCAATTCGGGATTTTAAAGAATTATTATTTAAATATTGCCTTAATAAGAAAGTCGAAAAAGAGGATAATGCTCATTCGTTTTTAAAGTAAGAGGCATAATTATATTTAAAATTTGCATTAGATTTAAATTACGACATATTTTTGCATATTGCAGTTTTTCAAATTGTTAATACCTTTGGTTTACGCTTTGAATTATTTTTTTATTTTCGGTTTATTTTCTTTTTGCCTTAATTTTTATTCTATTACTAAATGCTACATTTTAAATTAGAGGGCGTTACTGCAAACTTCGGTTGTTTCTTTTTTAATTTAGTGCAGTTAAGTGATTTCTGCTTAAAATCTATATCGAACAAGTGCGTATAACTCTATATAGTAGTTTATAAACACATAAAATTGGAAGAAACAAGCTGTTGTTCACAAAACGATCAATCTGAAGTTTCGGGATTCAATGAAAATCAGAAAAGAGATGTTACAAATGCTTCAAAGTATTGTAGAATGTTCTTACAAAATAATAGTTTTTTTTTTTTTTTTTTTTAAACAAATAAATCAGCATTTGAAATATCGTCTGTTTTTATTGCGATGGGGGGGGGGGGGATTCTAAAATTTGATAGTTAATATGGTATGATTTTAGAACGATTTGCGATTTTTTACTAGCCAATAATAGATCCAATTTTATTATCTCTTTAAATAATAAGAAATGCTTAATAATGGTTTAAAAAGTAAAAATGTTAAATAAAAATTTAAATATGTTAGCATTGTAAAACTATGTATGATATTAAAAATTTAATAAGATTATTAAATTATAAATACAAGTATATTTATAAAACAAAAAATGAGAAAATCAAATACATGTCACGGTATCGACTCCGAGTCCACGGAACACCGTACCCACCGAGCTATGATGGGCGCAGTAGTTTTGTTACAATGTAAGTATGTATTTAACTTGTATTATAATGTGAGACACCCTCCCCCTGTTTCTCGAGGACTAATGAGTGTTTCATAAAACCGAATGAACCTGTGACTATGGGGCTTGTACCCTACAACGTATATAAAAATAATCAATATTTGCGATTATCAGGGTTGGCTCTTTCTTTGTGAGACCGTATATGGTTGTGCAAATTGAATATAGAAAAATCTATGTATAATATATTAAACAACTTATTTATGGAAATGAATATAATTTTTTCGAGAAATGTCTTATCTTGAGTTATAAGTGATTTTTGAGACATAAAGAACTTTACAATACTATAGCATTCTAAAATTAAATTAAAATGCCCGCTTTATTAAAATAAAAATTATCCTTTCTTTTTATTGATAAAATGACGGTTTTACTCAATGTGAAATTTGATGAAAATCCGTGAATTAATTCTTGAGAAAGAGCTTTTGCATAAATGGTAAAAAATGCAGCATAGCAGCGCCACGTGTTGAGAGATTTATACCGAAATGTAAAGAGAAACAATTCGTCTCAAAGACTAACTGAATCTGCAGTTTGATAGAAATCTGTGCATTATTTATTGAGATGCAGATGTTGCGCAAATACTAAAAAATGCAACATGCCAGCGCCAAGTGTATGTCATATTCAGACAGACAAACAGGCGTCAAACGACGTCACAGACAGACATTTTATAAAAACGTTTTATTTTTTTACTTTCTGATCCCTAAAACGAGGAAATCCTCCAAAAATTTGAATTTTTTTACAAAACCAGTTCTTTTTTCTTGTAAAGATAGAAAAAAGTAAAAATTGCAATTTGAAAGCCTTTATTACTATTATTTTTTTCGTTTTTATTTTATATAATGTGTTTTCTGAAGAGTAATATACTTTTCATTACGCATTTACCAATGAAATAATAATCATAACAATAGCATTGTAATAATAATAACAGCTTTGAAATAATACTAAGCAATTTACTTTTAATATTATCAAGCTTCTGACATAAGAAGGAAACAACAGTAAAATGATCGTCGATAAAAAGTCCAACTAACTACGAGGAGATAAATTTTCCCTTTGTAAATTATTCTAAGTTTGAAAAAAAAACAATTCTTAAACTAAATTTTTATCTTTAATATTTATAATAAAATTGTAAAAGAATTTTTAAAATGTTCATTTTGTTCATTCAAGTTTTAATAAAGATCATAATATTTTTAACCTTCAGTCGGGCGCGCCGTTGTAAAAAGTACAACAGTCAGTTTCTTTTTTCTTTAAAACAAAATTCATGCAGTAGTGGGTGTTAATAACCCTTTGTATTCGTTTATTGGATCATTTATCCAATTCCTGAAAGTTATTTGTATTTCAGATTGCGCAATTAGCTGCACCTTTCATTTTAATCTATTAACAGTGCATGAAATGTGGCAGGTTTATTTGTAAACAGCCTTCAAAAATGCAAATCTTATGCTTGATATGGGAAGCTACTAATATATATGAAATATAGGACTAATTCTGTAAATCAGAAATTATTTAATTGTTGTTTAGTAACTCACTATTAATTTTTATTCTTTGTAATTTTAGTAGAGAGTTGCTTTTTATACATCCAAACTTTTGATTTAGTATGTTATGACAAAATAAGTGTATTGTGGAATACTTTTATAAATTGCGGTCAGAGATAACTTATATGATATTTGTTAGTTAAATTATTAGTAAAATTAAAATAAAGCAGCAATAATTGTTTGTTTTTCGCCTGTTGTACAATTTACAACGCGCACCCTCTCATGTGATGAAAATTTGCGCGCCCGGCGAAAGGTTAAATAAAAACATGGATTTCCTTACAGAGAATTAGATGTAAGATAAGAAAAATGTCTGTAAAATGATCACCGAGAAACTCATTCGAATGCATTTAACCGAGACCTTGTGTAAATTTACAAAGAGACTTGCTTTATTTCCCTGTGTTTTTACAGAAATTTTTAACAGTGTGGATTTTATACAAAGCTTCTTAGTTCTTGAGAAATAGTTGAGGTGTAATATTATACCACAACTTAAGAACTTACTTTGTATCAAAAGGATAATATTGATCGCAGCTATTGGTTTGTTCGTTGTCCTTCGTGTTCCATACTAGGGCGTGCTATGTTTGTTTTTAACATTTTCTGTTTGATAAATATATTAGTAATTAGAATTTAATAATCTCAATTAAAAATCTTAATATTGTATCTTAATTAAATGTATTTAAACGTTAACTTAGCATTTTTCAAATTTTTATCCTTTATCCCTCATCATTTAAAGAGATATAATTTTTTGGGGATCTATTAATGAATAATAAAAATTCTAAAATAATCACAAAATCTGTTGTGTCATCCTCTAGTTATGATAAAATAAAACATATTCAAATGAAAAACAAAATAAAAGCAGAAAAAAGATAAATGTGAAAGAAAAACAATTCGTATTATAAATTTACGTATTATAAATTTAAAAATCTTTGAAATAAGGTGTTCTGGGGTAATAACGCCAGGCGGGGTAATAACGCCAAGTGCTAATATTATGCATAATTATGAAATAATTCAGAAAATGACAACCATGTGCTCTGCGCATAAGGGTTTTCAGTCATATAAATTGCAAAAAACAGCTTAAAGTTAATTTGTTAATTTGTAAGTCCTTTTACAAGCAACTAAAATTAATGCTTGATCTAAAATTTGCGAGATAAATTTTGTGATATGAAGACTATATTTTTTATCCGGAAACACTTTGTTTATTACATAAATTTGTAGTGCATTTCATGTACATTCAAAATGTTTTAGAAGATTTTTGATATCTTCTCGAGATAATTTGTAGTTTAAAATGTAGTGCACATTAAGTATACCGGGGTAATAACGCCAAGGATTGGCGTTTTTACCCCGCTTGATTCCCAACAGTGGCCAAAATACATCCAAAGGAGGTTTATTTATTAATATGGGGCAGCATTCTTATCATTGTTGAAATAGTAAGATTAAGGGGGAGGGGTCCAATACCCAAAACTAATCTCTCGCTATTTTTTTAATACTAATGTAAAAAATAATTTTTAACTCTTATAAATAAAACTATATCAAAATGTTTTCGATATTCAAATTCGAACACCTTCAAAATCAGGTTCTATTAAATTTCCACTGGATTATTCAATTGAGTTCTAAGTTTTAACTGTCCGCTTTCTCAGCGTTCGGTTTTTCATAATTTTAAAAATTTAACCTTTAACCGCTGTAACAGAAATTGTAACGTGACTAATGTGAAGCGGTTTGTGAGACCGCAAGATTGAAAGATGAATAAAAGGCGGGAATAACTCATAGGACTCTGTTTTTGTACTAAACTTTTTATACAAGACTATTATACTTAATATTCACCTATTTAAAAGTCTCTGTTGATAGTACTAACGTTCCAAATGAAACAAAATTTCTGTAGTGTTTGTAGTTAAAAACTGAAAATTACAAGTTAAACTATAAAAATTAAAAGAAAAACAGTCGTCTGTGAGACCGGTAACATTAGTTAAAGGTTAAATGGCGATCAATGATTAAAAATCATAGAATACTATTCCTGCACTAAACCTTTTTTTACAGAATTAATTCTAACTAAATTTAATCTATTCAAATATTTCTAAAAATATTACGAGGACTCCAAAAGAAAGAGAATTTCACTTGTAGCAATAATTAAACTGAATAATACAAGTTAAACTCTAAAATTTGGTGTGTGTGGGGGGGGCAGCGTTCAGTGAGATTGCTAATAGCAGTTAAAGGTTAATTTAGTTGCTAATATAGATATAATGATATATAACCACATGAATCATGTATAAAATTTAATAAGAGATCTCATTGGGATAATATTTTATATCAAACATCTTATTTAATTAATTAAAAATTTATTAAAGCTTGTTTTATATAACGTCGACAATCTAACTTTAGGTTTGGAGAATCCGCATCAGTGTGGAGTTATGGGTTAAAAACTATTTACAAGACTACTATAATAGTATTAACAAAAATATTTATTACATATAACTCTAGTTATTATAAAATTTCACATGATTAAAATATTACATTATAAATGGTTAAAACTATGCAATGTTTCTTATAATTATATTTAAGGGGGACTTTTTAAGCAAAGGGGCACAGGATGTCATATTCTGTTGAAGCTCCCCCTCACTCCTTTTTCTTTCACTTACACAAAAAATTGAAATTTTTCTATTGCATAGAATGCATACATGGGAATTTAAATACTATAACTGATTCAAATAAATACAGTTAAAAGCGTGCAATGCTTTTAATAATTCTATTTAAACGTTTAATTAAACGGTCCTTATTAAGCAAAAAGTAGCTTAGAATATGATATTCTTTTGCCTCCCCCCCCCCCCACCCAAACTCACCTTTCTTTTTCTTACACTTTTACAAAAAAGTTGAACATTTTCAATAGCTTAGAATGCAAATTGTTAATTTCTAGAGTTGTAGAATTTGTATTTTTAGAAATGGGTAATCTATATGTCATTATTCCATCTTATTTCATAGTTTTGTTTGCATGGCGTTATTATCCGTATAGGTGGGTATGAACGCCAAATAGCATTGGTCAAGAAATCACGTCATTACATTTTATGAATACATATCTTTAAATTAGTTTTTTTTATATAGATAGTCAATGAGTTGCTGCATCAAATCCTACATATGTTTAAAAACTACAATCTAAAACTAAGCCGTGAAAATTGGTTGAACCTTAACGTGGCGTTATCACCCTAGGGTACCTTACAAAGATAATGTTGCAATATTATTCTTATGTTATTTTTTTAATATAATTAAGTTTGTAACCTTAAAAACAGACTGCGACAATTTTATAATAATTTTATCCGAAGCTTGTATTTACAAATCGTTTGTTTAAGATTTTAAATCTTTTTTTATTTAAAATTTTCATATATTTCTCATATATTTTTCATACGAGGTCTTTTTTCGATAAAAAAGCACTCTCAATAAGAGATCAGGAAAAGATCCTTGGCAGCGAGCCAGACAAAAGATGCATTTCTAATTTCATTTGCATAGAAAAAAAAAATCCGAGATTTCGATAAAATTTAAATTGCACATTTGAAGCTTCATCAAGTTGATACGAGAGATAAATCAATTAGGCTTCTTCGAATGTACGCATATATGTTATTGTAAATACATTTAAAGATTATTGAAATTCAATAAATATTACCTAAGAAAAAATCGACAGATTTTTAGCACAAATTTTTCGCTAACTTAACATTTACTCCCTCCCCCTTCCACTTATCCATTTTTGAGATTTCCAGGATAATATTTTCATTATTGGTATTTTATATTAATATTGTATGCATAAACAGCTTATGGCTCTGTCCTGCTATACGTTTATTAGACTATTCTCAAAACTAATACGAGACTTTATTACCTCACAAGGAGAGGGCAAACCTTAATTAATCACAGACTTTGATAGTTTTAATATATGTTGTGAGGTAGAGACCCCTTAGTCTCACGATCAACAGATTTTATAGAACAGATTGATTCATTCATATGATTTGCATGTATTTTGCAATTTATGCAAATTTGCGAGTAAGTTGCGTAATCTCTCTTAACATAAAAAGTAATGGGAACAATACCTCTTCTCTTATAAATGGCAGATGTGGGAACTCTCTTATTTCGGTAGAAGAAATTGCCGACCCTTTTATGCAAGCACGACCACGTCTGAAGCGAATCATTTATCTTCAAAACGTTGATGTAGGCTAGAAGCTTAAGAGACTTTGTATGAATTTAAAATATTTTATACTATTGATATTCTATAAAATTTTGACGGACAGTTATAAAAATTCAGGAACTTACCTTTGGAAAACGAAAAAAATAGCAATGCTTTAATTTAGAAAATCGAAACAATCCAGGTGCACCTTTAAGAGTCCACAATAGTCACAGAAAAAGTACACAAAAAGACCCGGATGATTATGTAAAGTCTATGGGAGCGTTCTTTTCTAATATCTCGCTTAAATTTTAATATTTTTACATCATTTTTTTTTTTTGCATAGGCTAGCTGAGAACGATCCACAACCGGCCTAGTTTTTACGTTTTCACTTTTGGTTTCAGATTTTTTTTAAAAAATTATTTTAACTTTCAAAACCGGTTTAAACCGGTTCTGAAATTGAAACTATCATAATATAAAAAATATATGAGCAAAATCGAAAAGGTATAAACTAGGCCGGTTGTAGATCGTCCTAAGCTAGCCTATGCAAAAAAAATCATGTAAAAATATTAAAATTTGTACGAGATATTAGAAAAGAACGCCCCCATAGACATTACATTAGCGCTCGGCTTTTACCGCGTGACTAGTGTGTGCTCTTAAGA